>CP094631.1:18463892-18622794 GCA_023657505.1 Camelina hispida | reverse complement strand
TCGATAGTGTTTTGTCTGAGATCCGGTTAAATCTCAAAACCGGAAATCAACGCGAAGAACTATAATTCCCGGTTCGGATCAGATGAATTTAGAAGCTGGTATGGTAAACCGGAATCTTCTCGGGAGAAAAACCCGGTACGCGTACCTAGCGATAGCTGAACCGTGGCCTAAGGTGTCGGGTTTCGCTAAAGTTGATCTTTCTACCGAGAAGTTAAAAACCACTTTTACGACGGTAAAAAATTTGGTGGTGAACCTTTTTCTTACCAAGAAGGTTAGAATCTGACGGAGAAGATGACGGTTACATTATGTCGTTTGTTCACGACGAGGAGAGTTGGGAATCGGAGCTTCAAATTGTTAATGCCATTACGATGGAACTAGAAGCAACCGTTAAATTGCCGTCAAGAGTACCGTATGGTTTCCACGGCACGTTCGTGAATTCAGCTGATATGTTAAACCAGGCTTAGTATAAAGTAAACCGAAACCGGTTATGGTTTGGTTTATTGTGCAGAGGCAGATTTTAGATTTTTTATTTATTTATTGAGAAGATATTTTTTGTGGAAAAAATAGATTTTTTTTTTCGAAGCGGTGGAGCCAGCTTGAAGCTTGTGTAAGTAGAAGTTTTGCTTGCTCAGCTGGTTTCTGTTGCATTTTTTTCTGGTGTATTAATTATAAAATTGAAAATTTTGTTAATTACATTAATTAGTGTGACAATAATGATACTACTTCTCTTCAGTTTTTATTGAACTACAGTACTATTCTTAAGGAACTACGACTAATCAACACATGTGTCATCAATACATTTATTCTTCTAATGGCATAAACCATGTGCACACATAATTAATGGTTTTGAAACGGTATTAGTTTGAACTTTTCAAAATGAATCGTTTGGCCATAAGCTTTTAAGTATTCTGTGTTGTAAGGAAATATCATAACGATAAAGTCTAATGGAAAGGAAAGATACAAAATACTTTCAAAAGCGAGAGTGATTGGTGAGCTGATAGTTACTTGGCATTAGGGTCCTTGTTGTCTCGTCGGACCTTACATAACTAGAGGAAAACTGTAAAAACAACTGTAGATCAAACGACTGATGAAATTTGTACTACGGTTGAAAATATTTTTAAATAATAATTTAACAAACATATTAGATTATATACTGTATTAATTAAGGGTGATTTATATTGGTCCTTGATCCAAATGTAACACGTGATAATATTATAATGACATCAATGAATTCGATATAATTGTAGGCGTCTTATCGAAAAGACTGTCAGATTGCCCTAATCTGCAGATAAACATTTTAGGGGCCGCTATAAAACGATAGTTTACCACACACACACACACACAAAAAGAAATAATAAGACGTCAACTCATTGCTTTTGTATTGCATGCGACCAAACTCATAAAATTATCATTTTTTTTTGTGGGTTTATGTCATGGTCTGATTAAGCTAGGCATATTGAAAAATATTTAGTTTTACTCCTAGGGATGAACCTCTTCGTTCACCTCCTCTACTCTCAGCCAATCAGAATCTTCATCTAATATTTCATTTAAAAATAAAAAGCAACCAAAGTTAAGCAAACAAATTCTGTATACTTTTAATTAAGGAAAGTTAAATATTTGGCTTGGTTTAGATTTTTAAAACTAGAGTAAAATTATATATCGGTTTGGGTTTACAAATGAAGTGGTTAGGGTTTAGATTTTACAATTAAAACAAAATTATATGTCGGTTTGGGTTTACAAATGAGGTGGTTAGGGTTTAGATTTTACAATTATAACGAAATTATATGTCGATTTTGGTTAGGGTTTAGATTTTAAAAGTAAAAAAAAATTATATATTGGTTTGGATTCACAAATGAGATGATTAGAGTTTAGATTTCATATATGTCGGTTTAGATTTATTAAAAAGCGTTTAAATTTTTAATTTATAATAATGTATACAGATTTTATTTTCTTATAAAATAAGGGAGTGAATGGATGAACCCAAATATTGTTCAATATTATTTCGAACTACTACAAAATTTTACTTCGCTGCTATAGATTGTTGAAAATAGTATATATCTTGATTTGCTAAAACAAAAAACGGTTGCTGCATCAGTTATTACACGTACCCGAAAAAAAGACCACCATTCAAAGAGCCACCATCTATAGCACATATCTAGACTCTAGACCATCATCAAGTCATGGATTCTTGCCATCAGTATTTACAAAATTGAAGACACTCTAATTTTTCTTAAACATTACAAAATGAAGATACATATCTCATGGACCCTCAAAACAAAAATCATTAATGAAAAGGCAGATTGTTGCAAAAATCACCATAGATATAACGACTTGTCGAGTAAGGCAATCAAAATAGCTGTCTAAAAGCTCAATGCGGGGACAGTTTGTGCCGACCATTGTGTGAATAAGGACCATAAATAACTCACTGGTCACCTTTTGATTAAAAGATGAACTTTCAATTGTCGCTGTCCAAACTGTTGTTTTGTTTTTCTTATTAACAAAACAATAAATTGTCCTGTTTGTAGTACATCGTTACAAAACAAATGTGCTTTTGGAAGTAGGAACGGTTTCTTTTATTTACGTCATCTTTTTTTCTTTTTGTAATACCCTCAAATCCCTCAATAACAAAAAGTACTTACATTATATAGAAATAGAGATGGTGAACATTAAGAAAATCGCAATATGATGTTTGTCCAAGTAAACAAACTAGATAATACCACGTTTTAGCATATGTATCCCTCGCTAGCATGAATTATACGTACCTCCATACTTATAAGAAAAAAAGAAAGATAAATATCCCAATAAAGACCGAACCAAGTAGAAGTATATTGACGTAAGTCATGCTAACGAGGGTAGCTTTGAATTCTTTTCGATCAGATCTGTTTCAGCAAAAGATGTAATTAAGGAAGCATTCTAAAATATCGGCTGTCAATTGAATGCTCTTTTTAAGTTTTTTTTGTTTTTATCATTTTCCAAGAACAAAACGCCGTCCATGCATGTGACATAAATTGTTATCTTCTTTTTACCTTAGGGTTTTTTTGTCGACAAATTATTCATTATCCGATTCATTTGTAATACTAGTATGATTAAGAACCGAGAATCTTCCATAAGACAGCGACAAATTCGGATGTGCCAAAAATAATTATTTTTATTACAAATGCTTAGGAAATTTTGGTTGCCAAAAATGAATTAATTGAAAATTTGCAACTTTTTTTGGTAAACTAGATGATGAGGGATATGTTGTTTTATTATATAACTCGTAGAACTTCTCTTGAACTACTTGACTTTCTTAATTTTTTTGGGGTCAAAACTCTTGAACTACTTGATATATTTCTAAACGGAGAGAAAGTAGAAAATCAATTTTTATAGGATAAACTCGTGAAAGATGATGGAGCTCCATCGTTCATGGTGTACCCTTTTCATACTGTGTAAACTTCCGCTTGTATTGTTTAACTATATGCCGAGTAAACTTTAATTAAACCACATGTTTGTCTTCGGATCGGTGCTGGCATTTAGCCACCCAACCAACATTAATTTCACAGTTAAACATAATATGGCTCCGGGATTACTTATGTTAAACTTATCCCATCGTTTGTAATTTTTCCCGTTCAACATAGATGTAAGAAAAAAATAGATTTAAGCCTTTTTCAAAAAAAAAAAAAAAAAAACATAGATGTAAGAACATGATGATAGGATCATGATCCAATGAATGAAGAAAGGCGATAAGGTGATCCCATCTTTGCTTGGATTAGAGACACTGGAAATGTCTTTTCCTGCAGGATTCTTAGTCATGATAAGGAAGAAAAAATAATTCGACGTGTGGTCAATTAATTTTATTGTTGTGGTACCATATAACCACTTAAGAAAGCTGTCTACAAATTTGTATACTAAATTGATTTACATAGTTACGAATGATCATCATGATCTATATATATAAGTCCTATATTTAACCTCCCCAAAAACGAGATAAGTCCTACAAACTTGAGATTAGGCGATATAGATACTAAAATTTAGATATGTACAAAATTTTATAGTCACGTAGTATGAACACTAAAAAAAAGCCGCATTTACTCTGTACGCCAAAGATATCGGGAGATAACACATGACGTAAGTGAAGACAGACTATGTTCTCAGACCAACATAGTCCATATTTAGTGGCAGATGTGTCTCTTTCTTTGACTCCTGTCTCGTAAATGATTTTATCGTAAGTAGAGTATACAATACTAGAAAAAGTCATAAAAGTCATAAAAAGTCATAATAATGTTCTTTAACCCAAAAAAAAAGGTCATACTCCCTCCGTTTCACAAAGAGTGTCATTTTAGAGAAATTTTTTTGTTTCACAAAGAATGTCGTTTTACATTTCTAATGAGTGTTTTAATGCTAAATTTTCTTTTTTACCCCTAAACCCAAAGCTATTTTCATTGAATTTATATCATTAACTACTTATTAAATAGGGGTAAACATGTATAATTTTAACTTTTCTTAATTTGTGTGAAATGTGTCAGAATGACACTCTTTGTGAAACAGAGGGAGTAATGTTTTTAATTAGGGTCGTTGTGTTTGGATAAAAAGGTCACAACGGGAGTGTGTTTATATGTTGGTGGCGTCAGCTTCCTCCGTAATTTCATGGACTTGTGAAAGTCACACACTCCCTCCTAAATTACAATTATTTTAGTTTTTTTTTTACTTTTTGTATTAAGAAATAAATTTCGTACGTTGACAAATAAAAATAAAAATAAAATAATAAAAAATTTAATTTCATTAATGTTAACTTTGTAGTAGCATTTTTACTTTGTCTTTTATTTATTTATTTATAAAGATGACTATTATGTTATTTTAGTGACATTTCACGTAAATTTGAGGACAAGGTGTATTAGAACGTAAAAGTGATACATGTAAAAAATTCACTGAGAAAAAGCGCTTATAGACAAATGAAATATTAAATATTGTTCGATCAGTATAGTTTGAAGTTAAAACTGTAAAAATTAGTCGGCTATCATCGTATTCATAACTAAAAATTCCGAGCCCAATACAAAATTAAGGTTAAAAGAGTTGATAGATTTCTTAAAAATGATAGTTAAAATATAGTTATTATATTTGTCTTAATTCTTCTTTTCTGTTTTTATTGTATTACGTGGAAAATGATGGAGCAAACTCAATACATTGAGCAATGCAATGTCTCATGCATGCTCTGCATATATACACAAGACTACATTCATCATTGAGCTCGTAAACAACACAGTGAGATTGATCCTACATTATAATAAATATAAACACAACAGATTTAATACTTCGGCCTGTGGATGTAGCACGTGTCAGTGAACGTGGCAACAGCTTGTTCGACCTCAGGCTCCATAGGGTTTCTTTCTTTGTACCTGGACTAAAGAGGACTATAGGTCTATGTCTATGTAAACGACCCATATACTACTTTGCTTGCCTCTTCGAGCTCCCATTGTGACTCTATAGCATTTAATTTAATAATTATAATACTTAATTAGTCGTTGAACGCAATCTTTGTCTCTATGTAAGTTTAGACGAGAGGACACGTGACAGTGGAGAAATTTGCCACGAATCAAGAGGAGAAGCAGCTGATGAATCTAGACTTCCTGTGTCCTGGGAACTTGAGTTTCTCCTGGATCAACACGACACAAATATGTAGTATAAAATATTCACGGAGAAAAAAATTCGCACCAAACAAAAGCTAATAATGCAGTTACTAAATGTTTCAATCATCCGATGTAACTAACATTGTGTTTCTCATTTCGGAATAACCATAAAATGTTCGCATTAAGGTTAGGAATTTGATCAACACCATATATAGTGGCATAATTAATTCTAGTATAGATTATTTACATACTATACTACAAATCCGGACCAGTATTGTTCTTTAGATCGAACTCCAAAAGTTAAAACATATCAATTCGATTCAGTAATTTTGGTGTTTTTTTGTGTGTGTATAATTTAGTATTTTGCACACATGATAAATGATTATTCAACAGTTTTTAGTTTTGTTAAAGTATCCAACAAATTTCGTAGGTCGACAGACTTCTAGACATACGTTGTTGACAGAGAATACTCATTTGTTTGTAAAGCAATATGTCAGAAAATATAACAACAAAAAAATAAAAAATAAAGATACGAAAGATTTTGCGGTTTGGCCCTTGCGAAAAGGTCGGGCTGTAGAGCTATTACTGTCTTCTATGAACGAAGAAGAGACACACATTTTTAATACATTTTTAATATAAGCTAGGGTTTCATATATATGCACCAGCGGTACGTGTACATTTTAAGGTCATACACTCATACATATCAACAATCTTACTATTATATAATTTTTCAAATCGAATACAAACCCTCATATATGTGGCGCATGGGATGTGTTCTCGTGGCAGGGAAATTAATTAACTGCGTGGTCTCAAACTCAAAGCGTATTCTCTATTAACCACCTCCCCCCTGGTCTCACGTATGTTCCCCATTTTCCTTCAAACTTTATATAGCAACGTAATTTCATCTTTCTATATTTTTATCATAAAATTTTAGACATTTCTTCCCTTTTGTTATTAGAATTTATATTATACATTATTTATCAATACATTACATAATTTTGTCAACCATAAGTAAAAATAACAATAGCAATTATAAGAATTTCTAAATTATTATTTATTATGTAACAACAAAGGGTATAAAATATGTATATATATATATATATATATATATATATACTAGAAGTCATTCCGTGCTATGCACGGATTTATCTTACATTGTTGTTTAATTTTAGTAATTTGGAGAAAATTAGTTTTAGTTTGTTTACTCAATAATGATTATATTTGTGATTTTAAAAATATACTGATCATATTAATTTTTTTTGGGTTCATTTGTTTGATGTTACTTGAATTTTCATTTTATATATAGTATTAGAAAATTTCAACACATAGAGAAATTTTTGATTATATAGTAGAATATTTATGGTTTTGTTTTCCCTTTAGATTTTCAATAGATATGCTAGCATTTGCATTTGCATTGAGTTTCTCATCATATAATATTATTTTTTAAATTAGAAAAATTTGGAAACATTATTCTAATATGAGAATTTGTTAGAAATATCCTTTTTGAGATACCATTTTTCAAAAATATATATTTTTGAAATATCATGTTTGCCCTCTTTTACACAAATTACAATATGTTAAATTATTTTTAATAATTTTTTTAAGGTGTGGGTTCTCTATTTTACATTTAGGATATAGTTTTGATGAGATATAGTTTAGTATATGGAGTTTAGAATTTAGAATTTAGTCATTTTATACATAGAAAATGTGTATTTTTTAAAATGAACAACATGAAAGGTTATTATTGAAAAATGACATAGGAAAAGTGTATTTTTGAAAATGCGCTATTTGATTCTATAATTTCTAAAAATATATGATACCAATTAGCATATACTACTCATTATAGAAGTCAAATAATCAGATGTAGTATGGAAAAATGCAACTCATATCGTAACATGAAATAAAAAGACAACAAAAGCTTAACAACATGGATTTTTAAGCATAGTAACATACAACTTTTCTTTTCTATAATAGTTTAAAATACATTTTTTTGTTAAAGATGAAGACTAATAAGAAACTAAATTTACGATGGAGAGATTCATATGCATCGTCCAATAAAAAGAAGTTTTAGCCTACTTTACCACATGAATGCCCAAAAGGAAAAAAAAATAGAGATTTTAAAATATAAGAAAGGAACAAAACCTAACATGTTCAATATATTAAATCATGATAGTTCATTTTTTTCATGATTTAATAATATTAATACAACCAACAAACACGGCAATCTGACGTACAAATAAAACATGGTTCAAGATCCGACCCATAGGCCAAGCAAGTGAAACCAAGGATTAGTGCATCAATTTTTCTGGGGTATAATTTAGACCAAACATTTTAGGTATTTTATGTCGGGAAAAAATTATAAGTTGAGTTATTATTAGATTTTTTTATAAATTCGAAAATTTTTTAGAAGTTCAAGTTTTATATAAAAGAACAACATATTATTCATGTAGATATATCCAGTTTACGGATGAAATTTTATTAGTTTTATGTAAAAACCTATTTTATCTTTTGAATTGTTGGTGAATGAGCATTAGATTAATGTTAACTAAACTTGTTGTTAATGAGATTTAAAGTAAAATGTAATTTAGAAAAACAAATTTGAAACTCTAATAAAAACATTTCCATATTCGAAAAGTTTTAAAACAGTAAGGAGTTATTAGACCATAACCAACGGTGCAACTGGACAATCGTTGCTCAGAAAAAAAAAATATTTTAATCATATAATAATATTTTAATTTTTATTAAAATTTGACCACTACTAAAAAGACACATGTACAAATAGGTAAAAAATCAGTTTTTAAATAAGCAATCTGAGAACCCTCCTACATTCTCTCTCTTACTTTTTAAATATTTTTTCTTTTCTGTTTTAATGAGAAAATGGTTAAGCAACGACCACTGGATTTGCTCTTAGGTAATATGATATTTATTTTCTTATAAATGTTTAAATGAACATGAAAACATTGAAAAGACAAAGAAAAAATGTGAGCAAGTAAAGAACTACAATATGTAAATAATGAAAATAATTTTTATATCACTATTTTTATAATTTTATTTACAATAATGAAAAAGGTTTTTTAAAAAATATTGGTGTATGACATCCAAAATTGTCGCACCGGCCCATGAAGAGTGGGAAAAAGATATACATAAACACTCTAATGAATAAATAAATTTGATAAACATTTTCACATATATATATATATATTTTTTGTAGTATTAATGCAAACAACAAACATGATAACATGCAAAAAAAGTTTAAAAAGTTATTGAAGAATACCTATTAAAATTTGGAAAGATATAAAAAATAATATAATTCTTCATAGGAACCTAATGACTGAAATTTAATAAAAATGACTGGAAAAAATTGTGTTAAAAGTAGAGTAATTAGGGAATGAATTCTAATTTTATGGTAAACAGAATGAATTATACTTTTATGGAAAAAGAATTGGTAAGATAAGAATAAATGAGTAAGCAATTATCAAATTACTTAAAATATCCTACTATTAGATTATATAAGACTAAAGGCGAGAAACTAAGCAGGAGTGAAAACCAAAATTGAAAATTTGACCCAAAAATTTATGTATTATGAGAGAAGAACACATAAACATCCCACAATCTAACATAATCTAGAATACTTTCTTGTCCATGAATCATTTATAAGATTGAAACCCATAAATAATTTTTTTACATAATTTAGAATCTGTTCTTGCCTCTGAATCATACATAAGATTGAAACCCATATTTTATCATTTCAAAATAAACTATCATCAATTTTTCTTCGGATGAAACCACAAACTAATAAATAGTGGCTTAAGATCATAAGAGGCCTACAACCGGTTCTTATTGAAGAAGGAAACAAGGAAATACTGAGAGTTTTTTTTATGGGCCAGTAATTACTCAAGTACAAAGTACAAATAAATTTAGTTAATTAAGTCCAAACAACAAAATAAGACAAGTGTTAAATAGATAAGATGCCAAGTGTCATCTCCTTAGGAAAAGTTGAGAGAAACCTTCTCATATTATATAAAAAATTATCAAATTACTTAAAATATTCTACCATTAGATTATATTAGACTAAAGGCCAGAAGCTAAGCAGGAATGAAACCCAGAATTTAAAATTTGACCCAGAAATTTATGTATTATAAGAGAATTTTGAGAAAACATAAACATCCCACAATCTAACATAATCTAGAATATTTTCTTGCCCATAAATCATTTATAAGATTGAAAACCCAGAAATAATTTTTTTTACATAATTTAGAATCTGTTCTTTCCTCTGAATCATACATAAGATTGAAACCCATATTTTCTCATTTCCAAATAAACTATCATTAAATTTTCTTATGATGAAAGTACAAACTAATAAATAGTGGCTTAAGATCAGAAAATGGTTACAACTGGTTCTTATTGAAAAAGAAAACAAGGAAATGTTGAGAGTTTTCTTTCTTTATATGGACCAGTAATTACTTAGATCCAAAGTACAAATAAATTTAGTTAATTAAATCTAAATAACAAAATAAAACAGTGTTAAATAGATAAGACGCCAAGTGTCATCTGTTTATCAAAAAGTTAGAAAAACTTTCCCATATTATATACTACTATGTCTGAATAATTTACCAAAATTCATGTCCCGCAAGTTATGTATTAGAAAACTTTAAGATTCATAATTTCATATCATTAAAAGATAAAACTGAACGAGTTGGGTCCAGTGTCGGGCAAGAAGCAAAGTAACATTAACTTTGAAAGACTTAGGGAGGGAGGCATGTCCTTAATGACAACATGTGATGTGTTTAATGGGCCTTTGGGGCCCAAAATATTTTAAAGCTGAACAAACATGTTCTCATCATGTCTCAAGATCATACCTCCAAACATTATCATTTTCAGTCGATGCTTCAACAATTTTTTGATAGAGATGATAATTAAAAATTATATACCAACTTGCAGAGATTAAAATACCTCTATATGGTGATGGATTTAAGATAATCATTTGTAATGGAATCAAATAAGTCAATCTTCAAATGATCAAACGAGAAAAAAAAAAATTATAGCCTAATTTGTATTTAACAGAAATCTTTTTGCCTCTTAACTCAAAAGAAACTCTTTTCAATAAAACAAAACAAAAACGGACCACTAACTTATATACAAAACTGGATGACCGTGATGAAATTTATAGTCTTGAATAATCTTTAATGGATATGTGCGAATACACTGAAATGACTTGTGTTTGATAATCAGAATTGGAGTGTGATATAACTAACGTGTGTGGTTTTTCATCCCAATTAAATTTAATATATTGTTGTAGTGCGAAAAGAAGAAATCAAGATTAAAGTATCAGATTTTCTTGTTAATGTTGAATTTTGGGCAAACCTAGTTTTAATGGTTGCATATATCTAGTTCGTATTTTACCACAAGTGATCTTTATCCTTTTGGAGTTCTCTCTCACACCAATGATAGTTTTTTTCGGGGTTAAAAACACACACCAACGATTAGTTAAAGCATCCACTTAAGATTGGATTCAACATGATTATCCACAAATCTTTGCATTATCTTTCTGTAGGAATAACCAATGGAAATTTGAAATGCTTGGAACTTTCAGTAATGAATGTTTCTATTTATTTAGGTACTATCAAGTTATTTATATAACTAAAAACTCGGAAGCTTACTAAAGTTCGAGTTAGTCTTTTGCTTCCATGTTTTTTCTTTTTCTTTTTCTTTTTTATGGGACCAATTACATAGGATCTACAAATTGCAACCTAAACATTTCATTTTCTTAAATAAAATTTATATTAGCAAACAAAAAAAGTTATTTATAGTTTGTAGAGTTACAACTTTCTTCCTCTTTGGAAGATGAATGAGTTTACATTTTTAGCTAAATTAGGGTAGTGTTAATTCCAAAGAGTTGAAACTGTTGTAATAAGGTTGGTAAATAGTAAATATAATGGAAGAGGCAATCTTAAATATTTGTAAGAAAAAATCACGTATATAGTATAATGGAAGAGGCATGCAATCTTGTACCTATACAACGATGACTTTGCAACCAAGATTGTTTTTTTTTTTGTATTTATGAAAATTTGAAAATATGAAACATTCTTCAAAGTATTATTTTCACTTATCTTCTTTTCACAAAACAATATTTCACAAATAAACTCTTAAAATTACGTAATATCTACTTTCAAAAAATCAATAAACATATTTTTGACTGCTCGTGGAAAAAGTATTAAGGTAACTTCTAAAAGATTTAAGAACAGAACTATATAAAAGAATCACTCTCTTTATTATTATGTTTAGAAAATTTCTTCTCAAAACTAAACACTTAGTAGCTCTCTCTTAATCCCATATCATGGTCACAACTCAACACATGATATATATAGAGGCTCATTCAAATTCCTATTCTTATTAGGATTATAGAACTAGATAACTCCTAATTCTATTCAAGTCTATCTTCTCACTTATTCTTAACAGTTCATTGTAAGAATAACTTGGGCCTTAAGCTTCAAAGCTTATCCAACAATCTCCCCTTTAAGCTTTGAATTACACTTTGCAATGTCTTGAACTCCCAGCAGTCTTCTCATTTCCAGAAACTGTATTCTCGCCAAAGCCTTGGTCAGTGCGTCTGCCTTTTGTTCAGCTCCAGGGATGTGATCAACATAGATCAATTCCCTCTCAACACATTCACGAATAAAGTGAAACCTCTTGTGAATGTGTTTACTCTTGCCGTGAAAAACAGGATTCCTTGCGAGAGCAATAGCTGCCTTGTTGTCGACATACAACGTGATCTGCTTGCTTTGCCAACCTGTAATCTCACTTAAGAGGTCTCGGAGCCAAATTGCTTGCTTTGCTCCTTCTGTTGCAGCCATAAACTCGGCCTCACATGATGACATTGCGGGTGTGTCCTGCTTCTGCGAACACCAGGTGATTGGTGTGTCCCCAAAGAGAAACAAGTGACCAGTCGTGCTTCTTCCATCATCTTGATCGATGTTGTGACTACTGTCACTGTAGCCTATGATTTCCTTCAAGCCACCTCGCTTATACTTTAAGCCGTATGAAACTGTCCCGCGTAGATATCTTAATATCTGTTTCATAACTTCACCATGCGACTTTCGAGGACTCTGCATATATCTACTTGTTATCCCTACTGAAAATGCTAAATCAGGACGTGTATGCAGCAAGTATCTCAGACAGCCAACATTTCTTCGATATTGAGTTGGTTCTATCTCTGCTTCTTCGAGAGCTTTGGAAACCTGCAGTCCCAACTCCATCGGGATCAGAGTTGAGTTACAGCTCTCTAATCCAGCTTCCTTTAAGATTCTTCTTGCATAACCCTCTTGTTTGATAGTGATCCCATCTTCTTTTTGACTCACCTCAATGCCTAGATAGTAAGTTAGTTTGCCGAGATCAGTCTTCAAATTTTGCAGACATACCTTCCTTGAACTTTTTTATTGCTTTAAGATTGTTGCCTGTCACGAGTAGATCATCCACATAGACAGCAACTAGAAGCAAATTACCATCCTTTGATTTTCGATAAACAGACGTCTCCTTAACACACCTTTTGAAACCCATCTCTTTCAAAATCTGATCCAATTTTGTGTTCCAAGCTCGTGGAGCTTGTCTTAGGCCGTACAAGGCTTTAGATAACTTGTAAACCTTGTGTTCCTCCCCTTTGATCTCGAATCCTTCTGGCTGATCAACATACACTTCTTCTTTTAACTCTCCATGTAAAATGCAGTTTTTACATCTAAATGATGTATTTCCCATCCATCTGATGCAGCCAAGGCAATTAAGAGTCGAATTGTCTCTATTCGAGCTACTGGTGCGAAAGCTTCTCCAAAATCAATACCACTTTCTTGAACATAGCCTTTTGCAACCAACCTTGCCTTGTGCTTACTAATAGAACCATCTGCATTTCTTTTGATTTTGAAAACCCACTTGAGTCCTATCACCTTCACATCTCTTGGTTTCTCAATGAGAGTCCACGTCTTGTTTTTATTTATCGAGTCTACTCGTCTTGTTTTTATTTATCGAGTCTACTCTTCTTTGCAAGCAATCCGCCAAACTGTTTTGTCTTTGGCCTCTTTGAAAGAACGTGGCTCATCATTGATCAGTAATAGAAGTATCTCACTTTCAATTGTCGACAAAGCACATAGTCCTCTAAATGCTTTGGTTTTCTAATTTGACGAGATGTTCTTCGTAGAGGTTGCTGTTGTTGTTGTTGCAGATTCTGAGTAACAATTTCTTCATTGTCACTGTTGTTATCTTGAGATGATACACTCTCTGTTTCATGTTCTTCTAGATTATCATTATTTGTCACAACAGGTCCTTCTCCAGCATCCTCCACCTCTCCCCATCGCATGTGAAACATTCCTGGCTCCCTATCCATCTCTGCAACTGACGTGTTCCAGGGCCATTTAGTTTTCTCATTAAAAACTACATCTCTGCTTACCACTACCCTTCTTGTAGATGGATTTAACAGCCTGTAAGCCTTTGAGCCTGGCTCAATTCCAAGATGAACTAGTGACTGTGAACGATCATCGAGTTTTCTAAGTAGTGCTCCATCAATCTTCGCATAAGCCATACAGCCGAACACTCTTAAATGATCAATGTTAGGCTTCCTTCCTCTCAAGCTTTCATACGGTGTAATATTATTTAGAGCTTTGGTAGGTACTCTGTTTATTAGATAGTAGCATGGCGAACACCTTCTCCCCAAAGGTAATTCGGGATATCCATTGCTTCGAGTAAGCTCCTAGTCATCTCCATTAATGTTCTGTTTCTCCTCTCTACCACACCATTTTGTTGAGGGGAGTAAGGTGCAGTCAGATTTCTCTTTATGCCAGCAGATATGCAGAAATCATTAAACTCTTTAGAGGTAAACTCTCCCCCTCTGTCTGTTCTCAGAGTCTTAATAGCTCTTCCAAGTTCCTTTTCTACAACACTTTTGAATCCCTTGAAGCTTCCAAAGGCCTCACTTTTTTCTTTGATCAAGATAGACCACATATATCTTGAAAAATCATCTATAATAACAAAAACATATCTGTTATTTGCTAATGTTGCAGGCGATATAGGACCACAAAGGTCCGCATGTAGTAATTCCTAAGGTTGTGAGGCTCTGAATAAGGCAGCTTTGGAAAACACTTGGCGGGTCTGCTTACCAACTAAGCATGATTCACAAAGCATCTTCTCTTCTCTAACTTCTGATAGACCGTAAACCATCTTCTGTTGGAACATAGCCTTGATGGTTTTAAAGCTAATATGCCCCAGACGAGCATGCCACTTCCAAGTATTATCTTCAAGTCGAGTGAGTAGTGATGTTGGTCTACCAATCTTGAGGTTTACCTTGTATAACCTGTTCGTTGATCGCATTACCTTCACAAGAAGCCTCTCGCTTGGATCATGAACTGTAAGATAATTATATCTCATTCGAACATCGCACCCTATCTTTGTTGCTTGTTCTAAACTGAGAATATTGCTCTTTAGCTCAGGGATAAAGTATATATCAGTCACAAGAATTTGCTCACCATTCTTGCTTTCAAATAAGATCGATCCTTTACCTTCTATTTCCACACAAGATCCATCCCCAAACTTCACTTTACCTTTAATATTCTTGTTGAGTTCTGCGAAATAAGTCTCATGTCCAGTCATATGATTAGACGCTCCATTGTCTAGATACCACATGCCTTCTTCTTTACTGTAATTTTTCGGAATGAGCTTATCTTCGTTGAGAAAAACAACCTCATGTAAGTACAAAGTCTGATCAGCTTTCTCTGTCTCCTCTGTTTCAACCTTATTTGCTTCTTGTATTTTCTGAAATTTTTCGGGACAAGAAGAATCATAGTGACCTATCTTGTCACATCTAAAGCAGGTTATTGTTTTCTCCTTTTTCTCCTGAGTTTGGTTCTGATTTGTGTGATAATCGGTTCGTTCCTGACCATTATATCGACCTCTGCCTCGTCCTCTGCCGCGTCCTCTGTATCCTCTGCCGCCACGGCCACGGCCTCTACCTCAATAGTTATTAAAGCTCTGAGAATAGCTCGACTGTGATTGTTGTTGAGATCCTGCAAACAACAGCTTTCCTTGTGTTTCTTCTTGTTTATCTTCTCCTTGTATTCTCTCCTCAAAGGCTTTAAGTCTTCCTACTATCTCTTGAAAACTTGTAGTATGTGTCAAGATCCCACTTGGACCGATAATAAACCCCTTCTTGGGCCCCTATTACTCGGGTTAACAATAGGCATGTCCGTATCCACTTTTCTAGGTCCACAAGAATTTTAACCTTGGGCTCTGATACCATGTTGAATTTGGGCTTATCTTGGGCTTCTAACTAAAAACCAATTGGCAATTAGTAGATTAGCCCTAACCTTTTATATATTAATGATAGTCCCTTCAAAATTCAGATGTGGGGCTTGGATTGTATCCCAACAGTATTGAGATTCAATACTTGTTCTAGGGAGGCAACAAGATGAATGAATTTATTTCTTGGCACACTGTTAAGAATTTTCTTTACCATGCTAGGTTCATTGATTGTTTGTCCGAGTGACGATGCTTGTATTGCGACTTCCATCAGTTTGCCAGCAAAACTATCAACTTTCTCTGATTCATTCATCCGTAGTTTTTCAAAGTCAGACATCAAAGTCTGTAATCGAGCTTCCTTAACACGGTCAGCTCCCATGTTCCTCGATTTGATTGATTCCCAGATATCTTTAGGTGAGTCTAAGTCACCAACTTGCAGAATAAGAGATTCAGGAATTGATTGAAACAACAAAGCTGTTGCAACATCATTCTTATCTGCATCCGTAGAACCTGGTTCAATGGTTTCCCAAACCTTTTGAATCCGTAATATAACCTTCATCTTCATTGACCAAACTGTGTAGTTTGATGATGTGAGTTGCAGACATTGAATCGAGACAGATTTCTCAACCTCCTTCTGTCGTGTATTAGTAGCTACTTCGCTCATGTTGAATCAAAGATCCGGTCCTTCGGATTTGATTCCAACCTTGCTCTGATACCAAATAAAAGATTTAAGAACAGAACTATATAAAAGAATCACTCTCTTTATTATTATGTTTAGAAAATTTCCTCTCAAAACTAAACACTTAGTAGCTCTCTCTTAATCCCATATCATGGTCACAACTCAACACATGATATATATAGAGGCTCATTCAAATTCCTATTCTTATTAGGATTATAGAACTAGATAACTCCTAATTCTATTCAAGTCTATCTTCTCACTTATTCTTAACAGTCCATTGTAAGAATAACTTGGGCCTTAAGCTTCAAAGCTTATCCAACAACTTCAAGTTACGTGTTCTTTTGTTTGATTACGATCAAATAAACCTCTTTGACTATGAGAAAAACTTTGTTTCTGCTTAATTGGTTTGTCTGTTTTGTTTTTGAGACTGTAGGCAATTGATAGTTTATTTTTGTATAGTTTGGGTGTGATTGGAAACCAGTTTTTTTGCGGAATTTATTTTTGTTTTCTTGAAAAACACACTTAGTTACCAATCAATATTTTTGTTTAACAAATATGTGGTTTTATAGAAAAGGTAAAAAGTGATAGATTGCAGATTTGGAAGGAGAAAAATGTTGTGGACCGCTTTTTTAGAGTGTAACTGTCTTTAACTAGTGGTCTGGTCAAATACGCAACAGTTACATATCTTTTTCTTATAATTAATAATATACTAGGTTCGGACCCACACCTACGTGCGGAGTTATTTTTGCATAATTTTTTAGAAAATATAATTGTCAAGCGATCAAACCCGTCTAATATGTCTAATTGCAACATTTATTTTTTTTTACCCAAAAAACCCTATTTCTCGTAATTCATATGAGTAAATAGAATATCCGCATATGTTCTGCTTGAATTTTTGTTTCTAAAATTCTCGTCCCGTATTTTGTCATACATGAATATATACCCATTTAAAATTCTCATAACCTGATTATTATGGAACTAAGTTGAACGATTTCCTAAAATATAATAATTCTGTTGTTTAATTTTTTTTTCTTAATATGTAAATTGGGTCAGTTTGACAACATGGATATTTGACATGATTTTCTTTTTAACCCTTAAGTGTATTCTCCAATTAATAGTTTAGATTTCCGTCAATTATTAAATGAAATATTATACTAATGACAATTTAATGTAAATAATATACATTAGTAAGAGAAGGGCAAATAATAAAATGGGATATAAAGTATTTTATATAGGAGATACCATAAATTGTTTTATTAAGGAGAATACAATAAATTTGGATATTTTTAGTTTTTTAAAAGTAATATATGTGTCCATAATTGATGGGGAAATAAAATTACAAAATTGTTTCCTGAAGGGGAATACTATAATTGGTCATTAAATCCCTTATATAATTGATCTTAGTTATGGTATTATATAACTGGATTTAATAAATTTTAATTAGTCATTAGATCCCTATATATATCAGCTATTGGCATAATATTATTACTTGTTTTCATTTTTATTGGACTGGATTTTCTAAATTTTAATATTTTTTAAAAACACTATAACTATATATTTATATATAATGTTAAACTACACAGTTATCAAAATTAAAGTATATATTCATGTCATTTCAATTGGTGATCATATGTTCTTTTGGGAAAATATAGTTATTGTTTTTAGCAAAAAAATAAACATTGAGCCAGTTTCAAATGATCTTCGATTCTTTCACCATTATAGCTTTATAAAATTATTAGAAAAGTAACATTATTTATATTTTCTTTTTTGGCAACACATTATTTATATTTCTGAAAATATGATTTTAAATATATATATATATATATATTACATCTCATAATATAGTTATATTATTATATTACAATACATAGTGAAATTAATTTAATTTTGAAAATATGTAAGGCTAATAATTATCAATTTTTGAATAATATTTACCAATTTTAGAATTTATAGGAGCAAAATATTGTGTCTATAAATAAATTGAATAGCAGTGGCATTTGACAAATATATATATATATATATATAGTAGTGGCAGTTTTATGTAATTTTATGAAATACTAAGGGTGAATAATAAATTGGCTCCAGAGCTCTCTGGCGACGACACATCAGGTTTTCTCCAGAATGCTTCTCTTTTAATATATAGGAGATTATAGATGTGTTATTATTTTTTCTACAAATATATTATCTAGCCTATCTTTCTTCTATCTTCTCTCAAATAATTTTAAAATAATATTGTATTTAATATTATGAGTTTGAATGTTATGTAATTTAGTTATATTTTAGCAAATAACTTTTTAAACAGTTTCATAATAGTTTTGTTTAATATATTTTCAAATGATTTAATACAAAAATACACTTTCTAAATGATCTAATAGATATTAAATTATAAAGACTAATTTAAATGTTTAATAAATTTAGTTTCAATGGAAGCATGTTAACACTAGGATTCACCATATATTTTGATATTATATTATTGTGTTTTATTATTTTATGATTGTATTTTTTATTTTAAATAAATTTTGGTATTGAAAATTGAGAAATTAACACTTTATTTATTAATGAATTTTAAAATAAAATAATATGAAATCCGTACCACAAATTGTATTTCACCAATCAAACATTATCTTGTATCGCTTATTTTGGAATAACCGCACTTGTCCCGCAAATATATTTGTCTCGCACGTACCACAATTGAACCATACCGCACTATCAAATTTTTTGTGTTTAGCTTATAGCTTTAGCACTAACTGTTTCAGCCTTTACAATAGAAGGTATGATGTTGCAACTCCTTGGTTAGCATATATTTCAGATTGGCCTGGGCAAAATACCCAATCCAAAATATCCGTATTGGAACCGAACCGAAAAACCCCGGTTCGGATCGGGTATGGATCCTCCCCAATATATTAGTTGGATCTTAATTGTAAATACTTTTGGGTATCGGATATTACCCGATCTGAACCGATACTCAATTGGTACCCATGCATATCCGAACCTGTGTTGTTTATCTTTTAGAGTTTGATGGTGAAATTAACTCAAGCTAGATTCATAATCGGATATAAGGTAATTTCATGATCTTTTCTTGCTTGTTATTTGTTAGTACACTACTACACTTAGTAACAGTCTGACCTGCTTTTGAAACAAGGAAACAGTGAAGACGCCTACAATAATTCACCACATCGAAGACGTCTACAATGCTTCACCATATGTATCTGATCTCGTTTTTGATTCTTGTTGTTTCTTTCAATTTTCTCAATACGTACTTCTAGCTTTTATAAAAATTTTGAATTTGATTTTGGATGTTACTACTCTACTACTTGTTTATGTTTTGGATTAGACTTGGATTATGTTTTCTCTTGCTTGTTTTGCTTGTCTTTAGTTTCTAACTTTGGTTTAGTTATTTTGGTATGAATTTTTAGTTATAACTTCATGAAATTAGATATAGTTATTCAATTTCTATATAGGGTATTTTAGTTATATATGGGTATTTTGGTTTTATATGGATAAAAAATAATTATACTGAACCAAAATCAAAGCATATTAGATATATTTCAGTATTCCAAAAAAATACCCGAATTGAACCCAAACCAAAATTTCCATAATACCTATATGATTCTATAAATTGTAAACCGAATTACCTGAAACCCGAATTACTAGAACCGATACACGAATGTCCATCACTATTTCAGATGAAAAAATAATAATAATAATAAATAAAGAGATGGTGGCTGCTTTCTCTATTCATTGATCCGTGATTGAGTGCAAAGACAAATTATAATAATAACAGTTTTTTTTGTCGTAAATAATAATGACAAAAATACAAAGTTAAAATAATGATCAAATACACTATTAAGTCAACTCCAATGGCTTCCCCACCACCGCACGTTCGTCTCTCTGTCCACTCATTGACTCCATCCATCTCACCACCTTTTTCTCCTCTTATCGTACGCCTTTTTTTCTTTCTTTTTACACATTTCGTGATGGTGTGCTAACTTACTTTACTTTCCACCTCCTCTCATTAACGTGCGCCATCCTTTTTCATATCATTACCCTATAATTATTTTCCCAAATCTTTCTTCTTTCTTTTTGCCAACTTGCTAATGTAAATTTTTTTTGTGGGGTGGTTGTCCTTAGACCAACTCCAACCCATCTCCATTTTTATCTCTATAATGGAGTTTGGAGTCAATTTTGCTCCAACCCATCTCCATTTTCATCTCCAAAATAGAGATCTCCATTTTTTTCTCTATATTTGGAGACATCTTTTTTTTCTTTACACTACAATTTGGAGATCTCTATTTTTTTCTCCAAAATGGAGTAGGGTTGGAGTAAAACCCAACTCCAAAATAGAGTTACTCCATTTTGAAGAAAAAAATGGAGATATGGGTTGGAGATGCCCTTATCACAAAGTGTCAATGACATCACACTTTTTTCATCCCGTCAAATACAACTTTTCTAATGATTTTTTTTATAGCAAATACATATTTTCTAATTTAGAAATTAATATTTATTTCCCTTATCAAAAAAGTCAACTAAATTTTACATGAGAAGTTAACAAACTTAACTTAAACTGTATTTGATTTTTTTGTCAACTAATTTGAAACTTACAACCAGGGTCGTATTCATAAATAAAACAAAAATTAAAACGTCTTATTATCATCAAAATTACACCAAAAACCAAAACTAATTTGACATTATGTTTATACATACACGTGGCAGCTGGATTTTATGTTAAAATAAGTCGTCGGTGGGCCCCGCCCAAATACAAACAGTTAGAATAAGATGCCAAATAGTCAGAGCTGATAATGAACGAAACGTCAGCGTTTTATTAGACCGAATCCAATTCTCTCTCTGTGTGTATATATATATTATTAATGTAAAAAGATTATATACGTGTGGTTTTGTGTTTGAAAACACATACACACATGTTCTTCGTTGCTGCTTCGTTGGGTTAATACACTTTTTTTGTTTTTCTTGCTTTTGCAAAAGTCAAAGCTACCAGAAAGAAAAAAGAAAAAAAAGATAAACAAGGTTTGTCCCTTTGTTCGATTCTTTTCGTTCTTGTTTACCAGATCTGTATGTTCTTGATTTGTTTCTATATATATATATATGTGTTTCTTTGCGTTTTGTATCACTGGAAATTTACCAACTCTGTTTTATGTTTCTCTATCTCTTCACTTAAGTTTATGATTATTTATAGATTTGAAAACATTTTTTGATATTTTTGTCTATATCTTTGATTAGTGACTAGATAATATTGTTTGTTTCTAGTATGTTTTCATCGATCCAAAATTCAGCCAATAAAGATGATTTAGGAGAATTTGTCAAGATTCTGTGATCTGCTTATAAATCAACCAAAGAGTACTGTAGAAACATCAACATAATGATGTAATAATTTTCCGTGTTTAGATGAAGTTATTAAAGTGGTACTTTTACTTTCAGCAAAATGGAGAATCTACCTCCTGGTTACCGTCCCAATGTTGGTGTTTGTCTAATTAACTCGGATAATCTGGTAAACATTTCATCATTTATTTAAGCTCCTCTGATTAATTACTTTTTTTTTTTTTTTTTTTTTTGTGTCAGTTGTATTAGTACTGAGTTGATTGACCATATTTATGATTCACAGATATTTGTAGCTTCGAGACTGAATGTTCCTGGAGCATGGCAGATGCCACAGGTTTGTGTTGCTGATCACTCTCTCTTTGAATTTTTGCTATTTTTTTTTGTCCTTTGTGTTAATCTAAAAAATATTTATGGTGTTATACTTTTGCTGCTTAGAGAAAATGTATAAGATCAAGAATTTGATATAGAATCTTGAAAATATGTTACTAGATCGACGAACTGAAAATGTTATCTCTGCTTTGTGGTTATGGTAAAACCTCCTTGAGTATTCTGAGTTTTAAAAGCTCACTAAACCGAGGATATTAATTACAGGGAGGCATTGAAGATGGGGAGGATCCAATGTCAGCAGCCATGAGAGAGTTACAAGAAGAAACTGGGGTTGTTTCAGCTGAAATCGTCTCTGAGGTCACTTATTCAAACACTTGATACAATGCTAGAACCAATATGAATCAGAGAATTTACAAATTTTTTTGTTCTTCAATGTCTTAAACAGGTCCCAAATTGGTTGACATATGATTTCCCACCTGCAGTAAAAGCAAAGGTTAACCGACTCTGGGGCGGTGAATGGCATGGTCAAGCTCAGAAATGGTAAGTCTTCCATACTACCTAGTTTCTCCAAAGAAGAGAATGTGACTCATTGTTCTTAAAACTTAATGAATTCCACACAGGTTTTTAGTGAGACTGAGAAACGATGAGGACGAAAGAGAGATCAATCTAGCAAACAACGAAGCGGATTCAGAGTTTGCAGAGTGGAAATGGGCGAAACCAGAAGAAGTGGTAGAACAAGCAGTGGATTACAAAAGGCCAACCTACGAAGAAGTCATCAAGACTTTTGGTTCCTTCTTGAACGATACAGGAAGAGCTGCTAAATGTAAATCAGCCAAGTGGTAATATATAATAAATCAATGTTTGTCTTTTTATAATTTTTGTAAACTGTTGTTTTATCTTTTCTTGGGGGGTTCTTTTTAGTAGAACCCTTTTTGGAATGCAAAAGCTTTCTCTAGGGGTTTCTTTTTACTTTTAATTTTTGTAAATTGGTTGGTTATTGGTACACTAGAAGGTTTTGGTTTTTTTCTTTTTTTTTTTCTTTTTTAACATGGGGTTATTGTAATAAAGTCTTTGTTTGGATTCACAAAGAAATGAGTTGTGTATGTATTTATATTTTATGACTAAGTGTAAAGAGAATTCTAATGTTAAAGATCTTTGTTTGGAATGTAAGTGTAATAAAAAAATTCTAATGTTTTTTTAAAAAGTGGGAGGTAAATTAACAAACGAAACATTCTCTGAGTTACAAAACAAATATTCCAATACACAACAAAGGAGATAAACTTCAACAAAACCAATTCCACTTAGACAAATTCTTTAAAAAAGCTAAACTAAAGAGAAAGGAAACGGAGATGTAAATGATAAACAATGGTTCACCGGACTAGTATATGAATTCACTGGCAAAGCTGCTCAACAGCGGTCACGATCTGAGCCGGTTGAACCACGGTCCACTCCTCTAGTGTACCAGCGTAAGGTGTAGGAACGTCCTGAGAAGACAAACACATCACCGGAGCGTCTAAGTAGTCATGAAAGTTCTCGTTAATGGCAGCTGTAAGACTTGCCCCAATCCCACCGGTTCTCATACACTCCTCCACGATCAAAACCCGGTGTGTTTTCTTTACTGAGTTTCCGATCGTGTGGAGGTCGAATGGTTTCAGCGACCTGATGTCGATAACCTCAGGGTCATACCCTTTGTTCACCAGAGTTTTTGCAGCCTGCATCACATGGTACCTCATCCGCGAGTAAGTGAGGATGGTAATGTGTTCCCCTGGTCTGACCATCTCAGCCTCTTCAAGGTTACAGATGTAGTCTTCGTCTGGGATTTTCTCCTTGAGATTGTAAAGCAGAACGTGTTCGAAAAGAATAACAGGGTTCTCGCTTCTTATGGCAGCTTTCATCAAACCTTTGGCATTGTAGGGAGTAGAGCAAGCAACCATCTGGATCCCAGGGATGGACTGGAAGTAAGATTCTAACCGCTGTGAATGCTCAGCACCAAGCTGGCGTCCCACTCCACCAGGCCCACGGATGACAACAGGAATCGTGAACTGACCACCGGATGTGTAGTGAAGCATTCCACAGTTGTTGGAGATTTGGTTGAAGGCGAGGAGAAGGAAACCCATGTTCATACCTTCAATGACAGGTCTTAGACCAGTCATGGCGGCTCCAATGGCCATACCAGTGAATGCATTTTCACAAATAGGAGTATCGAGAACCCTGAGGTCGCCAAATTTATCAGCAAGACCTTTGGTTACCTTGTAAGAGCCTCCGTAATGGCCAACATCTTCACCCATAACACATACATTTGCATCTCTGTCCATCTCTTCTTCCAAACCTTCCTGAAGAGCCTCGAAAAGCAATAGTTCATGTCTGCAATTTCATATATATGAAAAAACATCTGTTAGAGGACATTAACATGACAATGACATTGATTGAATATGAGGATGGAAGTTTAGCAGTAGAGCAAAGATACAAGAAACCATCAGGGATTACTTTATGTGAAAATAGAGACAACACAAATCCCAAACGGAAACAATAACGATACAAAAAGAAAAGAGCAAATGATTTATGGAAAGTAATTGAGAATGGTAACGCAAGCCAAACTAATTGGAGAATACACGTAAGTGTTTTTTTTTTGGGAAAACTGAAATGTTCTGGGGGAGATTAGCATGAGTTCACGGAAGGAACTTAATGGTTCACACCCTAACAATTAAGCATGATAACGACAACTAAAAGCTTCAATAGGAAGATTAGGAAGCAAAGACATGCAACACATTGAGGCTTTTGCCATCGCCATCAGTCACCTATCGATTTCAGAAATAGCATCTCTGGAGACCTATGTAGCTAGCTAGCTAGCTATATCTCGTTCTTTTCCAAATCCACCACACTCAATATATAGCATTAACATGTAACAAAAATATAGGTACACACACTCTCTAATAAAATCATAAGTATTGGCACTATATATGTTTTCAAAACAATCTAAGTAATTGATGAGATCTAATCCGAGAATTGTATTAGCAGTACAAAATTGAGTAAAATCAAATAATTCAAATTGCAAAGCATAAAAACAAACCCAGTGCTCGCAGATGTCTCCGTCTCCTTCGTCTACAAAAAGAGAACAAAAACCAAAACCCGTAAATCATTACAGATTCAAAAAAAAACCCCCTAAAATACAAAATCCAAAGACAAAACGCATTACCGCAACAGCAGCAGCAGCAGCATTGGGAATTAATTTCTGAGAGTGGCGAACTGTGAGAGCAGAACCAAAGCTCTTCTTCTTACTCGCTTCAGATCCAGCCACTATATATCTCTGGCTCCTCACTACCATCACAACAGAAAAAAATCATCAAAACTACTTTTAGATCTCTCTCACAAAAAAAAAAAAAAAAAAAAAACAATTCAAAGAAATGCAGATCGAACCTGAAAGATTTGTGAGTTTCTTGGAATCGACGGGATTAAACGTAGATAACGCCGTTGCAGCTCCAGCTCCATGGATGATCGAAGACATTTTTTTTTTGCTCAATTTTTCTAAAAACAGTTAAAACTATACAAGTGTGTGTGTGTGTGTGTGTTTGTTTATAAACAGAGATGGCGATACAACTCTGACCCGACGGAGAAATCGAAGAATTACGACAAAAAGGGTTGTGAAATCGAATTGCTTTTGGTTTTGATTTTTTTTTTTATAAATAAATTCGATTATTATTATTTTGTGCAATCAAATCCACATGTTTACATTGTTTTCATCGCCTGATCTTATGTTACATCTCTATTGTAGAATAACCAATACAAATATGACGCGTGTAAGATTTGCGAAAGTAGCGACACGTGTAGGTGTTTAGTTTGAGGATCACTATAGTACTCGATGAACAAGCTTGCAGAGTAATAATACTTGGTTTGCTTAACCACCCCGGACCAAGTGACCAACCGAATTTTACATACTCAAGCTTTTAGGTTTCGTGTAAGTAGTTAAGAGACGGTGGTGGGCCTCATAAATTTATCGGCCCAATAATAATACAGTTTCATTAGTAGTACAAAATCATATTCAGATTTTTATCATCGACCTAGACGATAGATACTAGGTTTTTTTTATTTATACTAGACCCCGCGCTACGCCGCGGGATACTTTTTGTAACTATTTTTAAATATATTGAATTCTTGAAAATATAAACTTTCTTATTTGAATTGGATTAATTGTAAAAACTATGGTTTATACAATGATAAAATAGAAAAATGCACTAATAAAATAAAAATTGAGAAATTTCAAATCTAAGATGGCTTATAAATGTTTACATTTAAATCAAGTGGACTTAATTGTATGTATAAATAGCCTAACTAACCCTAATGTATGTTATGTTTTATTTTCTTTACCCTAATGTGGGAGATATATTATTGTGATTTGAATTTGTGGTGTACTTTTTTTTTATTTTAATACATTTTTAATCACATATTGTTTTATAGTGTTTTTTTTTTCAATTGTTAGAAAAGTTAATATATATTTGTCAAAGTGCATAGACATATTTTGAAACGCGACTTTAGTGTAGTCGAATTTTAGTGGGATCAGTCGTAGATGTGGTGTTGTAAGCCTGTAACCACTTGACTAAAGAACACTTCCCTTTGATTTTGTATATTATTTAATACTCCCTCTGTTTCAATATATAATATTTTAGAGAAGTTTTTTGTTTCATAATATAAGATGTTTTTAAATTTTTATGCAATTTTTAGATTAGTTTAGTATTTTATATTATGCAGTATTGTTTTTGATTGGTTGAACTTGTTAAAAGTAAAGACGTCTTAATCTACATGCTTTAGTTAAACATCATATATTTTGAAACAGTAGGAGTACTATTTCTAATTTAATTGTCGTTCTGGGATTTAAATTTTGTTTCATATTAGTTGTCGTTTTAGATTTTCAATGCAGATGTTTGCTGAATATTCCAGTCTTATCCCTGCTGTTTTAAAGTTTCAACCAATGAAAAATTTATAAAATATATTAATAAAGGGCAAAACAGAAAATTTAATAGTTTCCTTAATTTGTGTGCAAAAACCTGAAACGACAATTAAATTAGAATGGAGGGAGTAATTCTTAAGTAGATGATTATTTAGTTTTCATTGCTTTAAACTATATTTAGTTTTCATTGCTTTAAACTATAATATATTTTTTATTTTATATACATGTTATGGGAGTTAGAAATATTAGTGTAGCTTGATTTTCTGTGTATTATTTTGTAGTTTATACAAATTAAATCACCTAATTTTTTTATAGTTTGTTTGTTGTCAAAGAAACTATTTATTTCTTTTTTGTTCTTTTTGTAAAATCTAATTGTTATGTTTTATTTGATAATAATTACATTGAAGTCAATATACACATACATATTTTTTACATTAGTTTGGGTTTGTGTTTTCTTGGTTAATCTAGATTTATATTATTTTTATTATATTTATATTTTACTAATATGATATTTATGTTGTATTGATTGTATTAGTATATCTATGTTATTAAAGTTGTAAATGATTTATTAATTTATTATAAATTTAGGCTATAATTTAAACCTATGTTTTTGGAAATATTGATACGACATACAATGATTAATAATTTAATATACTTGGTTGATATCATTATATTTTAAAAATTGTAAATGATTTACTCCCTCCTTTCAAAATATAAGATGTTTTGAGTAAAGCATGCATATTAAGATATTATCACTTTAAAAATGTTCAACCAATTATAAACGAGACCACATAATATAAAGTATTAAACTAAACTAAAAGTTGCATAGAAAATTGAAAACATCCTATATTGTGAAACAAAATTATTCTCTAAAACATCTTATATTATGAAACGGAGGGAGTATTAATTTAGTTTAAATTTAACCTATAAATTTAAACATTTTTTTTTTGAAATTTTTTGATATGATGTATAATATTTCTTATAATTTGATTAGTTACACAATTTTAATGATGTGTTAGGGCATTGCCATCAAAGGATTTAAACAAAGTATCTTAAAACATATCTTATTCTTAATTTTTGAAAAAAATGAAATTAAGAACTTCTTAAGAAACTTAGATATTTCATGAGTCCATTGAAGGTTGTTAAATTTGAGGTTCTTAACAATGTTTGAGCAGATCGAATAAGCTTGCCAGCGGTGGCGAGCACAACAGCTTGGTCTTAGTGGTGGCGAGCACAACAGCTTGTTCCTTGCCAGCGGCCTGGATGGTCACAGTCTTTTTGTTTGCAAGACCTGAACGCCACATTGAGAAGATTCATTCAAACATTAGCCTAGTTCAACCAGACAAATTCAATCTTGTATTCAAGAATCCAGGCACAAATCCATTACAAAACATTAAATAGCTAGACAGACTTCAATTTCATACAACACATTTACTTAAGTAACAATATTCTAAATCAACAGATTCTAAAATGACTACATTCTATGAAACTAATCACATTTCACAGTCACCAAACCATACATTACAGTAACATAATCTTATATTTGAGAATCCAGACGAATACATCTTCTACATAGTGCATATGCCAATCTCAAACAGCCAAATATGAATAATGATCATCATAGTTTCGAGAAATCAGACACCAAAGTTTCATATCTTAACATACTTTTAATTCCCAATCCAATACAATGAAACAATCGACCAGAGCATATGTTGAGCAAGTGTAAAAAAGATAAAAACCAGAGTGCTTGTAGGAGTGAACGTTGGCGAGATTGTTAGTCTCCTTGCTGAATTGAACTTTGGAGTTTCCTCTACCGAACAGTTTCACCAAGAAACAGTTGTTCTTCTTCACGATCTCCCAGATCAATTGTCCTGGAACTGTCGCCATTTCTAAACCCTACCAAATCAACCAAGCAAGGATGGATGCTAATTAATCAATCTATAATACAGATATGATGAACAGATCGAATCACTAAAATCGCTGAAATTGGAGCCGGATTTGAGCGGAGAGTACGATACACCGGACCTGTCCATGCGAGTTTGAACCGTTGTAAAACGATTCAAGGAAGAGACCAATCCGACGGCATGGGAGATCGCTGCGGTGGAACGACGGGAGAGGAGGTAAGAAGGAGAAGGAGCGGTGGCTCCAGAGGTGGTGAAGACGTGTTTGGTGATGCGTGACGCGGTGGAGCGAGCAGAACCAAAGATGATAGAAGAAGAAATCGGATAAATCAGAGAAATCAAACCAAAGATGATAGAAGAAGAAATCGGAGAAATCGAAGCAAACTGAGAAAGAGAGAGAGAGAGAGCGACGCAAAGGAGAGAAAAAAAAAGAAAAAAAAATCATTTTTTCCTCCGGCCAATCAGGTGTCGACACACCCTCGATCCTTAGTGATCATAAAACATCTAACATAAGGATCGATCACTAAGGTAAATTTGTTTTTTTTCATTAATATGATTTATTTTTTTACTTAAGCAACTCTTAAGATATTCTTTACATCCTTTGATGGGCTTGCCCTTAGTTCCTTAAAATCCAGAATTGCTTATGTTGAACATGAAATCTATATTAACATTTTTGAAGTACATTTTGGTTTATGCTCTTTAAGTTTTACTTATTTTTTTTTTTTACAACATTAACCCCTAAAACAATTCCATAAATAACATTAGAGATAAATTCAAATACTAAACTTTCTTAAATTGACCAACATTTGTTACATTTATTGCCATAAAATCTTAACAACATCTATACATTCCAATTTTTCCAAAAACAACTCTAACCATTAAAGTTTTAACCCATTAAATCTCCAAAACTATTTTTATGGATGCTAGAATCTCTCAAATTTAAATGATATACAGCAGATTTTTATTACAAAAGTTTACAATATCCATAATTATATTAACAATAATAAATTTCCTAAACCGCAAAATCCAATTATAAAATGCCACATTAAATATGTTGAAACCCCCCCCCCATATAATTTGGTTTAATTTTACCAAAAAATAAAATTATATTAATTATCAAAAACTATATATATTGACATGGAAAAATTATAAACTATAAAAATATGTTAATTTGGTAAAACAATTAAACTTGATAAAAAACTTATTTTGATTATTTTTTTACGCAAAACCTTATTTTGATTTTGGTGAGACGGGTTGGTTTTAACCCCATATAGGGAGTTAAGTGGAAATTTTTTTTTTAAAAAAACACTTTTAGATGTGTAGCAGGAGATAAATGGCACGGGAAACCTTGACTGATGATGTTAGTCTGGTCTGGGGACGTGCGGGCCGTGATGACGGTGGCACGGAGGTCCTTGGCAGATGGACGGTATTGCGGGATTCGGGGACGAATCCATATTGGTGGGGGAGAATTGTAACATCCGCGAACCAGATTTTGTGTTTTAGGAAGGAGTATCGATCGACACCCTTGTGGCATCGATCGATACCACTAATTTCTGGGTTCGACCGGTTTGATTTAATTGTCGAATTGGTTCGGTTTGGTTCAGGGAAATCCCTAATTCGTGTGTAAAGGGGGAAACGACTCAAGGTCGTGTTTTCAGTGTTTGGTCGCCGTTTTTGAGAGAAAAAGAGAGGAAAGAGGGTTCTTGAGTTCCTAAGAGAGATTTGGTGAGATTGTTGGCTTTTCTTGAGGATTCTGTTGCTGGGAACGAAGGAGAAGCTTCCTAAGGAGTTGCTCTACCGTTTTTCAACCTTTTTCTTCTGCAATTAAGGTGAGTGCTTGACCATGGTTGATCTAAGCATGAGATCTCCTTTGTTTTTGTGTGATTCCTTGTTGTATGTGGTGTTTGCTTGCTTGGGCACATTGTATTTGTGATTTCTAGTGATTTCCGAGATGGTTAGACGTGTTTGGAGTCGGATTTGCGTTGATTGGATTCGGAGTTCGTCGCTGAGATTCGCGCAGGTCGAGTCTGCAATTGTGGTATCGATCGATACCACTTTTGAGGAGCATCGATCGGCACCTTCTGAGTAGCATCGATCGGCACCCATTTCTAGCATCGGTCGACACTGTTTCTTGCCGTGTCTTATGTTTTCCTGGTTTGTTGTTTTGATTGTGTTCTTGTTGTTTGATGACTTGGGAGGTCTCATCTGCTTGTGTGTATAACCCAGTAGATGGGAGGATGGCCTCACTAAGTATTTGTGATAATACTTACGCATCTCAATTGTTGTTTGTGGTGTGCAGGTAAAGGAAAAGTGTGATCGTGGGATCAAAGGCGATGAGGAGGAGGATGTTCTAGAGGCTTGATTGATTGTGGTCTAGCTGATGTTAGGTTGCTAGATTAAGTCAATGGAACATCGTAGGATGTTAGATGTTGGTTTATTCTTTATTTGATTTATGTATTGGTTATTGATTGTTGTTAGGATGTTAGTGGGTATGGGACCACTAGTAAATTTAGGTATTAAAAAAAAAAAAAAAAAAACGGGAAGGGTTGTTTCATTTTGGTATCAGAGCCCTTACGGTTCTAGGTCTAGGGTTCATTGTGCTTTTGCTGTTGATGTTTAGGATTACATGCTATAATTGATTGTGTGAATGGCAATTGTGTGTGGCATGAAGTCCTAGAACATCCTCTTCGAGCCTGTTTGTGATTCCACGGTAAGTTGTGATTTGTGTGTAATAGGATTATTGTTTGCTTAGCCTTCTGTTCTTGGTTGATACAGATGGTTAGAGGTGAGGTTGCTGCTGGTCGCGGGCGTGGTCGTGGTCGTGGTCGGGGTCGTGGACGTGGTCGTGGTCGGGGACGAGGTCAGGTTCCTGTGGCCAGTGAGAGTGAGACCCAGAGCATGGCCAGTGAGGAGGTAGCGGAGTCACAGGCTGATCCTATGTGTCTGGAGACCAGGCTGGTTTGGGTGACGGTGTTGGTCACGGTGTTGCCCCGGTGTGGGGGTTGCAGCAGGAGGTGCTCCGGGCAGGGAGGATGTCTTGATTGACTTGCTAGCTCAGGTGGCTCAGGCTTTGCAGCGACTTCCAGCAGCTGTGCCGCCAGTGGTTGGTGGGCAGGGTCCAGTGGTGCCGCCAGTGGTTGGTGGGCAGGATCCAGTAGTGCCGCCGGTGGTTGGTGGGCAGGATCCAGTGGTGCCGCCAGTGGGTGGTGGACAGGTTCCAGTGGTGCAGCCTGCAGCGGGTTTGCAGGCAGGTGTGCAGCCGGGGACCGAGGTAGTGGATGCACAGTATGTGCGGATGATGGAGCAGCTGCGGCATGTGGGAGCAGGGTATTTCTCAGGGAGTACCGATCCGAGTGTAGCGGATGAGTGGAGAGAGCGGATGGAGGATATTTTCCTTTCGCTTAGGTGTCCCGACCGGTACAGAGTGGATCTGGCAGTGTTTTACTTGTCAGGAGATGCACGTGTGTGGTGGAGGTCGGTGACAGCACGGAGGGTGCAGCAGGGTATGTCTTGGGGAGATTTTGTGAGGGAGTTTAACTCCAAGTATTTTCCTCAGGAGGCTCTTGATCGCATGGAGACGCGGTTCTTGGGGTTGACTCAGGGAGACCGTACAGTGCGGGAGCTGGATGCAGAGTTCAGTCGGCTTGTGGGGTATGCAGGCAGGGCATGGGAGCCAGAGGCGGCTCAGGTGCGGAGGTTTTTGTTGGCTCTGCGGGATGATTTGAGGACTCGGTGCAGAGTGAGGAGTTATGCTACGAGAGCAGAGTTGGTTGAGGTTGCAGCTGGGATAGAGGATGATTTGAGGTCACAGGTGGTTGTGGTCAGTCCTTCAGTGCAGCCACAGCAGTCTCAGCCGTCTTCTGTTCCTAGCAAGGGCGGCAAGCCTGCGCAAGGGCAGAAGCGGAAGTTTGATGTCATGCAGAGGTCGAGGCATGGGGGTGCGAGATGCTTTGGGTGTGGTAGCAGAGACCACAAGGTGACTAGCTGTCCACAGAGAGGTGAGCAGCGGGTAGTGACAGAGCAGCGGGCGGTGACGGAGCCGCGGGCAGATACTCGAGTGTGTTACTACTGCAGAGAGACGGGCATATCAAGCCTCGTTGCCCCAAGTTGCAGCAGAGGGCAGTAGCAGTGTTGCAGGCTGGAGCTCAGCCAGGATGCAGCAGGTGGTGCAGCACGGAGTGCAGCCGGTGGGTTGGATCGAGCCGACGTCTCAGGTGTACTCGACTCAGGAGCCCGGTGGCACTAGTGCAGGAGCGATCACAGGTATAACTTCTGAGATTCGAACTTGGTTAATTCAATAGTTCAAATTATTTTTGTTTTGCGTGTGGTCAAGTGTTAGGTTCTCAACACATAGGGTTTGTGTAGGGACCTTGTTGGTGGGCGGGTTTAAGTCCCATGTTATGTTTGATTCTGGAGCTTCTCATAGCTTCATTACTCCGGAGTGTGCCGAGAGTGCGGGGATCAGAGGGGATCCTGGAGAGCGTTCAGGAGTTGTCAGAGTTGCGGGAGGCAAGTTCCTGAGGGTTATTGGACGAGCTGGAGGAGTTGATATTCAGATCGCAGGGGAGTCATGGCCAGCGGATTTGCTTATCAGTCCAGTAGAGTTGTATGATGTCATTCTTGGTATGGATTGGTTGCATCGGTACAAGGTGCATTTGGATTGCTATCGGGGTAGAGTGGAGTTTGAGCGTCCAGGAGGGAAGTTGGTGTTTCAGGGTATTAGACCGACTTCGGGGAGTCTCGTGATCTCGCCCGTTCAGGCTGGGAAGATGATCGAGAAGGGCCGTGAGGCTTATCTGGTTACTATATCTATGCCAGAGTCAGTGGGGAAGTCTACGGTTAGCGGTATTCCGGTTGTGGAGGACTTTGAGGATGTGTTTCAGTCATTGCAGGGATTACCACCATCTCGGTCGGATCCTTTTACTATTGAGCTGGAACCGGGGACGATGCCGTTATCCAAGGCTCCTTACAGGATGGCTCCAGCAGAGATGGCAGAGCTGAAGAAGCAGCTGGAGGATTTGTTGGGCAAGGGTTTTATCCGTCCTAGTTGTTCACCGTGGGAGCTCCGGTGTTGTTTGTTAAGAAGAAGGATGGGAGTTTTCGGTTGTGTATTGACTATCGGGGTCTGAACCGAGTTACTGTGAAGAACAAGTACCCTCTCCCGAGGATTGATGAGTTGTTGGATCAGTTGAGGGGTGCTACTTGGTTCTCCAAGATCGATTTGGCGTCAGGATATCATCAGATTCCTATTCATGAGGCAGATGTGAGGAAGACAGCCTTCAGGACGAGGTATGGACACTACGAGTTTGTGGTGATGCCGTTTGGGTTGACAAACGCGCCAGCTGCGTTTATGAGATTGATGAACAGCGTGTTCCAGGAGTTTCTGGACGTGTCAGTCATCATTTTCATCGACGACATCCTGGTATATTCTAAGAGTCCTGAGGAGCATGCAGTACATCTGAGAGCAGTGTTGGAGAAGCTGAGGGAGCAGAAGTTGTTTGCTAAGCTGAGCAAGTGCAGTTTCTGGCAGCGTGAGATGGGGTTCTTGGGTCATATTGTTTCAGCTGAGGGAGTTTCAGTGGATCCAGAGAAGATTCAGTCCATCAGGGAGTGGCCGAGGCCGCAGAGTGCCACTGAGATTCGGAGTTTCCTGGGGTTAGCAGGTTACTACAGGAGGTTTGTTCGGGGTTTTGCGAGTATGGCACAGCCGATGACTAAGCTTACAGGGAAGGATGTCCCATTTGTGTGGTCACCAGAGTGTGAGGCGAGCTTTGCAAGTCTCAAGCAGATGTTGACTACCACGCCGGTGTTAGCACTGCCTGAGCAGGACGAGCCTTATGTTGTGTATACAGATGCTTCTAGAGTGGGGTTGGGTTGTGTACTTATGCAGCAGGGGAAGATTATAGCTTATGCTTCGCGGCAGTTGCGGAAGCATGAAGCTAATTATCCTACTCATGATTTGGAGATGGCAGCAGTGATCTTTGCTCTTTAGATTTGGAGATCCTATCTGTATGGTGGGAAGGTGCAGGTGTTTACAGATCACAAGAGCCTGAAGTACATTTTTACTCAGCCTGAGCTGAATTTGAGGCAGAGGCGTTGGATGGAGTTAGTAGCAGATTATGATCTGGATATAGCTTACCACCCTGGTAAAGCTAATTTGGTTGCAGATGCCTTGAGTCGGAAGAGGGTGGCTTCGGCTCAGGAGCAGGATATGGAGGCATTGGTAGGTGAGATTAGTGCATTGAGTTTGTGTGCTATCTCAGAGGAACCTTTGGGTTTGGAGGCAGCTGATAGAGCGGATTTGTTGAGCAGAGTGAGGTTAGCTCAGGGGAGCGATGAGGGCTGATGAATGCCTCTAAGGCTGCGGGTGCAGAGTATCAGGTTTCTGCTAATGGTACTATCCTTGTGCATGGTCGGATTTGTGTGCCCAAGGGTGAGGATTTGAGGCAGGAGATCTTGAGAGAGGCTCATTCGAGCAAGTTCTCTATTCATCCAGGGGCGACCAAGATGTACCGTGACCTCAAGCGGTATTATCACTGGGTCGGGATGAAGAAGGACGTGGCCGACTGGGTAGCTAAGTGTGATACTTGCCAGCTGGTGAAGGCAGAGCATCAGGTTCCTGGTGGTTTATTGCAGAGTTTGCCTATTCCTGAGTGGAAGTGGGATTTGATCACGATGGACTTCGTGGTAGGGTTGCATGTGTCGAGGACGTTTGATGCTATTTGGGTCATTGTGGACCGTTTGACTAAGTCTGCACATTTTCTGGCCATCAAGAAAACGGATGGAGCAGCGGTTTTGGCCAAGAAGTATGTCGGGGAGATAGTCAGATTGCATGGTGTGCCTGCTAGTATTGTGTCGATAGAGATTCCAAGTTCACTTCGGTGTTCTGGAGGGCGTTTCAGGCAGAGATGGGCACGAAGGTGCATATGAGTACAGCCTATCATCCTCAGACGGACGGTCAGTCAGAGAGGACGATCCAGATTTTGGAGGATTTGTTGAGGATGTGTGTGCTGGATTGGGGTGGTCATTGGGCAGATCACTTGAGCTTGGTGGAGTTTGCTTACAACAACAGCTACCAGGCTAGTATTGGGATGGCTCCTTATGAGGCTTTGTATGGGAGGCCGTGTCGTACACCGTTATGCTGGACTCAGGTGGGGGAGAGGAGCATATTTGGTGCAGATTTTGTTCAGGAGACCTCGGAGAAGATCCGGGTTTTGAGGCTGAACATGAAGGAAGCTCAGGATCGGCAGAAGAGTTATGCTGATAGGAGGAGAAAGGATCTTGAGTTTCAGGTTGGTGATAGAGTGTACCTCAAGATGGCCATGTTGCGGGGTCCGAACAGGTCATTGTCAGAGACTAAGTTGAGTCCGAGGTACATGGGTCCGTTCAGAGTGGTTGAGCGGGTGGGACCAGTGGCATATAGGCTGGAGTTGCCTGAGGTTATGCGTGCGTTCCACAAGGTATTTCATGTGTCGATGCTGAGGAAGTGTCTTCACGAGGGTGATCAGTTGTTGGCTAATATTCCTGAGGATCTTCAGCCTAACATGACTTTGGAGGCGAGACCATTGAGGGTGCTCGAGAGGAGAGTCAAGGAACTTCGGAAGAAGAAGATTCCTTTGATGAGAGTCCTGTGGGACTGTGACGGAGTAGAGGAGCAGACTTGGGAGCCCGAGGCGAGGATGAAGGCAAGGTTTAAGAAGTGGTTTGAGAAGCAGACCGCTTGAGCTTGTCTAGCCGGGTCCGAGTTGTAGTCCGTGGCTGGAGCGGGTACGGAGTATTCCAGCCCATCTCTCTTGATATTTGGTCGCTTAGGGGTGGTTGGTTGTGCGACTAAGTATCAAGATGAGGTGGTGCTCGGGATGCGGGTTGATGGCTCCAGTTGTTGTATTTTTGTTTTTCTGATGTATTTTCGTTGAGTTGTAACGATTATGACATTGTGAGATTAATAAGATGAGTATTTTTCTTTATGTTGACTGTGATTGTCATGGGAAAAGAGAAATAGCTCGGGTTTCTATTTTTTTTGAAAGTTCCAGAATTAGAAAGTTTTCTAGAAAGGAAAGTTTTGTGGAAATGTTGAGGTAGATCTAGCCGGAGATACTCGTTGGCATCAGTATTTGTTTGCTCGAGGCCGTGTGGGCCCAACTCACGTGATACCGATAGCTCGATGGACTTTGTGGCCAGAGAGTGGGAGTGGTATGTTGCTTCGGATGACGATCCGAGAGCGCTTGAGGGTGACGACCGAGAGCGGGATATGTGAGGCTCCCTGGATACCGTAGCTGTGAGCCGAGGCTCGGCAGTGAGCCGGTATGTCTCGAGGGTTGCGACCCGAGAGCGGGGGAGTGTGTGTGAGTGACTTCCTGGATGCCGTAGCTTAAGGCGGTTGGCCTGATAGCGAGCCGGCATGATTCGTTGGTTGCAACCACGGACGGGGGAAGCACTGAGTTGTGAGCAAATAGTGTTATGATGCGAGTATATTGGCTAGAGGGAGACCTCGAGGGTCAGTCGGAGGTGTGCGGGCTGTTGCGACAGTGGCACGGGAAACCTTGACTGATGATGTTAGTCTGGTCTGGGGACGTGCGGGCCGTGATGACGGTGGCACGGAGGTCCTTGGCAGATGGACGGTATTGCGGGATTCGGGGACGAATCCATATTGGTGGGGGAGAATTGTAACATCCGCGAACCAGATTTTGTGTTTTAGGAAGGAGTATCGATCGACACCCTTGTGGCATCGATCGATACCACTAATTTCTGGGTTCGACCGGTTTGATTTAATTGTCGAATTGGTTCGGTTTGGTTCAGGGAAATCCCTAATTCGTGTGTAAAAAGGGGGAAACGACTCAAGGTCGTGTTTTCAGTGTTTGGTCGCCGTTTTTGAGAGAAAAAGAGAGGAAAGAGGGTTCTTGAGTTCCTAAGAGAGATTTGGTGAGATTGTTGGCTTTTCTTGAGGATTCTGTTGCTGGGAACGAAGGAGAAGCTTCCTAAGGAGTTGCTCTACCGTTTTTCAACCTTTTTCTTCTGCAATTAAGGTGAGTGCTTGACCATGGTTGATCTAAGCATGAGATCTCCTTTGTTTTTGTGTGATTCCTTGTTGTATGTGGTGTTTGCTTGCTTGGGCACATTGTATTTGTGATTTCTAGTGATTTCCGAGATGGTTAGACGTGTTTGGAGTCGGATTTGCGTTGATTGGATTCGGAGTTCGTCGCTGAGATTCGCGCAGGTCGAGTCTGCAATTGTGGTATCGATCGATACCACTTTTGAGGAGCATCGATCGGCACCTTCTGGAGTAGCATCGATCGGCACCCATTTCTAGCATCGGTCGACACTGTTTCTTGCCGTGTCTTATGTTTTCCTGGTTTGATGTTTTGATTGTGTTCTTGTTGTTTGATGACTTGGGAGGTCTCATCTGCTTGTGTGTATAACCCAGTAGATGGGAGGATGGCCTCACTAAGTATTTATGATAATACTTACGCATCTCAATTGTTGTTTGTGGTGTGCAGGTAAAGGAAAAGTGTGATCGTGGGATCAAAGGCGATGAGGAGGAGGATGTTCTAGAGGCTTGATTGATTGTGGTCTAGCTGATGTTAGGTTGCTAGATTAAGTCAATGGAACATCGTAGGATGTTAGATGTTGGTTTATTCTTTATTTGATTTATGTATTGGTTATTGATTGTTGTTAGGATGTTAGTGGGTATGGGACCACTAGTAAATTTAGGTATTAAAAAAAAAAAAAAAAAACGGGAAGGGTTGTTTCAATTAAATACAAATTTATGTCATCTTTTTTTTTCCTTATTTGGGTCGGATTTTTAAAAAAATTAAAACCGATTACAAAATCAGATCTTTTCCAAATATATGTTATTTTCTTATTTTTTGCAAATCTCATCCTCTTTATCACACAAATATTCTATCGGACTTGCTAACTTATTTACATCCCTAAATTATAACAACACATTAAAGATACAATCATATTAGGCAAGATTTAATTAAGATATAAAACTCGAAAATGTAATATGTTCCCATTAACTACCTTTTATGGGATAAATCTTAATAACAAATTAATTGATAATAAATGCTAATATTTTTCACAATAAAATCAAATTAAACTCTAAATTTTTTGTGACTAATTTACATACCGTGGAGAAAATTAACATAATTTGAGTTAAAACAATGACATATTCCTTATCTTTACGTACTATTTTTTCCTATTAATTCGTAATTGTATGATTAGCGAAGATATTTTCCTTCCTCACCAATTTCTTTTGCGATTTGTATCACAACTATTATTATCATCACCATTAAACTCTATAAATACTAAGGTTATATTTTAACGAAACTGCACAATCTCAAACGAGCATTGAGCTTAGAAACAAACCAACCCTTAATATTCCAAATTTCCAATGGCTGCTTTATATCTGTTTATTGGTTGTTGATTTGTATTTTACATAAGTCCACGTCTTAATTGTTTTTGTAGATAAGTCATTGTTTCAGATTTTTAGCAACTATACTAAATAATTTTTTCTTTTCTTTCTAGATGGCCAAATCGTTAACATTGGGGAGTGGACTTGCTTAAAGAGAACAACAATCCAACTAATAAATCGATATTTATTTAAGAATTGAAAAGTGAGTTTTCTAGAGTACTTTTATTTTTATATAGCATGCCTTAATTTCTGGTTTAATCGCATAAGAAAGTCTAAGATAATGAAAAGAGGAAGATGATGTTATATATAGCATGCCTTGCTATTGTTCAAAAAAAAAACAAGAGGATGATAATGAGAAGAATCAAGGTTGATGATGGAGAATTATATTTTCTTTTCCAGGTCAAGATGACAAAATTGGATTTTTTTCTCTGTTTTTTACGATGTAAGTTAAAAAAAAAAATCAAATCAATAACGCAAATATAAAGCACATTAATGCCAAATATGACTCTCTTTTTTTGTTACTTCCTAACATTTTCTTTGGTACACAGAAATGAAAATAAAAATAAGCAGTATAAGGGATTTTCTTTATTTAGCATTACTACCAGTCTACCACAATTGACAGACTAGCTAAAATAGTACGATTTTGTCTTCTGAAAAATTTATGAACATTACTTTGATGTTCAATTTATGTCACAAATAAAGGTATGCAATTTTTAATATGGGATAGTAAATTAATAGGGCTAATATGTATTTTATCAAAATTAATTGTGACAATTCCTTTTAATTTTTTTTTTTTTTTTTTTGTGTTCGTAAACAAGTAAAACAAAAATCACTAAAAACTCATTAATATGGGGTACAAAATTCTAAATAAAAAAATATACACATATATATATTTATATGTTAGATTCATTAAAAACTTATTCTGTTATTTCTTATAGTTCAATATATCTATTATAAAAACAATAAAACTATGTGGCAACACAACTTAAATTCTGAATTTTAAAAAATGAATGAAGATACACCTTAAATTATAAAGTCAGCACTATAACAAATAAGTTAGATATATACAACACTATAAATTGTGGACCTCATCTCCTATAGTAATAACTATATATATATATATGTATAGTTAGTTTTATCAAACTGAGATTGTGCAAATATAATTAGTATGTCTTAGCAAACTAAACAAAAAACTAAACTTTTGCAACAAACTAAATTTGATAATGTAAAAAACAAAATAGCCCCGTGGTGTACCACAGGGTAAATCCTATTTATTAGACTATACATATACCACACGGGTTAAAACCTTGAAAACACTACAAAAATCTTATACTTAGAATACTTGTATCAAATACCTATAAAATTTTATATTTTTAAAATTAATAAAACAATAATAAAATAATAAATAAATATAATATAAATTTAAAATTTTTAAAATTAAAAATATTGTCCCGCGGTGTACCGCGGGTTAAATCCTAATAGTTATTATTGGTTGAGATATATGAGTTGTATTAATGGAAATGTTCTTATTGGATATCAATTTTAATGGTTGCATCCTATCAATACTCTCAAAACACTCCAAAAAGCTGATGTTCAAATTTTTATAAAGCGGTCGTCGAATCTCTGCCTTCATCACCACAAAGGCACAAATTTCTCCATATTCATCTTAGATGACAAATTCTCTGTTTTTATAATGTTTTTCACAATCTTACAGTTACAAGAAAGAAGAACATGTATAAGAAATGATCACATTGGTTACCCAAATTTATTTTTGTATACTATACTATTTATATAATCCAAAATATATTCTAAGTCACTCAACACAACAGAGCACATAGGTTTGGTTTACGAAGCTCAATGATTAAAAAAAAATGAAAGTTCTGGCAGGACCATCAATGTCGTAACAAATCCAACTACTCATAGGCATCTGTTCAATAGTAAACTGAGAATATCCTTCCAAAGATTCCATAACCGACGAGATTGTCTCTTTCGCCGGAACGTAAACGAACTCATCGACATTGGAGAAGAACATCTACTTAGCCATGAACCTATACCTATGCAAACAATCATTCACAACCATGAACTGGTTGTGGTAATACCCATTGAACCTTTCTTGATCTCTGATATCATGTAACGTCACTCTCCCTAGCTCAATCCACAGCTTTAAAACCTCAAACACTTCCTCGTGTATCCCTCCGGCGTTGTGTAAAACGAAATGGAAATGTTCGCCGAAGAATCTGATGTGATAGCGTGGAGGATGAGATTACTGCCGGAGTTTTGTGGATTCACTACGGAGAATGACGAAAATTTGCAGTCAACGACGACTGTTGTGTAGATCCGTCCGTAGCCCCCAGTCAGTTAGTATTTTAGACCCGGTGGTTGAAATCGGATCTTGAGTCCGGTCAGGCGAGACCCATTCGCATCTGTATGAAGGGTGACCGAAGATTTCGATGATAATTCGATGACATACTACTACTTTTTTGCTTAGCTGTATTAATGTTTTAATTTGATTGGTTACTATTTTTTCTGATGTGTCAACACTATATTCAATGTTCATGCTGATGTGTCAACATTTGAAAAGAAATATTCTACTTTTATTGTCTTGATATTGACTATCATATGTACTTAGACCATCTCCAATGTATTACTCTATTTTTTGCTCTATAATAGAGCAACTCTAAAATAGAGTAGGATTTCTCTCCAATGTATTACTCTATTTTTTTCTCTATAAAAGAATATTCTAAAATAGATTCTATTTCTGATCTTGGTGGACCGGGAAGCAATTTACCAAAATATTAACTTACTAGTTTTTTCTTGTTTTATTTTTATCCTATATTGCTTATTTTTAATTTGGTATTTGTTTGTTTAGTTAATTTTATAAAATTATGTATGTTAAGTATGTTTCATTTTCGTTATATTAAAAATTTATTGAAAAAATGAGTTACAGTACGTAGATGTGCATCTGTCAGTAATATTCACTATGCCAGTAAAAAATAATTAAGTATATATAATATTAAGAAAGTGACCAACAAAAGAAACAATTGCAGCTGCTGTAAGAAAATAAAACAATTGAAGTTATTGCAAGCCCATAATAATACGATCCAAGTTTGTTGGTTTGTATGTTATATATGTTGTTGTTCGTAAATAACGTACGGAGGTCTTAAATAAAAAGAAATTCAAATTTGAGGGACCAAGATATAAATTAAAGAGTTCACCTCTATTTTAGAGTAAAAAATAGAGTTAATCTAAATATAGAGTAATCTCAATTTTTTCTCTATTTTAGAGTAAGATATAGAGTAGGGTTGGAGAAGATTTTACTCTATAATAGAGTTTTTGCTCTAAATTAGAGTAGGGTTAGAGATGCCCTTATCTAGTGGTAGTAAAGGCAAACCAACTTCGAAAAGAGGTTGCAACCAAACAGGAAATACATATTCAATACTTAGAGTACTAAGGGTAACTACTAACTAGATAGCTAGTTTTATAGCTACATATCGGTCGTTGCATTCAACTTTTTTGACACTTTTATTGAGGTTAGTGACCAGATACGGAAACCATTTGGGGTGGTGGGGGAGACCTACATCTGGCATAAATTATTGGACAGTTGAAAGGGTTTTTTAATTTTTTTTTTTTTTTTTTCCTCAAAACACTCCATTATATTAGATTAAAGGTTTACAATTATCCTTTAAAGATGAGCCAAATACACTAATAAACTTACACAGGAATAAAACATAAACTAGAAACATCAATCTAAAAACATACATCAAACAAGCTTTTAAGCTTGACTTGAAACCATAAAAGTGACAACATAGGGGACAACAAGTCGTAAAGGTAAAGAGTTGCCGCACAGAGTGAGGCCACTCATGGTAAAAGATGACCGACCAATGCCACAGAGTCAGCCACCATGATAACCATTGCCGCAGACGTCGCAAAAGAACGAAAACGGTGTTTGGATTCCATACATGCGCCAAAGATCTCTGGAAAGGGTGGTCACATGTTGGACAAGACGAAAATCTTGAAAACCAAAAACCTGAAGGGACACTTGGTGAAAGTGTTGTATTGCACAAAACTTTAATTGCCATCACTAAGCCTTCCAAAAAAAATGATCGAAGAGGACAGTTGAAAGGGTTCTTGTGTGGCCAAAAAGGTCGAAAAAACCGAAAACCCTTCGGAATAGTTATGGCCTTGACGACCGTCACTTGATCAACATGATTTGTCTCTTCTGCACCACCATATCACCAATAAAAACAGTTTACACATATATACATATTACTTATTAGAGTGTCAAGGTTTGGTAATTCTAGTGAGAGTCCATCTATCTATTCGATCTGGATAAACGAAAGTTAATACCAAATCAGATTATGGTATAACTACGTTTTTTTCTCGGTTTAACCTAAAAAACCAAATTTCTACATTTCTTAAAAAGATTTAAAATTGATTTGATTTAATATAAAAAAAGCATTTAAAATTATATAAAGTCGTTCTATGTTCGAGAGTCTGTTTTACTTTTGTTATTTTCTTCTTCTTTATTTAATTTTAATTGAAAAAAAACTAAACAAACGCCAGGAGAATTATTAAACACACCCTCAATAAAACCTAACTTAAAAAAAAACTTAAATAAACATAGTCAAGATTGACCAAAAAAACCCTAATAATTAAGTAAAACAGTAATAAGTTACGAATATTTAAAGACAAAAGGAAAAACAAAATACTCACTAAGCTTAAGGATTTCCATTTGTGCGCCGTGGACTTTATCTATATGTGGAAACACAAGAAGAGCAAGGAGAAAGAAAAGCATGCAAGAGATTATATAAGATCTCATCTTTATATTTCCTCTTATTTTGCTTACCAATGTGGACTCGTGTTCATGTATTTATATATATAGACTAGAGGCCTGGAAATATGAGCGAGGTAAGAGATAAGGTTGAAGCTATTGATCGATGACTTAGTTGAGCCTTACGGGTCTTTAAGTTTTGGCTGTGTCTGCGGCGAAAAATCTTAGCGATCATGTATGTTTCGGTTTGTAATTGGTTCAAAAGTATAACATTGAAAACGAACAATAAATATTACATGCATGTCCTCTCAAAACTAGTTAAATCATATTCGAATGCAATACAAATATGCGGTTTGGTAATTGGTATCGTCCACAGTTGTGATTTCTCTGTCGTACTTTTTCACAAAAAAATATGTTTTAACTTTATAAAAAAAAATTATATAGTTGTGTTTGTTCACTGTAGAGTTGTGTATCATACAAACAGTTGTGGCTTTTACAAACAATTGTGTCTATTCAAATATTCACATATTTAGAAATCTAAATATGTTGCTTTTCTTTTGATAAATTTTCAAACTTTCGTTTTAGTTCAAATATATATGTCTTTAGAAATATATATATACATTTATTTGTTCTTCTTTTGAGAAATTTCAAACTTTTTTTTTAACATAAATTTTTTCATAATATGATGAATTGAAATAATTTTTAATATCATTCTCTACTCTCTAAATTTTTAAAATGCCTTCTCATTACTATAAGAAATCTATTGAAATTTTGATTTATTTTATGAATCGTTGTAATTTTTAATTATATTTGGTCTCTGAGTATAATTCTTCATAGATTATTTATATATTAAAATATATTAAAGAAATTATCCTAACCGTTTAATTGAACCATTGCAACATTTGATATATTTAGTATTTAAGATCATATGACTCAGATAAACTTTGCAATCATTCACCACTCATGTAATTGCAAATTTGCAATCCTATTTAAGTTTAAGTTACTTAGAAAACATTGTTTTCATTTATTTATATTAATATTTCAATTGATAATAACCAACCATTTGCAAATATTTTTTAAAAACTACTAAACATATATTATAAGAATGAATTTTTGTAAAGGATTATTGATTTAACTAAAGGTTATGGATTTTTCTTAAAAATAAAGTTTATTTTTATTTTTTAATAGAGGCATTTAGATTGTCTCATCTCTTGATTTTAAATTCTTATTGTATTTTTCACTTATAATTATTTTTTTTCCTTTACAAGTAGTACGTACATTCATTGTGCGGAGAAAAAGAAGTAGTAAATACATTAAATATTAAATTAATTGTATATATAATCTATTATAATTGCCAAAATGTTTAATAACTTTAGTTTTTAATATAAAATATTTTTTTATAAAACGATAGTATTTGTTAACAGTTCCGCCTCTATGAATATATATATTTATTTATTTTTATTAATATATGTTATAAGTGAGTTATAAATGAAATGTGTGATAATTTTCTGTTTAGTTTTATTCAAATTTGAGATTGATTGGTAATCTTCTTATTGATTGACTGAGTAGTAGTATGTCTAAGAAATAAGGTTATTAATTTGATAAATTTTGGTTTTTTATGAAGTAATGATTGATTTTGGAAATATAAACATGTAAACATGTAAACATGTTCATTTATATATATATATATATATATATATATATATATATATATATATATGTTTGAGTTATGTTAAAAAATTCAAATAATTAACTAAATGAATTCAAATATTTAATTTGAATGAGTTGGCATTATGTCATTTGAGAGTGGTCCTCAATTAAAATTTTAAATATTTTTCAAATTTTCTACGATTATTTTGGAAATTTTTAGTGTTTTATACAATGTATTTATGTTTTAACAATTAAAACAAAAAATAAAGAAATGTAAACTGATAAAAAAAACATAGAATTAAAAATTATCAAATAAATAATTTTACATATCTTTCAGAGTCTATGCTGATGTGTTGCATTTAGAGAGCTCTTTACCCCAATTTATTATTTTTTCTTTAGTATTCTATAAATTTCCATAAAATTGCCATTGCTATTAAATTTATTTATATACAATAATTTTGCTCTTATAAATTCAAAAATCAATAAATTTTATTCATAAATTGATATATATTATCTCCTACATAGTTTCAAAATTAATTTAATAACATATTAATTTTACAACATATTATAATATAATAATTATATTATGAGATATATCTTCAGAAATATAAATAATTTTGTCTTTCTAATAATATTTTAAAGCTCCAATAGTGAAAGAATCAAAGATCATTTGAAAATGGCTCAATGTTTATTCTTCTGTTAAAAAATATCTATATTTGCCCTAAAGAAAACATATGATCATCAATTAAAATAACATGAATATGTATCTCTATTATATTATTTAAGCAACCCTATAAACAAATAACCTTACTATATGTAAGATATTACATAAAATTCCACTGTATTTTAATACAAAATATAATAACATAATTTTAATATTAAGTTGTTTTAATCAGAAAATAATTACCTAAAAAATAGCAACTATTAATTTATTAGATTATAAGAAATAATTTATAAAATAATTTCGAAATTATTTAATAAAATGATAAAAAATAATTCGGAATTATTTAATAAAATAATAAAAAATAATTTCGAAATTATGTAATAAAATAATTAAACAGATTCTATTTATTATTTCAGAAATCTTAGTAAACAATAACAAACTATTTAGAATATTTATAAAACTTAAATTTATTTATAAAACTAAGATTAAATACTTACATATCTAAATCATTTAATATTAACAAATATATATTAAAATTAAGATACAACATTGTTTCTATTTTTAAAAATATATATATATACTTATTTAAGCTATGTTGTTAAAAATTTAACCAGTTCTGATGTGACATATTACGAAAATGCTATTATATATTAATTATTCTAATAAACAAAAGAAAAGTTTAAATTTGTTTACAAAATAATAAAACTCTATTTATTGTTTCATAAATTTTAGGAAATAATAACAAACTATTTAATTGGCTAAAATTTAATTGTTTATACACAATATTCATTATATAAATAATACTAAGTGTATAATGTTGGTAATATACATAACCTAATTGTATTTTTCACCTATAAAAAAATATATAACATGTTATACCAATAACTTCAATTTGTAAATCTGTATATTAAGATCTCTAAACATGATCACATTAATTTGTAATACCAAATCACGGGTCAATACATGTTTGTTGGGTTTTTTTAGCTTTACTGAATGTATAATTAACAAATTTGATATTGCACCAAACCAAAATAGTAGTACCAACTACGGGTCGAAAACAGAGTATGGCCTTAAGCAAAATAAAATATATGATTTTATAAAATATATAGAATTAATCATTTTTCTACTATTATTTTGTAACAAACAAATTTAAATTTACATAAATATTTCCTCACGTTGGTAACATTATTCTACAAAATATTAACGTGTATTTATGAGTCAGGTAATAAAACGGGTAATGAGACGGGTAACGGACGCTCAAAAATTAAATTAATATCTGATACTCGATCATTATTCACGAATAATATTATTATTATACATTTCACTCGATCCTAAAGCTGCGGGTACCTTTTTTCGGGACGGATAAAAACCGAAAAACGGGTCGAATACGGGTATCGGTAGTAGTTTTCAGGCCTACCTATTAGTAGTTTAATATGAGTCAAAACTCACAATTTAGTACTATATTATATAATATGTAAATGAATAATACAACATAAATATATTATTAACAAATAACAAAAAAAAAAAGTTTTCCCGCGACCAGCGCGGGTCATTATCTAGTTTTAATTTTAAAAACAATGTAGAAACATTTAAAACATTATATTAATTATATTAATGAACTAGCTTGCAGAGTAACACTGGGTACGCCTAACTACCCGGAACCCGAATTATACATTAACACAACATTGAGACTTTTGTTGATTTAACGACGGTGAAGCACATCAAATGAATCGGCCAAATCATAATACAGTTTGATTAGTAGTACCAATAGTCACGAAACTAGTCACAAATCAAATGAAATTCAGTTCTTTTTATCATTGACCGAGACCATGCTAAGATTTTTATTTACTGATTATCATAGGTATTAGGTACACAGGCAAACCAACTTCGAAAAGAGGTTGCAACTAAACAGAAAATTCATCTCTGATAATAAAACCATTAAAAAGTAACTGGATAACAAGATTTGTAGTTGTATTATATGCGGTCATTACATTCAACTTTCTTCACAATTTATTGAACGCTATAACCAAAAAAACTTTCCAAACGGTGGAAGAAATTTAAGAAGGTTTCTAGACCGTCGGGATTTCTAGACCGCCGATATATAGTTTGAAAGCCAAATAGGCGGAAAAGATGGAATAGGTATGGCCTGGACCGTTAGTTGATCAACATGGTTTATCTCTCTTATGCACCACGATCACCAATAAATGAGAGTGTAAGTATAGTAATTCAATAGTGCGAGTACGAAGCTATTCAATCCGGATATAAACCCAAATCAGATTGTGTTCAACCAAACTAGTTTTATTTCGGGTTAATTAACATATATAAAAACAAAAAAATTATTTAGTTCTTAAAAAATTAAAAAATAAATTTGTCTTAATCTAAAGTAAAGGCATTTAAAATTGTATTAAATCGTTCCATGTTAATGCATGCTATACTTTTGTTATTTCCTTTTTTTTTTAATCGTAAATTCAAAATTTAGTTTTGAAGTCCTGTGTTTTAAGTCCTGAGTTTTAAGTCTTTCAAATAAAGATGTATTAATAAGATCAATCAATATAAAATGAAAATGGATGATAAAAAAAATTATAAGTTGACAATAAAACATGACTCGATAAATTACTCAAAACATTATTCTCTCTGTCTGACAAATATTGATGTTTTGACATTTTCACACATATTAAGAAAAATTTTAGTTTTTATTTATAAATTAATTTATAATTACATTTTGGTAGAAAGAGAAAATATAAATCAATAAAAATTCAAAAATTTAAATAGTTTCAACGATTATCTCTTGAAGTTCACAAAACATCAATTTTTGTGAGATAAAAAAAATATATCAAAACATCAATATTTGTGACACTACAAAAAAAGAATATAAAGTTTCTAATACAATACAAAAAAGTATGCGGTTTAGTATCGTCCACGCACTAGCCAGCTAAGCCAAGATTATTAATAACCATAATACGAATTAATAATTAATACACTAATAAAAAATTAAACAAATCGTTTTAAAGTTTATTAATGGGGTACATCTTCGATTAATTATTATTTTTATTATAAACGTTTTTGATCTCTTTGTCTTTTGGTCTATCTTCATCTTGAAAGGTAGAGAGAGAGAGATATGGAATTGCTTTATCTCCTCTGTTCGATCCTCTACTCTTCACTCACTTCCTTCTTACTCTCTCTTCTCCTCCCATTTCGCTTCATTCTCCACCGTCTCTTCCCCTCACGCTTCGCCGTTGATCCCAATGTCTCTTTCTACCAAGGCACCGTTTGGCACGACCGTCTCCGTCCTGTACGCCACTCGTTCCGTTACTCTGTTCGTTACGCTCTCTATGACCTCGATGAAGCTATCACCACGCCTCCGGATCATCTCTCCGCCGATGAAGCTCGCCGTGTTTCTCGCACCACCGGGCCTATGTAAGTTTCAAAATTTGTTGAATCGTCCACACAATTGCACAAAAGGATTAATCTCATTTACAGAATGAGTTAGTTAAATTGCAAGATTTGGGTTTTAAAATCTCAGTTTGGTTTTTTTTAGGTTTGTGTGTTTTGGTCTGAAACAGTCTTGGTTGTGATTCTTATTATCATTTCAGAAACTGTAATGTTGATAGAAGAAGTAATGTTGGATGAATCTGTAATTTTGTATGTAGTTATCTATTGACAATCCCACCAAGCGTTGGGTATGAACAAAACCCATTGAGTTTGTATTACTGCTACGACTTGGATGGATCAACTAAACGCTTGACTAAATGCATTGCTCAGGTACATAAATATATATAATAGATATATGTTTTGTCTCCTCTGTTTCTTGATTCTCTCTCAGCTTCGCACTCTTGTCTGCTACAACCATTTGTCAGTTCTATGGTCTGACCTAGTTGGGTATTAATATATATGCAAACATGTGTAACTTTTCAAAAACTGGAAAGAGTTTGTTTTGTAGCTGACATATCTAGTGTGTGTTAATACATGTTCTGAACCAATATCTATGAACTATAGCGATGGTACCTAATCTGAATATGGGATGAACTATCTTCACTGTTTCAGAAGTCTGACTAAATCTGCTAAACGTTCACATTTGTTTATGAAAGAAGAGTATGTGTAGTCACTTACTTGTTGTATCGGCTTTATGGTATTACTGTCTCTGTCTTGATATGATTAGAGGGTTTTTTGTAGGTTACAAATACGCCATGGGGGAACGAGTGACATTTGTATTCGACCCTGAATCTGACTTGGTTGCTAAATCATTACAAGTCAGTCCTTTCATGGTATGTTGTTTCTCTTATTATATTGTTGTCGTCTTTGATCAGTTTGAGTGATTGATCAAACGGTTCTTAAAAGTGAAGTTACATAACCTTTTCAGGATATGCTTGGGAACTGGAAAATCAGAGCTAATGAACCTGGAGAGGAGTTATCTGTCTCCATTGAATCGAAGCATCCTCATCTTGGTAACTATTTCTCCGCGACATTAAAGGCTAAAAAAGTACCGACAACAGTGGTGTCTGATCCTGCAGTTTTCTTCTGGTTGATGCCTCATAAGGTTGCGATATGGATCTATTGGCATGTAAGTGAACATTTACTCAAAATCTTTAAGCACGTGTATTCAAAACGTTGATCAACTTGAGTACTCGAGTTTCACATGTGCCATTTTTTGTTTTTAAGGCATTTAAACTGTGGTGGAAGAATGTACCTTTTATCCAACACCCGAGATACTCGAACCCATCATACAGAGAGGAATCCGAGAAACGTGATCAAGAACTTCGTTGCCGTGGGTTAGATGGGTTAAATGCCGACGGTTGTAGTAGTAGTGGTAGTTTTGGAGGATGTCGCTTTGCGTGGCGAGATGCTAATTGGCCTTGGTCATGAATACATACATACACACACACACACACACTCTCTTAAGGTATTCATTAAAACACACCATTCCTTTTCATTTGCCTAGTTTGTGTGTTTACTCTTTTGTGGAAGTGTTCAAAACACTGAATTCACACTAAGCTGCTCTTCACACCAACTCTATTCATACCTGAAAATGACAACAAATTATGTTCTTTCACACCCTGTTTTTTGGTTTCTAACTTTGCTCAATGAGTCAGATTCTTTTCAGGCTATATATGGTTTTAGAGATTGTTCAGTGGAATCACCAAATTTCTCCTTTGATTTAGGGGCTAGCAGATCATCAGAGATTGGAATTTACGATCATTCATCGAATGGTAGGATTGGTTTTGTAAATCTCTAGTCTCAAGTTTGAGTTGACTTGTTTAGACTTTGGTTTTTCTAAAACAATTGAGAACCTTGTTGATAGATAGAAACTAAACGTTGCATTATTCATTGATTTGTTTGTGATACTTCTTCCCATCTCCTAAAATCCTAATCTTTATGTGTTTACAATCTGAGAAAATAAATCTGCACTTTAAAGTATATCGATGGTTTTACTTTAACCATATCGATTATGATAATCTTTTACCCTTAATTAGTTCTAAAAAAATTGTTTTACTAACTAGGTTGAGATAGTAGTTTCATGTGTATTTTCTTCTGGGTCATCATAGAGTTTAAATGGCTGCTATATATTTTGATAACTAGTATTTTGATAGAGAGAATTTCTTAGTTTATTTTTTAAATGAGTTTTTGTGGTTGTTATCTCCTCTAAAATTTCATTACTATAAATGAGTTTTTGATGTATATTTTGGATTTATTTATTTTGCCAACAAACTTTGGACCCATTATTAACAAGATTGTCAAAATAAAATAAATTATAGATGCTCCATTCTTTTCGTGGCTGCTCTGATCAACTGATCTTTTTTTATTTACATCCCAGTCCCTGATCTTTCTGGTACTTCATTAAAGCTAACACTTCATATTGAACCGATATTCCCGTGCATATAGTAAAACAGAACTCAATCTCCAGTTCATGTTTTGTTTTTTAATGAGTTTTTTAATGATTTTTTGCGTTTAATTCTTTTAGTAAACGTTTAATTCTGAAAAATATTTTATAGAGCAAGAAAAGAAAAAGAAAAAGAAAAAACAACTCAGCCACATAAATGAACGTTTTAAGATAACATCAGACCGAGATAATGATGTATTCCAACGGAGTCAAAGCGTGCCAAATTGCAAACTTCACGTCAATTTGTGATACTGATGTGAGATACTTCTGGATTTAGTATATGTCGACAAGTTGTTGCTTTGCACAACACCAACCACATGTTTTGTTCGTTTGCAGAAGTAGAGATATTGTATATATCATTTGACTAACTTATTCTGAATATCGATGATTTTTTTTTTTTTCAACGTGCTTTTGTTTTTTATATTGTCGGTATGTCAGCACACTTAATAGTACTAATTAATCCGTCGACTACTTTACTTTGGAGGCACGTAATAAGACTATTTATCAAATTGTGGATCAATCGAGTGGTGCGTAGGTTAACCAACAAGGTTTAAGGTCGTCGATATCATACTTCTCATGACACACGTGTTTTAAGTTTTATGTTCACGGCCGCAAAAGTAAAAGAAAAACAAACGTTATTTACTTTTTTGACAACAAATAAATTATAGTTTTGTCTATAATGAAAAAATTATCATTTGACTATTTTGAATATCGATGATTATTTGTTTACTTGTTTTCGTCGACTACTTGCTTTATAGGCACGTAATAAGATTATTTTGTGAAAAGTAAACGATATTTATCAAATTGTGAATCAATTGAATGGTGCTTAGGTAACCAACAAGGTTTAATGTCGTTGATATAATATATCTCATGAGGCACGTGTTTAATTGGTTTTATGTTACGCCGCAGAAAGTAAAGAAAACAAAAAAAAATGTCAGTTACTTTTTTGGCGGCAAATAAATTATAATTTCGTTTGTTTATGATAAAATCACCAATACGGTTTCTGGTTTCATGCGTTTCTATGCATATATTGATATATATTTACTAATATGGTGTATGAACGTATTAGTCACATGGAGACTCTGATATATTCTAATCAAAACAACGTATATGATCGTGTCATGTCTCAGTTTGCGGACGACGTATTTACAAAAGTTTTAGGCAAGTTCAATTTCAAACACTCTATCTTACGTTGGACTTTTGCATTTTTCACTGTTCGACCTGAAGATAAAAAATTGAGATATAAATATGTAAATCTCCTAATATGTTAATTTTGTGTTAAGTTAAATTTCCTTTTTCCAATTTTAAAAGTCTTTTTAACATCTAACTCTTAATTTTGGTAGGGTGTTTAACATCTAACTCTTGTATGTGTATTATTGTTCATTGATCAATAATTAAATACGTACAATTCCGCTTAACTCTGACAATGTGCTCTTCTTCTTTTTTTTTTTTGTCACGAATCCAGAACTGCACGAATCCTTACCACTTATTTCATAGCCGTGGAATAATTAAGGACGTATAATTAAAAACTTGCAGAAGAAAATACCGAAAGGAGAAGGGATTGAGACACAAACATGTGCTTTAATGAAGATTATCAATTTGACTAATTTTATTTTGAATATCGATGATTATTTTTTTTGACTTGTTTCCGTCGACTGCTTGCTTTATAGGCACGTAATAAGATTATTTTGTGAAAAGTAAACGATAATTTTGTCAAATTTTGAATCAATTGAATGGTGCTTAGGTAACCAACAAGGTTTAAGGTCGTTGATATAATATATCCCATGACCAGCTGCTCACGAGTCGTGTTTAATTAGTTTTATGTCTACGGCCGCAGAAGGTAAAGAAAAAAAAACATTACAGTAAAATCTCTATAAATTAATAATGTTGGGATCATGACATTTTATTAATGTATAGTGATATTAATTTATCTATAAATTAATATTTATTATTTTATAGTGTAAATTAATAATTATTAATTTATAGATATATATATTTTAATTGTTTAAATTCTTAAAAATTATTAGTTGAGAAAATTTTAACAAAAAAAGATTAGATTTTCGGATTTTATAAATCTTATAGTTTTAGAATTGAATTTGTAAATTATAGAAAGCATTATTGACTATAAATTACAGATATTATTAACAATATCAATTATACACATAACATACATATATTTAAATTTATGGATAATATTAATTGTCATATTTTAATAGCCTATAAAACTATCAAAATAAAAATGATGCATATCTAGAAATTTGAAAACTTTTTTAAAAATTAGCTATTTTTATGACATGTTAGATAGTATTTTATATCAATATAGTTTGAAAATACAACATAACAATTGTTTATATATGAGGTCTTGGAAAAAATCAAAATTATAAAGCATACATTGTTATCAGTATATATGTATATATATATATATATATGAAACTTACATGATTATTAATTTATGATATTATTGGGACCATATTTTACAAGGAAGTTTCAGAAAAATTATTATCTTATTATTTTATCAAATTTTGCTATTTTTTACACTGATCTGACTTCGGACCAGCAAAATTTATTAATTTATAGTGTTTATTAATTTATAGAATATTAATTTACTGAGGTTTTACTGTAGTTACTTTTTGACGGCAAATAAATTACAATTTCGTTTGTCATGATAAAATCAGCAATACGGTTGGTTCATGTCTCAGTTCGCGGACGTATTTACAAAACGAACGTATGATCGTCTATCACGTTTGGACTTTTGCGCTTTTCACTGAAAAGCTGAAGATAAAATATTGAGATATAAATATGTAAATCTCCTAATATGTTACGTAATTTTTTGTTTAGTTAAATTTACTTTTTCCAAATTTTAAAGACTCTGTAACATATAGCCTTTCCAAATTGATCATTGATCAATAAGATCATCAATCCCGCTTAACTCTGCTAATGTGCTTCTTCTATTTTTCCATGTACGAATCCTTACGACTTATTTCATAGCCATGAACAAATTAACGTAGAATTAAAAACTTGCAGGAGAATCAAACAAGAATATATGGAAAGGATAAGGGATGATAGAGACACAAACACGTGCCTTAATGAAGATTATTAATATTGACTCAAATAAGTTAGGTACGAAAAAGTTAGATACGAAAATGTCATACAGTAAAAAGTTTTGGACGTTTATTTTACAAAGAGAAAAAACATGCAAATATGATTCTATATTATTGAAGTCTAAATATGAATTTAACTAATATAGAAAAAAAAATTGTAACTTCCCAAAATACTCGCTTTTTCGATTTAAGGGCTTGGAGCCTTGGATTTGGAACGTTACATTCCGGCACAGATGTTTACATTTAACGAATAACTAGGAATTGAAGTATTTTTACACACGTTTTTTATGGACCAATTAACTTAATTTCAATCAAAAAAGATTATGTTAAGAACACCGCCAAAATTTTTTAATTAGTGCGTGAGCAATGATCGCAGATACTATTAAATAAAGAGATACGCCACGCCGCCTGAAATAAGTCAGAAAATATATATGCATTATAATATACACACCGGTGGCGGTGGTGGCTGTGAGTGACTCCACCGTCGACACTTACACAAACCAAGGAAAAAATTAGGTCGCACAATAGTACACCAGTTAATTAATAAATAAATAACCAAATACTACAAAAAAATAAGTTTATAGTTTAACCAAAAAACACTAAAGTCAAGCACATGGACTGAAATATAAGTATTGATTATTTGAAAAAGAAAATAATAAAAGAAGAAATTTGCGATAAAGCATTAAACAAAAACGGAACTAGAGCTTTCACTTTTTTTTTTTTGTTTGTCTTTAAAAAATCCCAAAACCTTAAAAGTTGTACAAACTAAAAAAAAAAAATAGGAAAAGCATTTTCCACGTGAGAGAATTAGATAGAAGAAGTTGTGTTCTGTCTGTCTGTCAATCTATCCTAAGAATCCGCCGTTATAAAATCCGTGTTCTGTTTCCCACCGTCTCTTCCGTGTCCTCTCTTTCTCTCATCATCACAAAACAAACACAACATATATTATAAATACACTTTATATTATCTATCTCAATCCAGATCAACAAAATATCATCATCTTACTAGCGACATGAAGACGATGCAGCAAACTTGCGACTTGGAACTTCGTCTTTTTCCCACTTCTACTTATGATTCTGATTCTTCTGATGATACCTCGTAAGTCTCTCTCGCTCTCTTTAAATTTTGATTTTTTTTGTTAGCACTCTCAGAAATCAGAATTTATTAATACATTAATCTGATTAGTTTTACACAATTATTGGATTTGAAGTGTGATAGAATCAAGCATCTCTGGAGATCAAGCACAACCAAAGGAAGAATCTCAGAGAATAACAATTTTCTACAATGGAAAAATGTGTGTTTCTTCGGATGTTACTCATCTTCAGGTATGTGTGTATACATTATATACACATTCATATGATTTTTAATGAAATTATTCGGTGAATTTAAAATAACTAATGTTTTATGTAAATGAATGCAGGCTAAATCGATAATATCGATGGCGAACAGAGATATGGAAGAGAAGTCGTCCTCAACAAACGGGTCGGATTCTCCAAACAAGTCGACCCGATTTCATCATAATCATTACCAGCTTCCAAATCCAAAGGCGTCAATGAAAAGATCTCTCCAAAGTTTTCTTCATAAACGGAAAATTCGAATTCAAGCTTCTTCACCTTATCACCATCAACATTTACGACAATAGTGTTTTTGTAATTTTTTGAGTAATCAATCCAAGTGAAATTATGTTTTTCGTGTTCTTTTTTTACTGATTAGGGAAGTACTCTTAATAGAAAACACATACATTGTATTTGATTCATCTCACGATTATGAACCTGATGTACCATTATATATGAACACAATACATTTAATTTCTAAACCGATGTTCTTATCTATTTATATACAGTGAGCGATAATCCGTTCTATAAACAGATTTATATAATAAAATAGTAAAATAGTATGAACTACTAGAATATGAACCCGTGCTCTAGCACGGGTTGAAATTCCTTATTCATGTTTATTTATTAATTTTTATTTAAACATCCGTGATTATTTTATTTGGTTTAAAATTTTTTTTTAGTTAGAACACTAGGTCATGAAATCATATACTGAACTAGATAAGGCCCGCGTAATAACGCGGGTAAAAATTAAAAAATTTATTGAGAATAGTTAAGTAGTAACATACATGTTTTGAGATTTTATCTTATAATATTTTAATGTTGAATATAAACCTCTCATATTTTATTTAATACTCTCTCGGTTCCATTATATAAGAGTTTTATAATATTTTCTCAAATTTTATGTATAATTTTTATTAATATAACAATTTATGACTATTTGAATTATGCAGTATATTTTCTATTGGTGGAAGTTTTATAAATGACATAATATTTATTATTTATTCATCTTTGTACTTTGACCCAAAAACTCTTATAGGACAGGAAGTACCATTTAAATATTTATATCATCATAAGAGACCATAATTTAATTTTAATTACACATTTCATCTTAATTCATAGAACTAAGTACTTTATATCAAACACAATTAATACATCATATCAAATCTATATCTTAGTAAAAACTGAAAATATAAATAAAAATTAACAAAATATAATTTGCCAAAAACTCAATCAACATTATTTAAGATATATTTGTTATGTTGTTATCTCATAAGTACTAATTTTACCTCATGTCATAATCAATTTTAAAAATGAGTAAAATTTATAAAATAAAAACATATATAAAGATACAGAGAAATTCTCAATAACTAAAGATTTATTCCTGTAATTTATAATTTGTATTCAAATTATCTTATATTTTGACATATGCATTACAAAAATACATGTGTTAAAATTATAAATTTTAAAATTAAAATTTACTAATATTCTTGAATGATTTTTTTTAAATAATACAAATTAATATTTGAAAACTTTTTAATCTATTTAATCTAAAATAAATTTCATCTTTAGACATTCAGTTTAGTAATCACATCTAACTATCTATTTCATCGTAAAACCATAATTCACTTCTTCATGGATTAGTTAAAAAATTTAATAACAAAAATAATATGAGATAATATGTATATTGGTTAGTATTTAAAATTTAACATTAAAAATAATCAGTAAAAAAATCAGTTAACATCCACAAAATTTTTGGAAATCCAAAAATATCTTAAAAATATTCTTCTATATGTCATAATTTTATAAGTAATACTTTTGTCAATTTTAATCAATTAACCAAATATTCATTCTTACAAACTCATTTTTCTATTTTCTTTCAGGTTTATCATACTACTACATGCATTAAAACTTTAAAATAAAACATGTAAAACTATACTTATACATGTATTGATTTTTTAAAATTATTTATTGTTTCAAGGTTTTGTGTACTTACTTACAATAATTTATATTACAGCGATAAATATAATTTATATCCGACTAAAATTATGTTAAATAACTTATGTTATTCTTTTTAACTTTGTTATTCATTATTTATTGATTAATATACATGCTTAATGAATTAAATTTTTGGTTACACATGTCAAATTTATTGAGAAACCATGTATAATATAATTAGGATACAATGGAAAATATATTGATTTTGTTAGTTTTCCTTTTTGATTTAGGAATATAAATGTTTTAAAATATTAACATGTAAAATTCTGTAAATATAATAAGCTGTCTTATTACGTTTATAAAAAAAATTGACATGTGTCAACATCTTATCAATATATTTGACATGTGTCACAATCTCGTTAATTAGTAATTTTGTCATTGAACTTTATATAATAAGATATAACTTATGAAAATAACATCTATTTTGTAAAATATATTCAAGTATATCTAGATTTTGGCCCGCGGTATAACGCGGATTAAGTTGTGTGATAAAAAATTAATTTTTTTTGTTAATTTTATTTGATTTGTTTAGTGCTTAAAATTATAAATTGCATTTTGATTGTTAATTATATGACTTAACATATATTATAGCGCATATTAATTTTAGGATCAAATATGTAACGTATGTTTATCAAAATCATCGTGACCGAAAAAGGTTACCAAACAACATTATTCCAAACTTAAATTTAATCAAAGACATCATATTTTTGAAATTTTAACCCGTGCTATAGCAAGAAATCATATTTCTTGAATTTTTTCATATTATAGTGACATATTATTGATCTGTGCTATAACAAATCAAATTAGAGTGTTTATAATTTTTTAAATTTTTTATCTATCATATATTTATGATATTCTTAAAAATATCAAATTAAACTATTTTTAAAGATTCCAAATTAAATTATTTAAAAGTTTATTATAGTATATAAAACTATACAATTCAACAAAAGAAATATTCAAATTTTGACCCGTTACTCGGTCAAAATTTTCTGATAAAGTTAGATTAGATTTTATTTTTTAGTATAATCGGAAATCACTTGTAATCTGCGGAAAAGTGATTAATTTCTAAAATTTTTTTTTGTTTATATGTGATTAGTTAAATATTATTTGGAGATTTTATTTTATTCTTTGGAATATCCTTTTTAAGAAGATCCCAATCCTAAATCTATATAACCTATCAAATAATTAATCCATATAACCTATCAAATAATTAATCTTAGTTATAACTTATATTAATATCATATAGTCTACCAATTTGAAATTGTGTACTTCCGTTTTATTAAAAAGAGGATGTTTTGTGGTTATGCTTTAACAAAAAAAAAAAAAGTTTTGTGGTTATGAGTTCATTGTTGGTTAAGTTCTTGACAATACATTCAAAAATTATATTAAATTTTTTTTGACAATACATAGTCAAAAATTATATTAAAAAATTAGTCGAATGTTCTGTTTACAAATTGTATACAACGTATATTGGTCAAAATCAAACGACCGCCTTGTTTGAAATGGGCCGTATCTATCGATCAAAATAGGTTTGTGTATAAGTAATTGAAAGAACCGCTATAAAACTGGGAATCATGAGTAGTGATTTCTCTCGCGTGGCATTGTTTTGTTTGTCAAATTCCCTAATTTTAAATGAGTCAATTTTTAGGTCTTGAGTGGAGGAGTGAAAAAGCTTTTTTAATTTTATCATTCAATCAACATTTATTAGGAGAACATATAAAAGAACATTTAAAAGCTGTAGATGCTCTTATATGGTCTCTTTCTATATGCTCTTATTTGAAGCATTTCCCAAACATTTTAACTCTAAAATATTAATATACTAGAATTTTGTACCCGCGCACGCGCGGGAATTTAATTTAAAATATTTCTTATCAATAGAAATTGTTGAGCTCAAATATAATAATTTCAACTTTTGAGTATAAATTTATATAAATACTAAGCTTATTTTACTCAGTGATATATAACATATATATTTTTGAAGATAATATTTTTTGTTATATTTATTTGCGATCTTACGTAGTATTTTAGTTAAAATTTTTATCAATAAGAATCATTGAATATGAATGAAGATTAAAAGAAAAATCTATATAAATGCCGTACTTATTTTACTAATCTATATATAACATATATTGTCTAGTGTCGTAATAATATTATCGACAATCTTCTAACCTTTTATCTTTAAAAGAGTTCATTCCATATTCATATCCCATGAAAACATAATTTTAAAAAATCTAACGTCAATGTCGATCGTTGACCTAATTATAGAGACCATTTAAACATATTGATACCCTACATTGAATGCGAATATACAAAGTTACATGAACAGTTTAAGTGCTATGTCGCTACAATGAGGTTGTCCAAATGCAAGATAGAATGCATCATCTGCCATAATAGAATTTCTGACTAAATCAATAATGTTTAAATGATTAAATATTTAAACCTCACAATGAATATCTATTCGCTAATCTAAGTTACATATTTTTCTAAAATCTCATATGTTATTTGCAGATGTTAATTTTGTGATGCAATCCCAGTTCGTCTTCTAAAAAAAATATAGTATACTTTAAATATGTTGTTTTTGCCAATGTTTTGGGTTAAAAGTATTTGATAATATATATACATATATATGTTATATTTGTTATATATGTATTATATCATGTTATAAAATTGTAGCTCTAGTTGATAATATACCTTATGAGATTTACTATAATAAATCTTTATGGTATATGTTTCTTAGAAACTAATGTTTATTTCAATTTTATTTTCATGTTTAGATTTTTATAAATACAATGACATAACTTGTTTTTTTACTCCACCATGCATTAAAATCTTATTTACATTCTAAAACTCATTAACCCATTCTAAATTTTGAAATATAATCATTTTTTGGTTATAGTTTTAATAATAACATTATTACTAAAACAAAATTATAGTATTATTTTTTACTATTTCAAAATTTTCATTTATTTTACTTAATTCATTTTTAGATAGTTATTATTTTTATTATTTACTAAAAACTTAAATTATTTTTATTATTTACTACAAACTTAAATTATGTTTATTATTTACTAAAAACTTAAATTATTGTTTATACTATTTTAAAATTGGATTAGTTTTAATTAATTCGTTTTTATTTATTTTTACTATTATTACTGATAAGCAATAAATATGCAATGAATGAATATTAAAAATAATTTTTTTATGCAATGAATGAATATTAAAAATAACTTTTTTAATATGCAATGAATGAATATTAAAAATATTTTTTTATTAAAAATAAATTGATTAGGTGGATGATGATGTGGAGGAAGGAGGAGTGAGCAAAGTTAACTTTATATATATAGATATTAAAACAATTTTAAATAATTAATTTATTTTGTAAAAACAGAAATTATGATTTTATAAAAGATAAATTTATTTGTTATAAGATAATATATATGAGAAACTACTTAATGTTATTATTTAAAATAATACAATAATTTATTTAATACATTAATATATTAATGTGGATAACATTTATAATATATATTATTGTTTTATTTTAGTTTAATATGTTATATTATATATATTTTAAAAAGTTATTGAAATTAAAAATTTAAATATAGGTATAAACTTTTATAAAAAATATAATATATATTAATTATCACTACAAAAAAAGTGTGGTATTACATCATTTATTTTATATTTTTGCATCAATTTTAAATGATGCAAAAATAATTTGCATCACTTTAATGAATGATTTACATTTTGTTGATGCAAATAATTTGCATCGATTGAAATGAATATTTGTTTCAATTAAGGAAATTGATGTTCATTTGCATCATTTGCAAAAAATGTTGTAAGTCTTACATCATTTTATTATTGATATAAAATATTTGTATCAGCTATCAAAACTAATGTAAAATATTTGTATTATTTTAGAAAAATGTTGTTAAAATTAATATTATAATAAATAATATGAAAATATTTTTCTGTAATGTAATATTTAATTATTTATGTCTTTCAGTCATTTTTAAAAATATTCAACTGACAAAAATTATTTATCTTTGGTTGAAAAAAAAATATTTATACTATATTTATAATGGGCCCCACAGTTGGTTGTTATCCCCACAAAAAATGGATCAACGTGAAGTAAATTAGGAGAACTTTTGTTTTGCCCAGTCGATGTGGGATACAAGCTGTTTTGGATTTTTTTTTTTTTTTTTTTTTTTTTTTTTTTTTTGTTGTCAGTTTGGATTTAAGTTTTAATCGATTAAAAAATATAACTTTTTTTTTCTTTGTTTTAAGTTTTTGAACTACAAATCTTATTTTTGAAAAACAAAAAGAAATAAATATTTAAAAGTTTTATATTTTAGAGTTTTTAAAAATAAAACAAAAAATTGCTTAACACTATACATGCTAAAAATAAAAAATTAAAGAATAGTTAAATCAAATTATATATAGATAGTTTAATCGACATAACTTAAAATAAAAAATAACATATGTTTATCCAATTACTTTTTTTTTCTTGAAATATATGTATTGCTAACATCATTTATAAAATGATGTAAAACTTGTATTATTTTCTAAGTGCTGTGAATATAAATTAATAAATACATCAATTATTAAGTGAAGTAAATTTATATATTTGTATCAATATTTTTAAAGTGATGTAAATGATTTAGATTTGCATTGGTTATAATGAAAATGATGCTATACAAATCAATAATAGTATCGATTATTGTAATTGATGTTAATATCTAATTTTTATATCAGTTATTAAAAGTAATTTAAAACAATATCATTTAGTTTTGTGATACTATTTATGTGATACAATACGTTTGTTTTTTTTAGTGCGTACGTACACAACCACTTACTCTTAGGCTTGCTCTTATTTCTATCATTTTGTAAACATGGGTGTTGAAAGGATGAATGTGATGAGGGTGGTAAGAGCAGCTAATGTAGCTATATTCCGAAACATCGTCAACCAAATGGTCTAAGAGAAACAATATGTCTCAGGTCAATGCATGGTGCTTGAGATTGCAAGAGCTGCTGCCGTAGCTTTGGGGATCTCCAGAGATGTCGTGACGTTGGTGCCATTACACAACCGTTGGGTGTCTGCTCAGTTCATTCACGAAGTTCTCACTCCTATGCCTCCTCCTCCAAAAGGTGTAAAGAGACAGCCTCCAGTTTTGACACGTACGAAATATTATGTGGTCAAAGCCAGTGCAATGATAATAGCCTACAGAGAGTTTCTTGATACATACGAGGAAGAAACTAATATGGAGGGTGAACTAATGGTGGAAGAACATCAACGCCCCAATCTCACCGCTTCTCCTTCTTCTAAAGACGGCAGCAACTCTCCCTCTTCTCCTCCAAGCAGCAGCAGCGGTGGCCAGAACAAGGAGACTGGAGGGAAAGGAAAAGGCAAGAAGTGAAGACACACTCGAGCAGACACCGCTGATATTTTCGTATGTTATGTTTTATCTGATCTGATATTTTCGTATGTTATGTTTTATCTGATCTGATATTGCAAGAGCTGTTGCAGTTTCTTTGGGGCTCTCGAGAGACATCGTGACAATGAAAGTTCAACAATTGCAAGTGTGAAAGTTTTGGATACCAATTAATCTTGTAGTGTGAGTTAGGATAATTATGGTTCAACAAAAGACAACAATAAATCGTTAGATCATTTGTACAAAATATGTTCTCTGATGCAATATCACACCATGTACATGAATCCTTTTATGGGAGTGATGTGGACATGAATGAAATTAAACAAAAAAACTAATGAATGCTTAGTGGTTCTTAAACTATATTTTCTGCCGTTTCCAAATTATATAATCAGAGAATCTTATGTCAAAATCCATATAATTTTTTAAACCATGTGAGAAGCAAAAACTTTTAGTGGTTATTCTTTTCATCTTATGTTACTTTTGTTGCATTTGTAAAATTCATTTTTCAATTAAACTTAAATCCAAATTAACAACATCTTGGACTTATTAGTCCGATATAAGTACTTATCATTATGAGAGAATTATGTAAAGAGTCTACATTACTAGACCAAATTTTTAGGAAAACTTTTTTCTTTTATACTAACAAGGTAATTTTAATTTAAAAACCTGAACTCCAAATTCTAGACCTTTGACAAATTCTAAAAACTAAATTTTAAAATTTTATGTTAAGTACTAATCTAGAAATCTTAAATTCTATCCCTTTAAAACTTAAAACTTTAATCCTATAATCAAAATATACTTACTTAAAAAGATAACTATTTTTTTTTTTTGTAACAACAAAAGAGATCGATCCCCGTCTATATTAACATTTTAAGTACATTTTGTGTTATGCTCTTTTAGTTTTCCTTATTTAAAATTTTATTTACAACATTAACCCCTCAAAAACTTTCAAAAATAGCATTATTTCAGATTTTGTTTACTAAATTTTTTACATTCCACTCTAACTAAAAAAAATTACAGCAAAATCAATATGGAAACATAATGATATATTTAACCACACCTTCTATCTCTGAATCATTTTGTTTTCCAATATCTGTGAGCTTTGAATATTAACGTAAGAATAATTTTGATTCACATTTATTTAAATATTATAATTAACATATATAAACTTAATAAAATTTTAAAATTTTACGAATATGTACAATTAAAAAAGTTTTAAATACAATATGATATGGTTATATAGTAAATGAGCTGTAAAGAGGACATGTTTGAATTAATAAAATATCATTAAATTTATGCTAACACGGGTTAAATCCTCAATTAATTATTTTCAACAATATTACTATTAGAATATTTGACATATAAAATCAAGTTGATTTAACTAAAATTGTGTAAAATAAGTAAATAATTAGGAACAATGTGACTTAATCATAGCGTATAATAACTTATTATGTATTTAGATCCCTTACTTTTTTGGTTATAATAATTAAAAATTAAAACAGAATCTCAAACACTAAACAAAACAAACTAAATATAACAAACAAATGGTCATGAAGTATATTACGGATTAAAAAATTAATATAAACATTTTACCGTACAAACAGCCGGAAAATTAATTATTACTCTATTTACAAAACATCCAATATTTAACAAACAAATATAATATAAAATATAAATAATAATAAAATTATATATACACAGTGTATCGCGGGTTAAAATCTAGTTTAAGCTAGAAAAGTCGGTTCTCCTCGTAGCAGAATCAGTATGGAGAGTGTTAGAGTTTGAAAGAAATTGATATTTTAATTATATTTCTTATCAGGATTTAGTAATGACTAATGATTTTGTTTCCCTTTATATTCTTTGCTTATCCGAGTTAATCATATGTATTGTTTGTCTTTTTTTTCTTTTGCTCAAATACATGTATAGTTGTAGTTGGGAATTGGGATGGTTAAACACGTGACAGCCATATAGTTTATGAAGGTGGTACTTTTTCCGCATTCAATACAACTGTAAATAAGAAAGATGGTTTGGTGGCTAACAAGAATTGTTTCAGGTATAAACAAATGAAGTGAAATGTGTTATTTGTGTATGTAAAGAATGTTTAGACCTTGTTTATCGGAGGAGTTCTAACTAAAAAAGAAAAAAATAAATCAGAAATGAAAAAAATGGGAAGATCTCCCCTTATATAAAAGACTGAATATATGTTTAAGAGGCGCTACGTACGGAAAAAAAAACATTTCCTCCTCAGATTAATTTCTTTTTCGTCGAACTATTCCATTGATCATAACAAACTTTATACAGTCAAAAGGGAACATATATAGATGACAGATATTTAGATCTCAGCAAGTCGAGAGAGAGAGAGAGTAAAACCGAAGCAAACAAAGCCATCTAATTAATCCTAGAACTAGCTAGAAGATGGAGGAAACCAGTAAGGTTGCACAATATGATTCAGTGCACCTTTAGGAGCATGAAAAGTAGAGACATCTCTGGTGGTGAGATCGTAAATGCCTAAGCCAAAGCCAACAAAATATATGGAGTTTGGCTTAAGGCCAGGAAAAGAGCTTGCGGGGACGCAAAAAGCCTCGCTCTTTGAAACAAAGATGCACAAATCTCCAATGTCATCAGTGTAACACATGAATCTTCCTTCTATAGTTTCCTCTTCTCTAAACACCATGAAGCGCTGCGTTTCATATGTTATTCTACTCGAATAATTAGCCAAACATCCCTTGGCGTACCTGCATACAAAAACCAACGATCGAGCAAATCAGCAATAATGTATATATAATTCATATGGTAGTAGCAATATAGAGTATAATATACCATTTGACGAGGAAACGTTCATCTCCGGAGGGTGACTCCACAAAGCGTTCTGTCCTACAAGAAGAAGGAAACAGCTCCGAGATCTCCGAGTCATACTTGAACGACTCTGGAAAGTTTCGGAACTGCAACTCATGGAACTCAGGCTGGCCGGCTTTGTCGAAGTGGAGATCGTAGGATAACAAGTGATGGCCTCCAGGACCAGGCAAGTAGAACTTTTGATCTCTCTTGGAATACGTCAGATTCGAGGTTGGAAAGTAGTCATAAGGGGTCTGGAACTTAGTCCAACGCAAGTCACGACGGGGCCTACAGAAACTGATCTGGTCACCCAAGGACTTGATGCCAACAACCCAGTCCTCATCGTCATCAGGACAACAGGACATTGCCACGTTCCAGATCACATCAGTTTGGCAAGCGAGCAGAGGGTTAAGCGGAGGCAGAGTCAAGAGTTTGGGGTTTGGTTTGCAATTCCATGGGTTCAAAAAGTCGGTGAGGAGTACACAACGCTCTTGTGGGTCAGAGTGAACTCCCCATCCCTTGGAAGCTCCGATCCATTTGGCTGTAACGATTTCTTCTGGAATTGCTTTGTCCGTAAGCTTGAGTAACTCTTGTTTCGCAGGGTCGTACAAATCTACTTCTCCGTTGCAGACGCCTTCCGACGGTGGTCCTGCACGGACACTAAGCGACAAATACGGACCGGTCGTGGAAGATGAAAACGAACGAACGCTCCTCTTGTGAATCTGCCATGTTTAAGAAAAAACAAAAGTAAATCCTCAATTCTCTAAAGTATAGATCTATATCTCAACCCTCCGATCCTTAATTCCTTATCTATGTAATCTAAAGTAGACAAAGGTAGAAAATAAACCATCTAATCTTAAGAAAATAAAAGCAGAATAAAATTAGAAAATTAAACAAAATGCAAGGAAGATCTTACGTGGGGGGAGAGCTTGGAGAGAAGCCGAAACATTATTGCAAATAACAAACACCAAGAAAGACCAAAATTAAGTTGATGTATTTGTGGAGTCTCTACCATATATCTTCAGAGTCTCTACCATATATCTTCACTTACCTTAGAAGAGAGAGATATATAAGCGTGGGTAGCAAGTTTTATTTCTTTCTTTTTTGTGAAACTTTCGTTTTTGGAATCTTGCCAAAGCCAAGGCAGTCGCTGCTAGAACAGAGCAATAATTATGCTTTTCTTATACATTTTTTTCGGGAAAATCACATTTTAAATCTTCAAAGTGTCACTGAGTAACACTTTAAACCTTGAGATTATTTTACTAACACTATAAATCTTTAAAATGATTTTACTAACGCTTTAAACCTTAAAACTAACATTTTTGTTTGTAACGCCACTAAAAATGACGGAACAGTAATATCCGTCAAAGTGAAATAGTTAAACTATGCAGGTTTGATTTAAATATTTCTTTAATTAATTTAATTTAATTTAATTTAATTTAATTTAATTATTTATTACGTTGATAAAAAATACTAAAACAAAAAAAAATACATCAAAGCAAAAAAAATAAAGAATCAGAGGTATAGTTAAAACATTTGACAAATGTAAAATTGAAGTCAACAACATATTTAGAAGATTCATTGGTTTCTAATGAGAAGTCAATCGATTTGAATCAGAATCCAGAGGAGATGCATTTATTAAAAAGATTAATAATGTGAAGAGTGACGTTATAAAAGTTTACAATGAAGATGAATACAAATTTATCTTTTTTTTTTTATTTATTTATAAAAACTAAAACTAATTAAAATTTAAATCAAACTAACATAGTTTAACTATTTTGCGTTGACGAATATTATTATTTTGTTATTTTTTATGGCGGTACAAGCATGAAAGTTAGTTTTAAAGTTTAAAGTGTTAGTAAAATGATTTTGAAGGTTCAAACTGTTATTAAAATCATTTTAATGGTTTATAGAGTTAGTGCAATTTTCTCGAGGTTTAAAGTATTACTCAGTTACACTTTAAAGGTTTAAAATGTGATTTTTCTCATTTTTTTCTATATATATATATATTTTTTTCCTTTTTACCCATACGTACTCGGTACTCTTTACTGAGGCCCACTCACATTTGTTACAAAAGATTGTAATAACTTTGTTGACGGAACTATATACAATAAGTACATAAACCATATATTCTGACTGAACCATATATTTTTCATACACCAGTAATCTAAAACTTACATATGGGGTCTAGCTAGTGTTGAATCGAACTGATTATAAACATAAGAGAATTTGTTAAAAATGCCCCTTTTGATATACCCCTTTTTAAAAATACCCTCTTTTATGGCCATTTTTATTTATGCCCTCTTTTAATTTTTAATGACCATTTTACTCTTAGATGAAAATTATTTTATTCAATAAAAAGAAAAACAAAATTTTCCCGCCAAAAAATTTCCGACATATTTTCCCGCCAAAAATTTTTCGAAAAAATTTTCCCGCCAAAAATTTTTTTGTCAAAAAAATTTTGATAAAAAATTTCGAAAAAAAAAATTTTTCCCGCCAAAATTTTTCCCGCCAAAAAAAATTTACAAGGTTTTTAAAAGGTTTTATAAGGTTTCTACCTTATAAAAGCCTTATAAACACCTTGTAAAGGCTTTTACAAGATTTTTAAAAGGTTTTTAAAAGGTTTTAAAAGGTTTTTAAAAGGTTTTCAAATGGTTTTTAAAAGGATTTTTAAAAGGTTTTTAAACACCTTCTAAACGCTTTTACAATGTTTTTAAAAACCTTGTAAAAATTTTTATAAGATTTTTAAAAGGGTTTTAAAAGGTTTTTAAACACCTTGTAAATGATTTTAAAAAGTTTTTAAAAGCGTTTACAAGGTGTTTAAAAACCTTTTAAAACATTTACAAGCTTTTTAAAAGCATTTACAAGGTTTTTAAAATCGTTTACAATGTGTTTAAAAACCTTTTAAAAACCTTGTAAACGCTTTTAAAAGTTTTTTAAAAGCATTTACAAGGTTTTTAAAAGGTATAAATTTCAATATTTTTGGCGGGAAAATTTTTCGATTTTGGCGGGAATTTTTTTTTTTTGGCGGGAAAAAATAAATATTTCGGGAAAATTTTTCGATTTTGGCGGGAAATTTTTTTGGCGGGAAAATATTTTCGATTTTGATGACTGTACATTCTTGCTGTCACTCAAAAAGGGTAATTTAGTCATTTTGTATATAAAGAGGGGTAGTTTTAAAAATGGTCAACATGAAGGGGTATTTTTAAAAAGAGATATGGGAAAAGGGGCATTTTTGAGAATGCCCCTAAACATAACTGTACTAGGAAATATCTGCTTAAAGCACGGGTCAATATTTTTAAAAATTATAATAAAATAATAAATTTCTTGTTATATTTTTTAAATAAAATTATTTTGTTTGAGATAATATTTATTTTTAATTGTTCTGTAAATCTATATATTTTTTTGAATACTAATAGAATATTATAGTATTTTATTTTTGACTTATATATATTACAGTTTTGTATTGTTTGTTTGTTGTATTTGCATCATTATTTTGTGAAATATGAAGAAGTAATTTTAATTTACAATTATGAACAAATAAAATTTATTAATTTATCAGCTATAAAAATTTAGTTTTACCAATCCGCCAATGTGAAAATTAAAACACACATTTTATTTTCATAGATCGAGTAATATATCTTTGTTTTTAAAAGTTTAAATCACAACATATGTAGAAAAAAGCTGCATTTTATTAATCATAAGTATTATATAAAAATCCAAACAATTTGTAAATAAAATAAAATAAAGATGATATGAGAATCATAATTTGAAATTTTAACAAAACATTAGTTTTTGAAATTCTGATTTGTTTATATTTTTTTAAAAAAATATTTTAAAATTTTCGTCCATAATTTATTAGAGAGAGAAAATTGTGTTTAAACTAATAATTATTTAAAATCAATGGCATGACAATGTAAAATTAAATAAAAGAACAAAATCTATTATATTAGCAGTTAATTTTTATTTTTATACTTTTTCAAGTACAAATTAGTTTTGATTTGAATAGATTTCTTTTATTTTTCTAGATTTTTTTTTATATTTGATCTGTCAGCTTTTTTTATTTTTAATAATTGTACTTATTTAATTAATTGATTAATCTTAATTAAATTTTTCTAATGGCAATTGAATGTAATTTTTACACATTTTAAGGTTAGTTTCACATTTGTACTTCTTAATTAATATAGTACTAGGTGCAGACCCGCACATACGTGCGGGGTTATGTTTGTAAATAATTCAATATAATTATTTAAATTGGTTTGGTTTTAGTAAATTTGTGAATATTTGAAATAATTATGATTTCACTACAAAATTTTAATCCAAGTATATACGGATCAAACTTGAACCAAATTAGTAACCGTTAGATTTTTATTAAACCCGTATACTATTAAATCAGATAAAAATCATCAAAAAAATTAAACTTCTTGAATGAGATGACTTTATATATCAAGCTGCGCAAACACACCTCGATTCGTTTTGAGAATTGAATATAGTTAAAACAACACATTCTCAATATGGGAGATTCTTGATATATGACATTTTCGATATAACACAAACTTTTTTCCCCGATTGGAAATAGGATGGGACGGAAGCAAAAATTACCGAAGTCTCGCGTTTTGTAAAAAACAAAGATAAATTATAGTATATTTATATATTATATGATATAATAAAATATTACAAATTAATGGAATTCTTTATTCTTGTTATTTTATGTATGGTTAGATGGAACACACTTTAATTTTAGTGCTTGTTATTTTGAACATTGTTAGGCACTTAGGCTATATAATAAGTTGAAAAAAAAAATCATGTTACACATATGATTGTAAGCATTAATTTATTTTAAGTTTATTGTGTTAATTTATAGTTATTAATCTATACACAAGTTATTATAAATTTCCAAATTATAAATTACGGGGTAAAGACTATTATGAAAAAACCAAATGACTTAAAAAATAAAGGAAAAATGACAATGTTGAGTAGTAAAAGGGACAAAAAAACATAATAACGTTATTTAAAAAAGAAAAACAAAAACTAAAACAGAGACATTTATCTCTTCCTTTGTCTCTTTTCCTCTTCCTTCTTCTGTATTTCTTCTGAATCTCATCGATTTGATTCACGACATGCATGTCTCTTCCTGATTCTCTCCCTTCATCTTCTTTTTATTCTCCTGTGACCCGCAAAGACACCGGGTTTCACGCTTACCATGGAATCTTTCCCGAGTACGATTACCGCCATGGAAGCGTGTTTGCATCTGAGAACGTGAGGGATATAGTTCGACTTCCAGAGACACTTGGTGATGTGATCGCAAGACGCGACCTCGGCCAAGAGGACCAAGACACGCTGGACACGACCGAGACGTCTGACCAAGACGCATCGGACGCGACCAGGACAACCTCATCAGGCGCGGCCAAGGCCCCAACGATCCTTCCCAGAGCCACCACACGCTCCAAGAGCTCAGCAAAGGCGGCCAAACAGCGGCTCAACCTATTTGTCCGAACCTATGTCCAACACCAACCAACCCACGAAGACTCCGGAGGTTCAGTCCGTTTAGTCTTCACTCTTACCCAAGAGTGAAGACAGTCTAGTCGTTAAGCAAGGAAGTGTACTCTTTTCCCTCACTCCGGGTTTGTCCCAATGGGTTTACCGGAGAAGGTTTTAACGAGGCATGGAGCTAAACGCAAAACGCCTAAAGGCTAAGTTGCTTCACGCGCAAGGCCAAGGCGGCTATCTTTCTTCCCTCTTAGTTTTTGGTTTAAATTTGAACTTTGAGAATATTCTCTTTTGATCCTTTAGCTTTTGAACGTTGAGAGCTTAGTGTTGAAAGTCAATAGAGGCGACGTGTTCCATTTCAAGGGAAACACGTCTAAGGACGTTTGTGCGGACCATTAAGAGTCCGCGTGTCCCTAAGCCCTCATTTGACCTAATGTATTTAAACTCTCTCCTAGCCCTTGTTCCTCCTTAGACTTGTATGAAATAAAAACTTTTCTTCAAGAGAGATTCTTGAAACTTGTCTCATCTTCTCTTTCTTCAATCCGGGATTGAACCTTGAGAAAACCCTAACCAGCCTCGAACCGGGTTCGACCTTGTTAGAGACCGTATCAAGAGAAGAGCCAAACCTCTTGTGTCGTCATTCGATCCATCCATCGTCCCACCCTCGTTTCCCTCTCAGTCTCCCATCCATTCGTTCCGCGTCCGTACCATCCGCTTGAACCGTTCGTGGCCATATCGCGTGTCTTCCGAACGGCTCGTTTGTTTTCCCTCTAATCTCGTTTCCCTCGTTTGTTTCTCTCCTGGATCCAACGACCAAAGTCTTGGTCGAGGGAAGTTTCGTTGAACGAGGGATTGGTCGAGTCCTCAATCCGCGACCGTTCCGCGGCCGTACCAAGGCCGTGTCCGGTGGTCACATCACTTGGTCTTGCGATGTCATCGTGGCTACCTTCTATAACTTTGGTGAGATCGAATTTTTCAATCAATGCTTTGTCTCCGTTGTGTGAATGATTTGATTAAGATATAAGAGATATATAATTCTTATTTTATCACGTATATTTTTTAGCCAGATTCAATTTGAAGAAGGTGCAACAAAGTTTAAATGATTTGATCGCTTTGGTTAATGAAGTATGTCTTGCTGATTTCTTTTGGTGAGGTAATTTTGATTTTGCAGCTGAATTTCCAAAAGTTTCTTTCAAACTTGCCTCAAGAATAGAGAGGAATTGAAGTTGTTTTTCACCGTTAACTCTTTGTTCATCTAACCCGTGGTCTCAGATCAGTTGATTTATTAACTCTAAACATGCAAGAAATGGTAATCTCCTTCGCTCTAAGGCATCTCTTTTTTTTTTTTTTTTTTGGGTCAAACGAATGCATCTATTATAATCAATCCAATAGATTAACGTATTGTTCTTTTTGATAGTAAACTAAATGATGTCCTTGTTGCCAAACAACCAACACTAATTGTAAACATCTGATTTATTTTTCTTCACAACATTGTTTTTTTTCTTTTTGGATTAGTAGAGAGTCAAACAAATAAGTTAAGCAAGACTATGGGTGCATATATGGCAGCAATCAAATATCTCTGTGGTCAACTTGACTCTATTGGTTCTCCTCTCAATGAACATGAAAAAATATTTGGTGCTTTATCTGGTCTAGGGAAAGAGTATGAATCTATTTGTACTGTGATAAAATTAGCCCTTACAGAAATGGTTGTACAGTTCGTCGTTATAGTGCAAACAAATGAAAAAACTGGTCTCACCTTTAAAAACTCATTACTTGCAGGAGTAAAGATCAGAGTTATTGGATGAGTCTTATATGGTTCTCTGCGTGATCCAAGTAAGCTTCTAATTTCTTGAGAAGAAATGTGATAAACTGCACTATGTGGAATATAATTATTGATATTGGTAGAACTCCTTGTGAATTTCGGGTTTGAGAGTTGTACTGAGATGGTGTAGGCCTCCTTGTATTAGATGTTTGAGGAGCACCGTTCAATACTTGGACCAGTAAAATCTTTTTCTTCTTCACCCTGTTTCATATATTGATAATAGTGACATAATTAGTTTAATATATTGATAAACAATGCTTGAGAATAAAGAGAAATAAACTTACTTACTTTGAAATCGAGTTTTTTTGTGTGTTTGGAAGTGCTGTGTTTGTTCTTGAGTAGAGGTCTGTATTTATAGAACTAATGGAGGTAGTTTGGTGAAATGGTATAATTCTAGAATATGCGAATGCGAAATCTGTAATGAATAAGATTTGAAATTTATCGTCACCTTAAATTATCAGAATTATTTATGTGTATTTGGAAATCTAAAATATTTTTGAATACATGTTAGGTAATATACCCATTGTTCCAGCTTTTGATTAGTTTTTTTTTTTCTAAAATTGAATGATGAAATAATTTCTCTGTTACTCGCTCCACCTTTTATGGTATATATAGGATTTGATTATGAGATTCTTTCCTAATCTAACGTAGTTTATGTTGATATTTTTTAAAAATAAGTACACAAATCCGATTTTGTTAGTTTTGGAAATGATTAAGATTCGGGTTTTTAATATTCTTGATTTAGGATTTTTATTTAATAATTGATATTTAAACGATTTTAATTGTGATTAGTTTCTAAAAACCGTATTGTATGGCAGAGAAGATTTTTCGGGGTTGAAATGTAGAATTTATTATGTTACTCAAATTATTCATTTCCAAAAGAAATTTTGAATTTGATTTTGATTACAGATATCGGCGGGCGCCTCTGTTTGGAAATGGATGTTACAATTCAGGGTCCGAATAAGGGAAAACCGGGTCATTTAAGGATCCGCGTGTTTCTATTTAATTAGATTACCTCTTTGCCCTCAAATATTTTTTTTCTTTGTTCTTTCTTTTTCTATTTCGTAGGGGCATTGTATGGCATATTGGTTTTTTTTTTTTTTTTTTTTTTTTTATCCCTAGGTGTACTCTCCAATTAATAGTATAGATATATAAGTAGGATGTATAATTAGGACTCTATGAGACTCGTTAAATGTATATTGAAGACATGACAATACGAAACATTAAATCTATACTATTAAAAGGGAATCATTTTTAATAAGTAACATAGACTAAAAAATTATTACATGAAATGCCAAACATATATTAAATGGATTACGGTTAGCCAAAAAATCAGAGCCAAACAGGTATTAATTGATATTTTAGTGTAGATGAACTTAAAGAGAACAAATAAAAATTGTAGCCAAACAATATGATTGCACGATATTAAAGTGTATATTTCCTAAAGTTAAACAAATCTACCCACGTATTTAGCATGTCAACCTTTAATGTAACATATAACAATTCAAATTATATTGTTACGGTTAGGAGATTACAATATTATAATATCTTTCCTTAAAAAAATTATTTTAAATGAAACAAATTTTATTTTAAATGTTTTTTGTTTTAATCTTCTATATGTCTGTTCACAACCTCTCAATTTTAGGATGGAGTGAAGAAAAAATGTCAAAGAATTAGAGAGATTTGTGATTAAACTCGATTGGAAAATAATTGAGAAGAATTATGTTTCTGATTTGCAAGTTTCTCTTTGATTACAGATTTAAGAGGCAATGGCAGATGCATGCTATCATGATAATAGTTGGAACTTGGAAGCTATTTTCAATCAATTCTCTATGTTGAAAAGGATACCATCTACAGTGTACATATAACCATAAGGTTCACAAGGTTTACATGTAGGAGTTATATTTTCAAAAATTACTTTGTCTAAGTTTATTTAGTATTAATTCAAATCTATTCTGATTAGTTTTCAAATGAGAAGTTACGAGGATTAAATTACTAACCTCTTATTTCTATGGAATGGCAGGTGCTTGCATATGCTTCTCTTGCCTAGATCCATATTGCTTAGCTTTTTGTCTAACTTATTAACATGACAAAAAAGAAACTGATTTTGTCTTTCTTTCCAATGTAAGAGAGTATATTTGACGGCAAAAAAAAAAGTGTATTAGAAAGGTCATTCAAATCATCTATTATCATAATAGTTTTAACAAAATCGAGCATCACTTTAATATTATGCCTAGAACCCATAATCGGATTTGCAAGAAAAAGTTTATATTTAATTTTAATCATTTACTAGACTTGGTATTCTAGATCAATAATCGTAGAAAATAAGAGCTGTTATGGTGACAATGATATTCTGCGAAAACAATAAAAATCAAGATGTTGAAGTCACTGAGTCATTCAGTTTCTCATAGTTATAGTTTGACAACAATTTACAGAAAACTTTTTTTTTCTTTTTTTTTTGTTGGACAAACAATTTACAGAAAACTAAACAATTAAAAACACACTTCGATTCAAAACTTTAATAACATACACAAAACAAGAGAATAATAAAATTGTAAGAACCTGATCAACGTTGATGACTGATGAGCCTTGCTTTGACTGATAGAGGAAGGATGAAGAACCACATGCATCTTCACCAATTGCTTTCAGAGAAACTTTCTCTTTCTAATTTTTGGTTCTCAACATTGACGGAAAAAAAAAAGTAAAATTCTTGACAGAATTTTTTTCCTTGGGCCGTTTAAAACCCAACAGTAATTTCAGTAATATAAATTACTGAAATGTTTAGAAGAATTGTTCTTAAAAAAAAAAACTCTAAATTATGCTTTTTTTCTTTTTCCAAACTCATTTTTATATTACCTATTTGGCACAAAATTAATTCAAAGCATGCATACTTACATCACTAATTAAGGTTGGACAACTAAAATTCGAAATAAAATTTTGGAAGAAAGAAAACAGGACGAGATTTATTTAATTTTCCAGTGAACCCGCAGCTTTTCAAGTTACTTGCGAGCTTACAATGATAAACCAAATAAGTAAATATAATCTATAAATTTTCAGGTATATATTATCTAATCTATAGTATTAAAATCTTATAATAATTTGTAATAGATATGAAATAATTTGTACCAAATGCCCAACTGATATACGTGCGGGTTATAAATGTTATACCAAATCTTTTAGTTATTTTTTAATCTGTTGGAATAAAATATAATATTTTAAATCAGTAAATTATTATTTAAACTATAGTTATGAATGAGAAAACATGATATATATGGGATGAGACGAATCTAAGATCTCGAAATAGACATACCACCTTTCTCTTTTTTTGTTGTCTTTACTTATAACAAAAACGAATTTAATTATTCTGTTTGTATAAACTGAACTAAAAACAAATCTATTACTAAACAGGTACAAGTTTGGATTCTGAATGTTGATTCCTAAAAAATATGTTTACAAGTATTACCTCACATGTATATAATATAATGCATACAGGATAGTAGAAATCAATTCCGTACGTACGTGCGGGTCCGAATCTAGAAGACTTACAACAACCATTAGCTTTGCCAAACGTAATTGTAATATGTATGAAGGACTAAAAAAAACTTTATGTTAAAATTTATCCGAAAATTTATCCCCGGAAGCTATTTTACAACTATGCATACTATTTTTTATTTTATTTTACAACTATGCATAATATTTGTAATACAATATTTTTACAAAAAAAAACTCTCAACAAACCCAAAAACAAATTTGTAATTAACAACAACATAACAAATTTATTAGAAAAAAAAAAAAAAACTTATGAAAATATCACCGCACGTACGTGCGGTTCCGTATCTAGTTCAATGTGGTGAGGACAGTATAAATTTGGGGTGTGGCAGTTACAAAAGAGTTTAAGAAAAAATCCATATGCAATGAAAGTATTCAACCAGTCATAGAAACTGTATTCTTTTCTGTCTCGGTCAAAATGGTGTTCTCTATGCTGTAATAACGTGCATATTAATATCTTTAAGTTGCATTTATTGGAATATATGTTAAATCCTGACATGCTTCTGATGAATCTTTGTTTTGGGGTTAAGATAGAAATGTACAATCAGAGAATCCAGGGCCATAAAAGAATGTGTGATTCAACTTACTTCTTCAACATATTTCTGATTGTCTCTCCTACTTTCAAGTTCACTATGATCTTAATTGTAGTCTCTGCTTCTTTTGATTCAATTTAATTCTAGTGCTTATATGAGCCATGGATTCATGGACACCTTAAGTAAATTCCATTTATATATACAGTATATATAAGTTTAAACTTGATAAGGTTGAGTAATCTCGGCTGGGGATTCACAAGAGATATCAAATTCATGGACATAAAAAAGTTGGGGAACAAACAGGCTAAAAAAAAGGATATGAAATGTAAGACAAGTTACATCAGATATACTCCATGTAACACCAAATACCAAATGAAGTCTTCAAATTAAACTGGACAGAACCAACCACACTAGAAGACCAATCACCAATGGTTCAATGAAGCAAACAGAGGGCTAAGGAGAAAATGGAGGAAGCCAGTAGGGTGAATAAGGAATCCTGCTTGGTGTGCCTTGAGGATATTCGTAGCAGCCATAGGTTCTTTCCGTGAGATTGACCGTTGCAAACACACGGCCATGCAAGCAGATGGAGTTAGCATGGAGACCAGGGCAAGAGCTCGCCTTGACGCAGAAATCCTCTCCCTTTGAAATGAAAATGCACAGATCTCCAATGTCGTCTGTGTAACGCATGTTTTTCCTTCCATCTTTTGTCTCTTCCTCTCTGAACACCATTACTATCGGTGACTTGCACCATTTACTGGAGTTTTCAGGGGAGTATTCACAGAACCTGCATACACGTTACAAGCCAAATGGGTCTTTAGTTTTTTTTTGTTTCAGAAAATTCCGTAATAATAATATCCAAAAACTATACTTAGCTTACCATTTGACAAGGAAACTTTCACCGGAAGGTGACTCCACCCAATGATCCTCCCTGCAGTAGGAATCCAATTGCTTCCAGTGAGAACGTGGCATGTCGGGAAGGTTGTGCAACACCAACTCATGGAACTTAGGCTTCTTGTCTTCCTTAAAGTTGAGATCCCAGGAGCATAAGTAGTTGCCTCCAGGAGCAAGCAAATAGAACCTTTGGTCTTTCTTGGAATACATAAGTTTTGAGCTATCCCATGACTCAAAAGGTGCTAGGATGTTAGTCCAACGCAGGTCACGACGGGGCCTGCAGAGACTCAGCTGTCTACCCAAGAACTTGATGCCAACGACCCAATCTTGGTCGTCTTGATCAGGAGGAGAAGAGGACATGGCCACGTTGCACACGACTTCGGTTTGGCCATTGCACATTGCAGTGAAAAAAGGTAGGTGAATGATCTCTGGTTTTGACTTGGAAGCGTAAGGGTTTAGGAAGTCGCTGATAAGTACCGACCGATCTCTTCTATCGGAGAAAAGTCCCCATCCATGCGAAGCTCCTACCAACTTCCCGTCAAAAAGCTCAATGGGAAATGAGCTGTCCGTACTGACTAACTTGGAATCTCCTATGTTGAATAACAGGAGATGTCCGAGGAGGCCGCCGTCCGGCGAGGGTTTTACAATGCAGGCAATCGAAGCACATGGGCCGGTCGTGGAGGATGAAAACGAACGAACGCTCCTCTTGTGAATCTGCCAAGTTTAAGCAAACATAAACGTCAATTCTCAAATCTCTAAAGAATAGATCTAAATCTCAAACCCTCGTTACCCTCCGATCCTTATCTATCTAATCTAAAGTACAAAAATTAGAAACGAAACCATATAATCTAAGAAAATACAAGCAAAAGAGATTAGAAAATTGAACAAAAAGCCAGAAAGCAAGCAAGAGCGTACGAGGGTAGAGAGCTTGGAGAAAAGCCGAGACATTATTGCAGATAACAGCACCAAGAAACCAAAAATTATTGTGGAGTCTCTCACTCTCTCCACCATATATCTTCTCTTACCTTAAAAGAGAGATAGAGGCGTGGCTAGCAAGCTTTTGTTTCCTTTTTGGTGAAATTTTCGTTTTTGGAATCTTGCCAAAACCAAGGTAGTCGCTGCTAGAACATAGACAATAATTATGCTTTTCTTTTACATTTTTCTATATATACAGTAAAACCTCTATAAATTAATACTCTATAAATTAATAATCACTATAAATTAATAAATTTTGCTGGTCCCAAGTCGGGCCAGTGTAAAAATTAACAAAATTCGATAAGATAATAAGATAATAATTTTTTTGAAATCTCCATGTAAAATATGGTCCCAATAATATCATAAATTAATAATCATGTAAATTTACATATATATATATAGTGATATAATAATGTATGTTTCTCCTAAAGCTCATTTCTATAGAACAATTGTAATGTTGTATTTTCAACATATAAATATATCTCTAAAATATTCAATAACATGTCATAAAAATAGTTCAATTTTTTAATTTTTCAATTTTTATTTATGCATCATCATTTGCAATTTGATAATTTGACAGGCTACTAAAATAGGAAAATTGATACTATTCATAAATTTGAATTTATGTATGTCATGTGTGTATATATAAGTCAATTTGTCTATAGTATTTGTAATTAATTGTCAATAATGTTATCTAAATATTACAAGTTCAATTCCTAAACCATAAAATTTACAACATTCAAAAATCTAATCTTATATTGCTAAAATTGTCTCAATTCATAATTTTAAAAAATTTAAACAATTAAAAATATATCTATAAATTAATAATTATTATTTTATAGTGTAAATTAATAATTATTAATTTATAGATAAATTAATATCACTATAAATTAATAAAATGTCTTGGTCCCAACATTATTAATTTATAGAGGTTTTACTTAGGAAGTCGACCCGTTGCTGCACGGGAACATAAAACGATTATAATTCTCTAACTTCACCATTTTTTTTTATTTCAATTTACGAATTTATTTTCTTTAATTTTTCTCTTTTCATTTTTGTCCCTCTAATAGTATTATTTGTCAGTTGGCATTTCAATTAATATTGATGTTTCTATAGAGTCAAAACTCAAAAGAATTCAACATTTCCAAACGGCTATTTTTGACTCCTAACATTACCATTCTTTTGCTTTATTTGAAAAACAAAGCTACCATTGGAAATATGAAATAAACTTCTAGCTACCGCCCATTAATGAATAGAGAAGATTCATGTCTTTTCCTTTTAGATAAATCTAATAAACTTTTTTTGATACAAAGCCTTACTATTTTTTTCATACATATATTTCAAACACAGTGAATCATTAATCCCATAAAACTAATAAGACAACTCTACACAATCAACCAAATTAAACATAAGATTATAGGAACACAAGCAATGCCAAAAGCAACATCAAGGAGAAAGAATATGCTACAATTTACGAATACGTCTATCTTTTTTCTTTGGCACTCTCTATTTCCATGCTCATTTGAAACGCTTCTATATATTATCAAAATGTTTGGCAGCCAGAAAGTAAAAGAAATTAAATTAAATCTAAATTTCGAACAAACTTGTCTTACAAATTAATGGTAACTAACCTGGATCATTTAGAGCATCTCCACTGGTCATCTACGATAAATGTCTTTAAAAATAAAAATAAAAAACAAATAACGGTGTTTTAGATGTTTGAACAGAATAAATAATGTCTAGGCAGAGACATTTTACATCCTCAAATCATAGGATGTCTTAAAATTTTATCTTAATTTATTCTTAATACATTTTTATAATTATGACCGATAATGATGGTCTTATATCCAATGGAAGTCTTACATTAAAGAAAAAACTTATTACAAGCTTGAAATTTAAATAGGTTAAATCTATACATAATAGTAGGCAATTAATTTTTTTTTGACATATTGATATCTCTATCATCACTACATATCATCATGACTGATTAGTAACGAAAATAAAAAAACTTCACCGGACTTGATAAAATAGTTACTCCAACAAAGATATCATGCAATTAACAATACAACCAAAAAAAATGAAAAAAACAAAATATTATCCGTTTGATGACATTGGCATTGCAATATTATATAACAATATTGATAAGTTGTTTAACCAAATTTAACATAAGATTATAAGAACACAAGCAATGCCAAAAACATTTTTTATCTAACCGTCCAAAATGTAAGCATTGGCAATGTAAGTTGCCAAAAATAAAATAAAAACACAATCTATATATATAAAGTTACCTTTACTCACTTATAGTGCTGTCACACAACAACTCCTTCTTTTTAATTAGGCCAATTTTTCTAATTTACCCACTAAGCATTTTCTAATCTTTTGGGCCAAATCATTTTAAAGATCCAAATTATTATTAACACATGTTTTAGTTATCCTAAAACAAATTATTCTCCACTAATCCTCTCTGCCACTTCAAACGTCTCTCTCCACCTTCATTATCTGTTTATCACGTTTCATAAAAAAAATAACTTTGATCATGTATTCCAGATTCTGTCAAGCATAACATCTGAAAGACTGAAACTCCTCTTTGACACAATCTGAAGCAACAACATGACAACTGAATTAAACTATTCAATTTTATAGCAAGATATTGTCACACTTATTCAACCACATTCACAATGTTCCAATTAGATTATTTAAGACGCAAAAAAGGAATAAACTAGGATAATGCATAGACCAAGTCTGTCAATAAGGTATTCTAAAACTCTAATTTAACAACACAATTTGAAGCGACTAATAATTTACAAACAAGAATCTAAACTTAGTGGCAAGATGTTCCAATACTGAAAACTAAATCCACAAGTGTATGAACAGTCTCTCAACAATATAAAGCAGCAACATTAAAACTAACCGTCCAACATGTTTGCATAAACAACATTGTTCACAACACCAAACATATCCAATTCATAGTCACGAACTTTGAGCTCAACCTCATGGAACCCACTCATTCTACAATTATCAAACTTTTCAAATTAAAGATTTTTTTGAATCAGAAAACACTACAATCACTGGTTTCAAGACCAGAATTTCAAAATTACGGATCCGATTTCAGTAGAGAAGCAAATGTAAAATGAGCTAGATGTGTGAGTACCCTTTGCCTCCTTTGAGATCGAGATATGCGAGAGGCTTGAAGGTCTTTGAGCTCCGGAGAGGAAAGATAAGCGGTCATCTGCATGAATTGGGAGACATAAAAGACGTGGACGGAGTCGCCGGAGCCGGTCAACAAACTAACCAGGGGAGCACCAATTATCCACCACCGATGCGAAGCCAAGACAAAATCTTCCCAAAGACACCAAAAAAAATTAAAGTTTTCTATATCGACACAATGAATGCTTTAAAAAGAAGAACGCCCATCAAAATAAGATCTACAGGCCTACTACTATCCTTAAGATTGAAATATTGATATACACTATTCCGTCCAACAACCAGTATACGACAAAGATGAAAAAACACAACTACAAGACACGGGCTATTTCCCAAAAGGACAAATACATCATCAAATCAATAAAACCTGATCTAGACCCAAAACACCACTACTTTTAAAGGCTTAAACAGATGTTTGGGTCCAATCAATGCAAAATATATATATATATATATATATATATATATATATATATAAACACCCGAATGTAAGTAAATTAAAAACCTTACAAAATATTACTAACTTACAAACTTTACAACACAATCACAAAAAAAACAAACGGATAACAGGAAAAAAAACAATTACATCCAGAAATGAACTTATACATCATAATCTACAAATATGCAATTTAAATAACTGAAAAACAAAACCAAATTTTAAAATAAACATAACTAATATAAAATAAAAATGTAAAACTACACAGTAGATTGTACTTAATGCAACAAAAAACAAGCAAGAAAGACAAAATGACCATTTAAAAAACAAAACAAAACCACCAAAAAAATAGCAACCAATATATAAAGAGAAAATAATAAAACACTTTATAAATATCCACCAAAAAAACACATCTCACACCCTAATTAAACTCATGCACTAAGCACGGGCCAAACTAGACAATGACAAAATGACAAATAATAATACATTAATCACAACTAACAACTACAGCAAAACAACAACTTTAAGTATACAATGTTAACTTCTCATCATAATCATTTAAAAAACATTTAAAAAACACATAAGATAATCTCAAATTTTGAAAAGTAAAAAACACACTAAATTTGTAACATCCGTGAACCAGAAATCCCGGTTTGGGATGTGCATCGATCGATGCAGTTGGAGCATCGGTCGATGCTGGCTCAATTTTGTGCGTTTTGACTTAAGTCAAACGCTGCGTTTTGGGCAAAGAGGAAAAGAAAACCATGGAATCGTTCTTTTGTCTCATTAGTCGTGGGTAGCCGATTTTGAGAGAAAAAAAAGAGAGAAAACCGTTCTTGAGCGTTCTTGGTGATTTCTGGAGATTTGTGGCATTTCTTGGTGAGATATGTAGCTGGGATCGTTGTAGGAGGATCCTAGGAGCATGTTCTTGGTTGTTTGAGGTTCAGATTCTTCTGTGGCAAAGGTAAGTGCATGACCATGGCTTATCTAAGCTAGAGGACTCTTTAATCTGTTTGTTGTGTGATGTTAGACTTGTTAGATCGTTGCTATGGACGTTAGGAAGTTTTCTTGTGGCTTGGGATCGAGTTTTATGGTTGTAGGAACGAAGATCCGGCGAGAAGCTTCGGGGAAAACATGATGCTTGACGTTGCGTCGATCGATGCATAACTTGCATCGATCGATGCAAGTGCGAGGACGGCGCGTAAAACTCTAGGGTTTTCGTGTTACGTCGAGTATGCGTCGGTCCATGCAGATTGGGTATCGGTCGATGCAAGTTACACTTGCATCGGTCGATGCAAGTTACACTTGCATCGGTCGATGCAGCTTCTGTGTCGATCGATGCTTCCCCATTTGGCAACGGTCGATGCGTGTTGGCGTCGGTCGATGCTGGGTCATGGTTTGTTACTTGTCGTTTGTTGATTGTTGTGTGTTGGTTATTGATACTCTATTGCTTGTGTGTATAGCCCAGTAGATGGGAGGATTGTCTTACTAAGTGTTTATAAAATACTCATGCATTACAATATGTGTTTGTGGTGCAGGTAAAGGCAAAGTGTGATCGTGGAATCAAGGCAATGAAGAGAAGGATGTTCTAGGGACTCGGTTTGATGTTGTCTGGCTTGCTAGGTTGCTAGAGTTGAGTCATTAGAACATTGCTAGGTTGTTGGTTCTATGATTTCTGCTATTTGATTATTGAATATTGTGACATTATGATTATTGGTTATTATTTGGTTATTATTGGATATTTATTGGTATTGTTTTCCGCTGTTGGTTGTGATTGTGGTTGGGTGGCTAGTGGATATGAGACCACTAGTTGTAGTTATTTATTATATTATATTATTGTTTATTATTTATTATTTGCAAAAAAAAAAGGTCGGTCGTTTCATTTTGGTATCAGAGCCCTTACGATTCTAGGTCTGGGTTTACTAGGTTTCTGTTGTGATGTTTAGGATTGCATGTCTTGATTGATTATGTGAGTTAGTCAATTGTGTGTGACATGGGGTCCTAGAACATTCTCTTCGAGCCTTCAATGAGATTCCACGGTGAGTTATCGTTATGTTTCTTTGTGTGGTATTGATTTGTTTTATGCTTGTTAGCCTCTGTTCTTGGAAGATCAGTGGTTAAGGTGTTTGAGTTGTTGGTCGTGGACGGGGACGTGGTCGTGGTCATTGTCGGGCGGGTCACGAGGCCAGCGAGTGTGTGGTCCAGAGTTCCACGAGGAGGTACATCAGAGGGTCGCAAGCGTATCAGGAGGGACCAGAGGGGGTTAGCCGATGAGCGTGCCGGGGGTGCTGGGAACCTAGGTGTGGGGTTGCAGCAGGTGGAGCCCATGGTCGAGATGATCGCTTGGCGGATCTGTTGGCGTGCTGCTGGAGCGGTTACCGAGAGGGGTACCAGTGCAGGCTCCAGTTGTACCGCATGTGGCGGGGTGCACCCGAGGGCTGCAGATGTTGAGGACTTTCCACCTTATGTTAAGAGGATGGAGCAGTTGTAGATGACCGGTATGAGATTATTCTCAAGAGGTATCGAGCCTAGAGAGGCAGATAGGTGAACATATGTTTTCGGAGCAGATATTTTGCAACTTGGTGGTTAATCCAGTTGGATATTAGAAGTTGAGTGGACAGGTGTAACATTGCAATGTTATACTCGGACCACAGGAGGTACTTTGTGTCGAGAGATGTTTATAGTCGTTAAGGATTGTTGCTCCTAAGGGGATGGTGATTCCCCTGAATACCGATAGCTCGAGGGGCTGAGGGCTCCGAGAGTGGCTGAGGGGATGATGTTCCCATGAGGGGATGAGTAGTTCCCCTGATACCGAGATCTTGAGGATTGTGGTCCAAGAGTGAGACGGTATAACTCAAAGACCCTGGTCTGAGAGTGAGATCGGTATGGCTCAAAGGTTGCGACCTAAGAGAGGAAGAGTTGGGAGCAAGCAATGTATAGAACGTGAGTATGAACATAACGACGAAATGTAGACCTCGAGAGTGATGATGGTTTAATCTTGGATTTTAGGATTATGTTGGCCGGTGGGCTAGGGTTTTATGGCCGGGGCAGTCAAGAATGTGTGGCTGATGTGCCAGGATTGAGTGGCCGGTGGTGCTGGAGTCCCGGGAAGGAGAGCTGCAGCAGATATGAGCCGGCAAGGGCATGGTTGCCAGGTACATAAGCTCACGAGAAGCCTTCATGGGAGGATAAACTAATCGTTGCAACGATGTTGGATGAAGTTCATTGGAGATGGACAGGATTGCTAGATTCAAGGTTTTGGTAAGCTTGTTGGAGGGAATAAGTCAAGTGGTTTGAGTTAGCGGCCTGGAAAGCATTTGAAGCGGTGAATCAGAATATGCGAACGCATGGTACTTGTTTGTTTTATTACGTTTGTATTGATGATTTGCTGTGGAGAATTGCCAAGCGGAAGGAATAAGCTAACTTGTGGAAGTTTCCCTAACTGGCAAGTTACTAGAGGTTCTTGGAGGAACAAGAGGGTTGATATTCAGGTGGCGGCGAGTTGATGTCGGCATACTTGAGTATTTGTTTAGTTGAACTGAGGAAGTAACTAGAGAATTTATGGAGCAAGGGATTCATACGTTCTAATGTATCACCGTGGAAAGCACCGGTGTTGTTTGTTAAAAAGAAGGATGGGAGTTTCAGGTTGGCTATTGATTATCGGAGTTTGAACCGGGTCACTGTGAAGAACAAGTACCCTCTTCCTAGGATCGATGAGTTGTTGGATCAGTTGAGGGGTGCTACTTGGTTCTCCAAGGTAGATCTGGCGTCGGGTTATCATCCGATACCGATAGATGAGGCAGATGTGAGGAAGACTGCTTTCAGGACGAGGTATGGGCACTATGAGTTTGTGGTGATGCCTTTCGGGTTGACTAACGCGCCAGCAGAGTTTATGAGATTGATGAACAGCTTGTTTCGGGAGTTTCTGGATGTGTCTGTCATCATTTTCATCGATAATATCCTGGTTTATTCTAAGAGTCCTGAGGAGCATGCAGTGCATTTGAGGGCAGTTATGGAGAAGCTGCGGGAGCAGAAGTTGTTTGCCAAGTTGAGCAAGTGTAGTTTTTGGCAGCGTGAGATGGGCTTTCTGGGTCACATTGTTTCGCAGAGGGGTTTCTGTAGATCCAGAGAAGATTCAGGCTATCAGAGATTGGCCTAGACCGTAGAATGCCACAGAGATCAGGAGTTTCCTTGGATTGGCAGGATACTACAGGAGATTTTTGCAGGGGTTTGCGAGCAGAGCACGTCCGATGACTAAGTTGACAGGGAAGGATGTTCCTTTTGTCTGGTCAGAAGAGTGTGAGGAAGGCTTTGCAAGCCTGAAGGAGATGTTGACTACTACGCCAGTGTTGGCTTTGCCTGAGCAGGGAGAACCCTATGGTGGTTTATACGGATGCATCGAGAGTTGGTTTGGGGTGTGTTCTGATGCAGCATGGGAAGGTGACGGCCTACGCATCGCGGCAGTTGCGGGTGCATGAAGGCAACTATCCTACTCATGATTTGGAGATGGGTGTTGTAGTTTTTGCCCTGAAGATTTGGAGATCTTATCTTTATGGTGCAAAACTACAGGTGTTTACAGATCATAAGAGCCTGAAGTATATATTCACTCAGCCTGAGCTGAATTTGGGACAGAGGCGGTGGATGTAGCCTGTGGTGGATTATGATTTAGAGATAGCCTATCATCCTGGTAAGGCTAACACGGTTGCAGACGCTCTGAGTCGGAAGAGGGTAGCTTCGGCTCCGGAGCAGGAGATGGAGTCTCTAGTAGGCGAGATCAGTGCTTTGAGTCTGTGTGCTGTTTCACAGGAACCGTTGGGTTTGGAAGCAGTAGATAGAGTAGATCTTCTGAGTAGGGTGCAGTTGGCTCAGGAGAAGGATTTGGGGCTGGTGAATGCCTCTAAGGATGTGGATTCAGAGTATCAGGTCTCAGATAATGGTACTATCTTGGTGCACGGTCGGGTTTGTGTGCCCAAGGATGAGGAGTTGAGACAGGAGATTCTGAGAGAGGCTCATGCGAGCAAGTTGTCGATTCATTCAGGAGCGACTAAGATGTACCGTGATCTTAAGAGGTATTACCATTGGGTCGGGATGAAGAAGGATGTGGCTAGTTGGATTTCGAGGTGTGATGTGTGTCAGCTAGTGAAGGCTGAGCATCAGGTTCCTGGCGGTTTACTGAAGAGTCTACCCATTCCTGAGTGTAAGTCGGATATGATCACTATAGATTTTGTGGTAGGATTGCCAGTGTCATGGACTTTTGATGCTATTTGGGCCATTGTGGACCGGTTGACTAAGTCAGCACATTTTCTGGCCATTAAGAAGACTGATGGAGCAGCAGTCCTGGCTAAGAAGTATGTGAGGGAGATAGTCAGATTGCACGGGGTGCCAGGGAGCATTGTGTTTGATAGGGATTCTAAGTTCACTTCGGTGTTCTAGAAGGCATTTCAGGCAGAGATGGGCACTAAGGTGCATATGAGTACAGCTTATCATCCCCAGACTGATGGACAGTCAGAGAGGACGATCAAGACGCTGGAGGATTTGCTGAGGATGTGTGTGTTGGATTGGGGTGGCCATTGGGAAGATCACCTGCACCTGGTAGAGTTTGCTTACAACAACAGCTATCAGGCGAGTATTAAGATGGCTCCTTATGAGGCTTTGTATGGGAGACCATGTCGTACACCATTATGCTGGACTCAGGTGGGGGAGAGGAGCATGTTTGGTGCTAGTTTTGTTCAGGAGACCTCAGAGAAGATTGAGGTTCTAAAGCTGAACATGAAGGAGGCTCAGGATAGACAGAGGAGTTATGCTGATAAGAGGAGGAGAGATCTTGAGTTTCAGGTAGGAGACAGAGTGTATCTCAAGATGGCCATGTTGCGGGGTCCGAACAGGTCATTGTCAGAGACTAAGTTGAGTCCGAGGTATATGGGTCCATTCAGAGTGATTGAGCGGGTTGGACCAGTGGCATATAGACTGGAGTTACCTGAGGTGATGCGCGGATTCTATAAGGTTTTCCATCTATGTTGCGGAAGTGTCTCCGTGAGGGTGAGCAGGTGTTGGCTAAGATCCCTGAGGATCTTCAGCCTAACATGACTTTGGAGGCGAGACCAGTGAGGGTTCTCCAGAGGAGGATCAAGGAACTTCGGAAGAAGAAGATTCCTTTGATGAGAGTCCTATGGGACTGTGATGGTGTTGAGGAGCAGACTTAGGAGCCTGAAGCAAAGATGAAGGCAAGGTTCAAGAAGTGGTATGAGAAGCAAGCCGCGACTTGAGCTTGTTTAGCCTGGTCTCATCTGTAATCCGTGGCTGGAGCGGGAATGGAGTATTCCAGCCCATCTCTTTTGTTACTCGGTCGCTTGGGGTGGTTGGTTGTGCGACTCAGTAACAAGATGAGGTGGTGCTCGGGGTACAAAGTTTCCGTGAGGCGGGGTTTCTGGAGGAAAATTCCTGGAATAAGAGTTTTCAAAAGTAGAAAGTTTCCAAAAATGGAAGTGCTAAATATGGAAAGTTTTACGGGAGTTGGAATTTGTCCATTTTAGCGGTGGAAAGCCTTGGAGGGGCTTGTGTGTGGCCTTAGTGGCGGACTTTCGAGTCAGTGTGCCCGTGTGTGGCGGTCTTTTTAGACATTGTGTGGCCTTTGTGGCGGGCTGTTTAACCGTGTGTGGCCTTTGTGGCTGGCTGTTTAGCCGTGTGTGGCCTTTGTGGCGGGATATGTGGTTGGTAGGACATTGAGATATTTTTACGCGAGCCACGGGAAAAAAACCTGGATAGGGATAGGACTCAGACGTGTTCAGAATTGTTTGCTCGCGACTCTTGGGGGACTTAGGTTCTCCTAGTACTGCCATATCCTAAGAATTTGTGGCTTGGGAGTATGGTTGGTATAACGACTTCGGATGACGATCCGGGGGCGCGCTGTAGGGTGGCAACCCGAGAGACGAGTTTGGATTTTTCCTTATATATATTATGGCATGCGGGCTTAGGCCCGATGAGAAGCCAACATTTGGCATGCAGACTTAGGTCTGATGAGGAGCCAATAAGAACTCAAGGTCTAGCCCTATGAGTAAAGGAAAGTCCAAAAGTCGAGAGCAAATGACGCGTGGAGCGTGAGTCTGGAGGTGACCTTCTGTAGATCAGTCGGAGGAGTGCAGGCCGTGGAGACGGTTGCACGTGAGTCCTTGGCTGATGGTTGTTCGAGATTCGAGGACGAATCTAGTTTGGTGGGGGAGAATTGTAACATCCGTGAACCGGAAATCCCGGTTTGGGATGTGCATCGATCGATGCAGTTGGAGCATCGGTCGATGTTGGCTCAATTTTGTGCGTTTTGACTTAAGTCAAACGCTACGTTTTGGGCAAAGGGGAAAAGAAAACCCTGGAATCGTTCTTTTGTCTCATTAGTCGTGGGTAGCCGATTTTGAGAGAAAGAAAAGAGAGAAAACCATTCTTGGTGATTTCTGGAGATTTGTGGCATTTGTTGGTGAGATCTGTAGCTGGGATCGTTGTAGGAGCTTCCTAGGAGCTTGTTCTTGGTTGTTTGAGGTTCAGATTCTTCTGTGGCAAAGGTAAGTGCATGACCATGGCTTATCTAAGCTAGAGGACTCTTTAATCTGTTTGTTGTGTGATGTTAGACTTTTTAGATCGTTGCTATGGACGTTAGGAAGCTTTCTTGTGGCTTGGGATCGAGTTTTGTGGTTGTAGGAACGAAGATCCGGCGAGAAGCTTCGGGGAAAACACGATGCTCGATGTTGCGTCGATCGATGCATAACTTGCGTCGGTCGATGCATAACTTGCGTCGACGGCGCGTAAAACTCTAGGGTTTTCGTGTTATGTCGAGCATGCTTCGGTCGATGCGGATTGGGTATCGGTCGATGCAAGTTACACTTGCATCGGTCGATGCAGCTTCTGTGTCGATCGATGCTTCCCCATTTGGCATCGGTCGATGCATGTTGGCGTCGGTCGATGGTGGGTCCTTGTTTGTTACTTGTCGTTTGTTAATTGTTGTGTGTTGGTTATTGATACTCTATTGCTTGTGTGTATAACCCAGTAGATGGGAGGATTGCCTTACTGAGTGTTTATAAAATACTCATGCATTACAATATGTGTTTGTGGTGCAGGTAAAGGCAAAGTGTGATCGTGGAATCAAGGCAATGAAGAAGATGATGTTCTAGGGACTCGGTTTGATGTTGTCTGGCTTGCTAGGTTGCTAGAGTTGAGTCATTAGAACATTGCTAGGTTGTTGGTTCTATGATTTCTGCTATTTGATTATTGAATATTGTGACATTATGATTATTGGTTATTATTTGGTTATTATTGGATATTTATTGGTATTGTTTTCCGCTGTTGGTTGTGATTGTGGTTAGGTGGCTAGTGGATATGGGACCACTAGTTGTAGTTATTTATTATATTATATTATTATTTATTATTTATTATTTAAAAAAAAAAATAATCGGTCGTTTCAAAATTATACTTACTGCCAAACCTACATTTTAAAAAAAATATACAACAAACAACATAAGCACCCAAATCAAATACAAAAACAGAAATAAAGATGAATTTACATAACCAAAAAATAATATAAAAAAAAAAACCCGAAATACACCTTAATCTAACTCCCGCACGTAGCGCCAGTCAATTGCTAGTATCATATAAAACACAATATCAATTTTAAGGTGTAAAGAAAACTCACATTTTTATTTAAACAATATTTTCCGTCCAAAGGTTAGAGAAATAAAGCAAATTTTGATTGATATCTAACCGTTCTAAAATCATAATTTTATACGTAAAGTTGGAGTTTCACTTCAACTTTATTCTAAAATCATAGGTTTATACATAGGTTTATATTTTAACCATCTTCTGTTCGATACCATACATGATAAATCTATATATAATCCAAGTGACAAACCTAATAAAAAATATTGTGAAGAAATGAACGATGAGGGTCAACAAATAAAATATTCCAAATTTTAACGAAGATGAATTTCATTTTAACTTTGTTCTAAAATCATAGGTTTATATTTTAACCAACCTCTGTTAAATACCATAAATCTATATATAACCCAAGTGACAAACCCAATAAAAAATACCTTGAAGAGATGAATGATGCATGTTAATAAATAAAACTTTCTAAATTTTAGCGAAGATGAATGAATCAATACAAAAAAACGATTCTTTGATTTTTTTTTTTATTAATTCATAAGCTTGAAATAATACTCAGAAAATCAATAACTCAAAACTTGTTTAGAAGTCCATAAAAGTCTATAATATAAATAAAGATGTGTAAAAAAAAGGTGTGAAAAAACTAACAGGTGCGAACATTGAAAGCTGTGGGTATGACGAAGAAACACAGTTGTTCGATCAAAATTTTGCAACTTTATATAAACAAAAATGTGTAAAATAAAAAAATGTGAAACTAACAGGTGCAAACATAGAAATCGGAGGATACGACGAAGAAACACAACTGTTAGATTAAAAGCTTGCAACTTTTCAGATCATTAACAAATCTAAACCGTTAGATGTGATAACAAAAATAATCTCATCCGTTAGATTTAAACTGACCCTTTGCTATTATATATAAAAGTGGAAATTAAAATTCTAAGTGAAATAACATTATTAATTTGCTATTATTCTAATTTATTGCTGGATATAAGAATATAAATCTGTAATTAGTATTGCAAACTTGGTCCCTCTTTTTTCCTTTATATATCATATATCCTTATATATATGTATCTTAAATGATTTTAAAAGTACAAACTTAAATATTATTTACTATTATAGATCATAATATTTCTAAATAATTTATTCTTGTTCAGGTTATTTGTTATTAATTTTCAAATTAGAATTATAGTTTCCATTGTGTGTCCAAATATAAATTTTTAGTAATCGCGTTTACGGGATCAGAGTATATATTATCCTGCGGATTAATGTTTCCAAGAAAAAAAGTTGTGTTTGAGTAATGTTTTCTCGAAAAAAAAAAGTTTTTTGCTGAAAGTTTCGTACAATCTATTCTACTACCACAGAGAAAAAAGAAGTTATTTTAAGAGTTTACATACTTTGATCTACGTTCTCTCATTATTTTTTTATCACATATAAAACTTCACTTCCACTAATATTTTTAAAAAAATATTCGACTGTGTGAACAAAAAATAGTATACTTTAAAATGAATTTAGTTACAATTTTTTTCCCGTCTAGTTTATCATTTTTCTTACATTTGAACTATATAGTATACAAATAAATTGGTTTACATTTATTATTACTTTCGTTTGAAATATTAAGCCAAATTACATGTCTACCTCTCAATCTTTCCTGACATTTAGCAAATATGTGATTGATTGCTCACTAAACCCATAAATCTATAAGCATAATAAGTAGGAGCTTGTGTGACAAACACAATCGGATAAAATGTCTAACCTACAATTTGAAGCCGAGGGGCAATGGTGAATAGAGGAGTGGGGGCTACACCTCAACTAAGTATGTATAAAGAAAGAATGATGTAAATGAAGATTTTCAACCGGTTGAAGATAAAATATCCTTTGGTATGACAAATGGAGAATAACAACTTTTGAAATCAAAGAGGCAATTTATTAGCCTAAGAAGAAAGTAGGAACGTGTGTAAACAACAAAGTAGGAGAAAAATGACTTATCTACAATGAGATTTGAAGCCGTGGGGCGATGGTGGCTACACCCTAACTAAAGATATATATCGAAGCATGACGTATATGAGGAATAACTCACAAGCATTGAAGATGAAGAAATCTTTAGTATGGTTAAATGGAGAATGACATCTTTTGAAAATGAAGAGGCATTTTCTTTATTGGTATAAGATTTTAAACAAACAAAAAATACTAAGATCATGAATAATCAGCACCTTTGATTAGAATAAAATGATTCCACACTTTCCCCATAGGCTATAAACCATCTGAAGTGGACCAAAACTAAACCATAAAATTACACGATCGATGTAGTTGTTACTCTGATGTTGTAACGATGATGTAACATATCTACATGTAGCCAGAACATTCGTTGAGATGATGTAACGGAAAACTAAAACAACATTCTCGTACCCCTCCTTGAATTATCAATCCCTCAGCATCTTGTCTTTATTCCTTCTCATCGCCGTTTGTATGTTCTAAAAAACTTGTTTTATATTATATTGGTTGTAACATGAAACATTTACATTCAAATGCCCTTCCTTCACAATTAAAATAATATTTGTTACAATGTTGTAAACTATAATACAGTTAAAAATAACCAAATTTACCATGCTTGTTAAAATTTGGCATTTTCTTTCTTATCGTCACTTCACCTCGTCATCTATATTAGTATTTTTGCAGCAGTTTTTGCTCAAAAATAATTTTTGGAAAGTTTTTACATTTAATGCATTGACTTAAATATTAGTTACCAAAACTTCAAAATTAATTATATGTAAGATTTAAAAAAATAAGGAAATTTTTCTACCTCATTCAAACCTAAATATATGATTCTCTTTCATTTTTATTTGAATTTATTTTTAAATTATCTTGAATTATTCTATAATACATTTAGTTAATAAAAATTATGATTTTTTCCTGCATATGATATAATACAAAATTTTCAAAACGGACATATATTACTCAATACATGAATAAAAATACGGGTACAATATCCCATATCATCTAAAAAAACTGGGCAATGATTTAGAGTCATACTATAAAAAAAAAAAACAAAATGATTCTGAATACAATGAGTAGAAAGCTTTATTTATCAGACATTCAAACTTTAAAAAGTTTTATTTGTTTGTTCAGGTTCTTTATTTTAAAGATTTTTAAAAGGTTAAATATGAAAAATATTTAAAACTTTTAAAAGTTAAATATGATAAATATTATACTGTAGATACACAATAAATATTAAAAGTTAAGATGATATAGTGTGAGTTAAAATATCTCGTGACGGGTTATATAACGGAACGGATTTTATCGATATTTATATAAATAAAAAAATATCATTAATTCGGTGCTACACAGATAAAACATCATTTTTTCTACCAAAACAAAAAAGATAAAACATCATTTCATTATTTTGTTAATACTGTCGGTATCAGAGAATAGACATATCTAATTAAATTGATTAAATAAATATTATGTAAAAAATAAATTATATTGCGGTATTATATGGGTTTTTAACAATTATTATATAATTATAACATATTTAATCAACAAATACAACTTATAATTTAAATATTTTAGTTATAAATAATTTTACTCCGCGGTGTACCGCGGGTATTAATCTAGTAATTGATTATGCTTAAGACATCTTTCTTAAAAATAATAATAATAATAATAGTAATGTCAATAGCTTGTCAAAACAGCGATAGATTTTAATGGACATATGGTGTCTAAAAGAATTGGAAACATAAGAATTACACTCTAAACAAAATAGCAGACGTAACAATGGGCATGAAAGATTTGCTTGTTTTTTAATTCAGTAAAAATACTAACCAACGTTCTGATATGATGCAGGCTCAGAGGGGTTCAGAATGAAGATCAAATGCCTTTTAAGCTATTGATTAAGAAAGTTGGCCTTTGTAAACCCAGCGATCAGAATAGGCAACAGTGGCGAGAGGAACATCAACTTACGGTGTGATCAACGTGAAACAGAATTCCAGTCTGTTAGCAAATTGTGTTTCTATCTATTATAAAGAGTGAAATTCATTCAAAACAGAACTTCCTAGCGTTATGTATATGTAAAAAAAATTTCAAAAATTTAATGTCTCCATCATGACACGATAACTTTGCCCACTTCCGGTATATTGATTTCACGTTTTTTGTTCCCCTCCTTCTAATAAGCTATCATACCTTTTCAACTTCTATAATCAGGAGTAAATTACTAACCCTCAACATAACACAAACAGAGAACTTAAGTAAAAACAAAAGGGATAACAAAATTCAAACTTTCTGTTTCTCGTTACTTACTGTTGCAGAAGGAAATCAAATGAAAGATACGATATGCGAGATGGTGAGTCAGTGGATAAATCTCACATCATAATGAATGAACACTTTTACTATGAACAATCCGTTACAACTCAATTCTCATGTTTTTACGTTCAAAGAAAAAAGACTTTCTACATTATAACATAATTTTTCATATGAAAATTTACAGACGATATTTACAATCCACATGGTTTGATATCTAATTATCATGTGGTTACATAATGTTCCTAATTTATGAATCAACGATAAGTAAAGGTGAGAAATATGAAATTTCTCAGGAGGAACAGAGAAAATTGGAGGAATAACGAAATTTTGAGATGCTACCAGACAAAACGGAATTAAATCAAAACTGTGCAGGGGAGTACCTTGTGAGAGTAAAGAATCGCAACCATAACCGACTGTGCGTCGCTAGTGAGAAGACAGTCTAGACGTGGTTGTGACAAAAGTTTTCACGATAAACTAAATCTTTCAAAAGAGGGAACAACACCACCTTTTGTTCCACAGTTGTTTATGTTTAGGTATATAAATCAATATGAAGAAGCATAATTAAAGGTGGTGAGAAATGAGATAGAAAGAGGCGATGCTTCACATAAGAAATGAACAAAAGGTTACGATTGAAAGACACATCCCTTGGTTTAGTAGAAGGAGGCGATGCTTCACATAAACATGAACGGAAAGGTTGAGACTTTTACATTTATACTATGTTTGTTTAAAAAATTAAATAAGTTAAATAAATCAATAATATAACTTATAAAAAATTATACCATGTTTGTTAAAACAATTTGGCTTATTCTTAACTCTAGCATCACTGCATGTCATTATGCTTCTCTATTGGTTTTGAACTTATGGGTATATTGTCCTGCAATGCATGAACAGATTAATCCACATGTCTGCATGTGTTTTGTAATAGAACGTATGCTTGAATAATATACTCTTTCACAACTTAACAAATTAAAAAGCGACGTACACTCATATATAAGAAACACTAACAGGTCATTTGCAGTGAAAATATATAAAATTACCTTGAATTAAAGATTGATATTTGTTAGTTAAGAAAGACTTCAATATAACAATTCTTTAGTTTATTTAGTATTCAGAAAACAAATTTTTGAAACTTGTTTATGTAGTCAAGAAATGTTTATATATAATAAACAAAGAGGTGTAAGATATAGAGGTGTGAAATGTAAAGGTGTAAAAATTAATAGATATGAAACATGGAGGTATAACAAAGAGGTGTAATACATAGAGGTATTAAATAAAAAGGTGTAAAAATAAATAGATGTGATTTTTGAAACCAGGAGGTACAACAAAGAGATGCAAAAATTAAGAGGTGTGATTTTCGAAAGATGGGGGTGCGATGAAAAGACACGATTAATAAATTTAAAACAAAGAGGTGTAAGATATAGAAGTGTGAAATGTAAATGTGTAAAAATTAATAGATGTGAAACATGGAGGTACAACAAAGAGGTGTAATACATAGACGTGTTAAATAAAAAGGTGTAAAAATTAATGGATGTGATTTTTGAAATCAGAAGGTACAACAAAGAGATGCAAAAATTAAGAGGTGTGATTTTTGAAAGATGGGGGTGCGACGAAAAAACACGATTAATAAATTTAAACTGTTGGATTAAAAGTGAAATTAATCTCATCCGTTGTATTAAAAGTTAACACAAAAACGTGGATTTGCTATTATATATAGATATTTTTTTTTCCCTTGTATCTTTCAGTCTTGGTAACCCCATTACCGAGGACCACTCAGAGTTCTTACGTAAGATACAAAAAAAATGTTGACAGAATCTACAAGTACAAAATAATAAATCATAAATTCTGAGCCAACCATATTTCACACACCACGATCTATCTAAAAATTTACGTATGTCGGTATGTGTAATGTGGTCTAGTAAGTATTGAGTCAAACTTTAAATGTTTTCAACGGTACTGTAATGTATAATTAGGAGTTAATTAGACTCTACGAAATCATCGAATACGAAACATAAAATTCAACGTATACAGTTTAAATTTGGAGTGTTGCAGTTAAGAAATAATCCATGTGGAGTTTATGGCTTTGGAGATGTGAGCTTTCTCTTTGGAGACTCTTTATGACTCTATCTAATGTTATACTCTTTGAAAAGACCAAAATCTTTCCTTTTTTGGTGTGTTTTTTAGTATAACACATGAGGATTGTCTTGAAAATATTCAACCCCATCATGCTTATTATATATATATATGTGTGTGTATATATATATATATGTGCGTGTTCTATGTCTCGGTCAAAATGGTGTCCTCTGTGTTGCAATGACGTGGATATTAATAAAACCTCTATGTTGCGCGCAGTTGGAATATCAAATCGTGACATGCTGCTGATGAATCTTTGTTTAGCGGTTAAGAGCAATAAGTTTTAGAAATGTGTAATTAGAGAATCCAGAGCCATGATGAAGAATGAAGGTTTCATTCAAAATTTACGGCTTCAACATCTTAAAAACTTACATATGGGGTATAGACGTATAGTAATGGTTTTTACATATTTAACGTTTTTTTTTGGGGACATTACTATGGATCAAGACTTCAAAAGGGACCAGTGACAAAGGATATATAATAACTTTGACGACAAAAAATGAATATATATATATATATATATATATAAAGAGGATATAATATAATAACTTTGTTGACTGAATAAATATTAAACAATAAATTCTGAGCCAACTACATTTATTTACAGTTTTACACCTATATATATCTTCATACTTAAGTCGATGAAAATGTTGTATGTAAATCTTTTATCTTCACATTTTAACCAAGATTGTGATATCATTATGATGATGAATGAACCCAATGAAATTCAAACTTTGTCTCGGTATATGAATTTGCTTTTGGTTCGGTTGGCTGTTAGTTTTCTTTACCAGTTGGATATCAGTTACTTGGTTTTATTATCGGTTTAAGTTGGTCCAATTATAAGCAGAATCAATGATATAGCCTTGCGAAAATGTCCCCCAGTGAACCGGGAGAGTGGTTCCATTTTTAGTGCCGGTATACTAATAAAATTCAGATTCTAACAATTCAAACCGACCGCTAAACCCCAACAAATTTCATAGTATCCAACGACTAAAAAGAATCTAAGCGGAGTTGAAATTTGAATTCCCGTATGAAAAAAGGTAACAATAATAAGAGAAGCCCTCGTAGTTGTAGTTTCTAAGGAATTTTTTTGGGAAATTTGTACTTACTAAGATATATAATCTCGCCAAAATTTCAGAACATCGAGTTTTGAAATGATAAACAACGCACAACTGACGAACGATTTCTCTACTTGTCTATCAATGGTTTCAATTGGGCCGTTACTATCGATCAAAATGGGCCTTGTGTGATAACTGGTATAACTTACAGAACCGGTATAAAAATCATCCATAAATCTTTTAGTTACGTCAATTTTCGGTTATGGGAGGTTCTGAGATGATGCTTTGGTCTTTTCATTTTTGAAATTATTATAAATATTTAATACGAAAACTTGATAAAGATCTAAAAAGTCAAAGCCCATTACAACATGAACACAAATTATAGGGAGAGACAAGCAAACACAGAGTCTAAAGCAAATTAGGGACAAGACAATTACTAAAGATGACTACTTAAGCATAGGATAATTTAGGGAGATAAAACATACGAGCTTAGTCGCACTACAACAAATTTGCACATTCTTAGCGTACGATAAATGCTATTATATGTGATACACAGCGTTTTTGTAAACGCTGTCTCTGCCCAAGCTATCGTAGACCCCCCCATACAATAGCGTTTTTTACTCCCGCTATTATATCATTATATATAATAGCGTAGTTTCGGCGTTATAAATGTTCTAAATATAGCATATGTAAATGCACTTAAAAATTTTTCAATAACATTTTTGCACTGCTGTTATAATTTATATTGTTGCAATATTTTATTGCTGTTATATTTCCTATAATGTCTTAATATTTGTGCTATGATTTAGTATTTTTTTGATAATATTAAAATCCATTGTGCTATATTACCTGTTCATATTAGTGCTATTATATGGTTACATTTTAAAAGTGGAACCTGTTTTATATGAAAATATATATAATATAAAACATCCAACAATCCAAAAATTACATAAGTTTCAACATATATAAGTTTCAATATCATAAGTTCCCATAAGCTAAATAAACTTCATAAATGTCAATACCATATGTTCCCAAAAGCTCAACAACACAAGTCTAAATAGCATAAGTTCCCATAATCTAGACAAAGTTCAAACCATTACCACTTTGTCCTCTGGCCATGCGATTGTTGTACCAATAGCATCTTCCATACACTCGATAGCAGAATTAGGCCTCCAAACAGCGGCATCATTAACCTTCACCACATCTACCCAAACGCGTACTGCATTAGGTCCCAATGGAGCACAATGGACAACTTGGTCTGGATTGTTTGAAGACCATCGTCCTTCAGCAACGACCCGCTTCTTCCCGGTAATATCCAACAATTTGCACTTCTGATTTTCCTTGCTAACTGGCTCTTTCTTTTTACGCTGACAATATAACAATACCAGACATCAACAACAATACCAAACATCGACAACAATACCAAACATCAACAACAATACCAAACAACTATTAGCGATCATATGTGTAAAACTTAAAGGAGTGAAGTACATTACCGGCGATCTCCGAACAGGTGAGTCCATCACATTTTTAGCTTTCTTGACAGGGGCTGGAGGAGTTGCTTCAGATATCTGTTTATGAGATGAGACTGTTTGCATATTAGGAGTTGGAATCTGAGACTGAGACCTTGGAGATTCATCTGTGGTGGTTTCAAACACAACTCTACTTGCAGGCCATGCTACGAAAGTCTTCAAACAGTCCTCAATGATACTAATTTCTGTTGTAGGTCTCCATAGAAATGTTTCCGGCTTGAAGACCACATCCACAAATACCTTTACTGCATTAGGTCCGATTGGAAGTCCATTAACCAATGCATCTGGTTCTTTTGACTGCCAACGCCCTTCAGCAACAGTCACTTCTTCATTTCCCCTCCAATTTAGTAGTGTACACTTGTTTGCAGAAGCTGTATTTGGACTCTGAAACATGTGAAAACATATGTTATTGATTATCAAAATACCCAGTTATATACGTATATGTTATTTTTACCTTTGGCGCATTGTCTTCTTGGAGAATACAATTGTCATCTGGCCAGGCAAGCATTTCTCCAACAGCTTGTTCCATATTCAGGATGTTAGTTGTAGGTCTCCATAGGAATGCATCTGGTTTAATTGCAGTTTCGACCAATACTTTATAGGAGTTAGGCCCTAATGGAATCCCATTCACAAAGTCTTGAGGATCAGAAGACATCACACGAGCTTCAGCAACAATCTCACCAGTACCATTATAATCCAGAAGCAAACACTTAGGATGTGCTCTATTAGTGACACTCTACAAATATTTTCATCGTTAAAAGTTAAATGTAAGTTAAAATCAATGATATATGATCTACTGCAAAAAACAAAATTAAATAACATGATTACATACCCTTGCAGCAGAATTTTCGCCGACCTCAGGTTCTCCTCTCTGTTACATAAAAACAAAAGGTGATTTTAAACTGATGAATCAATACCATTTCACTCTAATTCAAATGTTCAATGTTAAATGACTACTAACCTTCAAATGCTCAATGACAGCTTGTAAGTCATCTACTTTTCTTTGTAAACTAACTTGCTTTTCTTTCATTTCAGCCATACACTTACTGTTGACTTGGAAAAAAGACAGTTTTGTCATACTCATCCCTCTGCCCATAGCCCTTAACCGACCAGGATTATCAGCTCCTAACAATTGCGAAAGACCATCTGACTTTGGATTTGTTGTTGTTGAATTAGGATCACTCTCCAGCTCAGCTGCCTTTCTCTGAATAACAAATAAACAAATGCATAGACAAGTTTCATTATTTGACTGCTAATTCATAATATGCAAACAGAAAATATAGAGTATAGTTTAGACTGACAATCTTTTCAGCGGCGACAGTATTAACCGGCGTTCCATCTTTTTTGGTTCTTGACTTCACCCAAACTTTCAGCCTTGTGACCTTAGATGGTTCAGGGCATTCTTTTTTCTGAAATTAAAATAAGAAATGACATTACAAGTAATGATTTTCAGATTAGCTAAGATCATACAATGAAAAACTCACCATCTCTTCTGCTAGTCTAACCATTCCTTTACGGCTGCAAGTGTGAGGTATCTGTTTACGCCTTCGTTCCTTGAATTTATCACTAACAACCTACGTTGAAATGTTGTATTAATATAGAGAGCAAGAAATGTTATAATACAATCACCAAACTTATAACAAGCAAGTACCTTAAAGCTGTTGCTAGTCTTCAATCTGATAAATTTGCGCCAATCATTAATCGGGATATTCTTCGGTCGCATATTCATCCTGGCTTGGTTATTAGGAGCTTTTCTGATCTTAGTTACAAGACGTGATTTAAAGCACCTCCACAAACATCCCATCTGGCTCATGACAGAAGTCTTTTGATACTCTTCATCAAGTTCAAATCTAGCCTGCATATACATTGATAAAAACATTGTAAAAATTGAGTGGTAATTAGAATAAGCTATATTGCATCACGTTTTTAATGAAAAAAATGCAACCTGAATGGATTTCCAGAGAACTGTCTTCAGGTCTGCACTAACCATCCTCCAATCATCAACTAATACTGGAACATGCTCCCTCACCAAACATCCTACATAGGAAGCCAGCTTCACTGACCCAGGTCCATAAGCTTCTCCCATCTCATTGTATTCAACTTTCTCCCGTGTATTTGGATCCTTTGCAATGTATTTCATTTTGGTAGGCCCTCGCTTTTTCTTACGATTAGGCTGTTGTGTTTCTGGCTCATTATCAGCAGCAGGCAATTCAGACTCAGTGTCATCCACTGGATTATCATTTATACCTTCGTCAGCATTTTCAGCAGCAGACTTTTCGTTGTCTCCATCATTCTGAGTCACAGGGAGTTCAGATTCCTCATGATTCTGAAGCTGTTCAGATTGATGCTCAGTATCCTCTAAATGCTGCTGTTCAGATTGATGCTCAGTATCCTCTAAATGCTGTTGTTCAGATTGCAGCTCAGGTTCTATTGTACGCACAAACTCTACCGCACTATCTTCCACATTCTTCTTCCTTTTAGTTGCTTTCTTAGTTCGGCCCATTTTAGTTCACCTGAAAACATAAGATAAACATATTTAGGTCACTAAATATATATACAACAGTGAAACACAAATCACAACATTATTAACAATGTAAAATCAATCAACATAACAAATCACAAACCAAATTTTTTTAACTAAAACATTGCTTTCAAACATAAATGCCTTCACAGTCAGCTCTGGCATTTTGTGCTTCATCATCTAAGTCATCATCGGTCATGGACACAACTGATGGCAATGGCCCACAATCTAGATTTGCATCTGCTGAATCCTCCTCACTGTATCTCCTAGGAGGACATTTCAGAGCAACATACCAATTAGACATATCATCTTCCCTTGAGTAAAATATTTGCTTTGCTTGAGAGGCTAATATATACGGATCCTTTGAGAATGTAACTTGGCTGTGGTTGAGGTTAACTAGTGTGAATCCATCTTCCAATTTGACACCATTACCTCTAACTGCCCATTGACACCGAAACAGAGGGACATAAAAGACATTATAGTCCACCAATATTATGTCAAGAACTCTACCATAGTATGACACTAAATCAACTACTTGAGAAGTGTCTCTTGCACTGGATCTACACATTGCTGTTGCCTCATAATAGATCCCACTATTCTGACTTTGCCTTTGAACTGAGACAGTATGAAACCTCTGCCCATTTACTATATAACCCGTGTATGACCTGGCTGACCTACGCGGACCATACGCCAACCATTTAAGAGTTTCTCCATGTGTTTCTGAATCAATATGCACCTACAGTTGACAGAAGTCAGCTTAAATTTTTGGGCCGCCAAATGTATATAAATTTTGACTAATAAAAGACACTTGCCTGTTCCTTTAACCATGATGCAAAATTCTTAGTATGCAACTTCCACAACAATGTTGCATCACGTCTAGCTCTTGCATTAGTGTTTTGTAAATATTCCAGGTGCATGCTTGTAGATAGAAAATACATGACATATTAGACTGTTGTTCTTTTAGTGACAACTGACAAGTGAGATTAATCGGGAAACAACAACTTACTCCACATATGGCTCCACCACAGCCGTGTTTTGTATCACTGCAAGATGGATAATCTGTCTCTCTGATTCAGTAAGCTCTATAGACGTTGCTGCTGATATTGGACGACCCTCTAATATGGACTTGCTTTCATATTCTGTATTTCTATCAAGCTTCTCTTCTACTTTTGTTGTCTTCTTCAGAAATTCGCTGCAAAACCTCATGCATTCATCTGCAAGGTATGACTCAGCTATACAACCTTCTGGTCTTGCTCGATTTCTTACATAGTCTTTCAAAATTTTCATGTACCTAGTCAGAACGAAAAATATGAATATCTACACATAATCATCCAATTTTATGAATTTAAGTATAAACCTGAAACCAGTACCTTTCAAAAGGGTACATCCAACGAAAATGTACTGGCCCTCCTAGTCTTGCTTCTCTTCCTAGGTGTACCGTCAAGTGCACCATAATATCAAAGAAACTTGGAGGGAAAAATCGTTCAAACATGCAGAGAGTTTCCACAACTTCAGCTTCCATCACTGAAATTTCCTCTCTATCAATCACACGCTGACACAAATTGTGGTAGAATGTGCACAATCGTGTGATAGCCAACCTAGGACCTTTAGGTAATAAACCTCTAATTGCAACTGGAAGAAGTTGTTGCATTAAAACGTGATAATCGTGAGATTTGAGTCCTGTGATCTTGCAATCATCTAACGTTACACCTCTTGATATATTAGAACAATATCCATCCGGTCCTCTGAAGTCAAATAGTCGTTGACAAAATATTTTCTTCTCTGCCTTTGACAAAGACCAAGGTGCTGGGGGAAGGTACGTTCTTTTACCTTGGGATTTAGGGTGTAAATCCTTTCTAATGCCTAGAACTTGAAGATCTTTCCGACAATTAATACCATCTTTTGATTTACCACAATGTAACAGTGTCGAGACAATACTTGCAGCCACGTTTCTCTCCACATGCATTACGTCTATGTTGTGTCTTACTGGCAGCTCTTCCCAATAAGGTAGCTTGAAAAAAATTGATCTTTTTTTCCATCTTGATAACTCATCCAAGTCAACTTCTTCTTCTTCTTCTTCCTCTTCCTCGGATTCAGAATCTTCATCCTCACTGTCAGCTACGGAACCAACACATTCAGCCCTTTTTCTTTTCTTTCCAGGTTCTCTACCATTTCCAAAATTATTTCTGTAATTTTTCAAAAGTTGAGCAATATTACGGCCACTTAATATTCTGTCCTTTCTCCCATGTTCAGCATGTCCATCAAACCATGTTTTTTTAACTCGATACATATGTGTTGGAGGTAGAGACTTTCTATGGCACATAAAGACATGTTTTCTGCTGTGACTCAACCACAAACTATCTGTGTTCTTCCCACATATAGGACAGCCCATTTTTCCCTTTACTTTGCAGCCAGCTAGATTCCCATAAGCTGGAAAATCACTTATCGTCCAAAGAAGCATTGCCTTAAGTGTAAACGTCGTTTTACTAAAAATATCATATGTCAATTCTCCATTGCTCCACAAATGCATTAGATCCTCAATAAGAGGTTCTAAGTAGACATCAATGCTATTTCCCGGTTGATGTGGACCTGGAATCAACAAGGTAAGCATGATGTTCTCCTTCGTCATACATAGGTGAGGAGGCAAATTATAGTTCACCAGCAAGACCGGCCAGGAACTATACCTAGTATTTTTCATGATAAACGGATTAAATCCATCTGTGGACAGTCCAAGACGGATGTTCCTTGGTTCAGCAGCAAATGATGGGTATTTATCATTCATTTGATCCCACGTCACAGAATCTACTGGATGACGTATCTTCCCATCGTTGCTCTTGTTACTGAAATGCCACCTTAAGTCCTTAGCCATTTCTTGAGACCTAAACATCCGCTTCAGACGAGGAATTATCGGAAAGTACCGTAATACTTTTTGCGGGACACCCTTCTTGACTTCACCAGTGTGCATATTGCTCTTCCATCTTGAAGCCTTACATTTGGGACAGTTGTCCAGCTTCTTGTACTTCTTCCTGAATAGGCAACAATCATTTATGCAGGCATGAATCTTTTGATAACCCATATCAAAAGACTTCAGAAATTTCTTCACATCATTTAGTGATGTGTGAAGTACATTACCATCCGGTAACATTTCTGACAATGTCTCAAGGAGATCATTGAAGCTTTTGTCGGACCAGCCATTCTGTGTCTTCATTCTAAACAATCTCACAATGGCTGATAGCTTGCTATGGGAAGAACAGCTTGGATATAAAGGGGTTTCTGCATCAGCTAGCTTAGCGTAGAACTCATCATCTATCTTCTCTTCCCCCTCAGTATTCTCACAATCTCTTAATGGCTCCTCATCCATAAACTCAGCAGCTTGATATAAACCACAAATCTCTTCATTCCACCGATTTAAATTCTCAACAAATTCACCCCCTGAATCCACTTCACCGTGATGATACCAATCTTTCCCCAACTTGTACGTCTCATCCATGCCTCTAGTTACTAGATGAGCAACCACAACACTACACGAATGACGATCTACATTTCTACAATCAACGCATGGGCATATTACCATGCCACTGTCTCCTAACTCAGCAGCCACCGTCCGGACAAATTTCCAGGCTCCTATTTCGTATGCTGGATCAAGTCTTCATTGTATTTGGAAGGACGAACGACACAAACGAAGATACCTTAATGTCTATATTATTTTATTGAAGTTCTAACAGTATTCATTGTATTTGAAATCCTAACAGTTACATACCTGCTAAGATGAACCCATTCCTTGTCCAGCATTTTAGTTTTTAAACAGTTGAATCTAAAACTAAGCATAAGTTTTTAAAAAATCAATACAGAAATCTAAATAAAGCAGATTTGACCAAAACAGATTAAAAGTGAATCATGTTTGAGAAATCATGTTTCGACAAATTTGAGAAATCAGTTCAAAATCAACAATCAGTTCTTTAGATTTCATTCTAATCTTCAAGCAACAATCAGTTAAGATTAACTAAAATCAGTTCAAGCAACAATCAGTTCAAGCAACAATCGAATCTTAACAAAAAAATTAACTAAAATTTTAACAAAAATTTTAACAATGTGAACAAACTTACCGATTTGTTGTTTAGGATTTAGATTTCTCTTCTTTCAAGTTTGTCTTCGTTGTCGGACGAGCTTCACACCTCCTCACAAAACGAGATTAAAAGTGAAATTAGGGTTACTGATTAGAATGAAATTGAAACAAAAAACAATTAGCTGTCTAATTAGGGTTACCTTCGTCGTTCTTCGTCTGAGAAATCCAAGATGTAGCTTGTCTGAGAAATCGAAGAGGAGAAGATATATATAGCTCGACGGAGAAATCGAAGATGAAGATACAGAGAGAAAGAAGGAAATCGAAGAAGAAGATAGAGAGAGATAGCAGGAAATCGCAAGCCGTCGGAGTCGGAAATTTGGTCCTCGACGGCGACGGCGACTTCGTCGTTTAGGTTTGAGAGTTTTTATTTTTTTGAGACTTTTCGTTTAGGTTTGATAGAATAAAAATTTTGACTAAGTGTTTGCGATAGAATAAAATTTTTGGGCCGCCAAAGTGATTTTGGTTTCCCGCTTATGCTATAAATGGGCTTAGCACTAATAAAATGCTGTAATATAATTGCTAAAATTCGAAACTATTCTTTAACAGCAGTTACAGAATTAGTGCTATCGAATGGTGCTATTAATGTGCAAATTTGTTGTAGTGTCGTCCTCGTTGTCTTCAGATGGGGTTGGAGGACGTCGGAACTGCTTTACGAAATTCTCCCCGCCCATGTTGGTGCCATCTTCGTCGATATTCTTGTAGAGGGTTTCGACGAATGCACTTTTATCATTGATTATGAAGCATGTGGTCGTGGTCACCGGAGGATCCGTGGGCATCCCTTTTTTCGGCGGTGGAGGCATCGGTGTCTTTACTGAGTGCAAAATCTCGTAGGATATCCTGTCGTTGTGGAGACGCTTCACTTGCACGGCATCTTCTCCAAGACCCATAGCTTTAGCCACCCCACGTGCTAGTTGAAGGACAACGCACTCGTCTTTGCTGAAGCGATTATTAGATACTATGTCGTCAACTGTTCTTTTAAACAAGCCAACGAACTCTGGCCGGACAGAATTCATAACGCGGATTCTCTCCAAAGCTTTTGCAGCAGCCTTGAGAGCAGAGGAAGAAGAAGACATGGTGAAAGAAGAGAACCGTGAAAGAGGAGGATGAACTAAGAGAAGCGTGTAAGAGGAGATGCGTACGTTAAAGAAGTGTGAGAGTTCGGTGTGTTATTTTCCTTGTGGTTTAGGGTATATATATTATAAAAAAAAACTCCCCGCCAACCCAATAAGTTCTTCACTGAAGAAGAACGCTAGAAGAAATTAAATAATTTATGGTATTTTTATCACATGAGAGCAATTACTTCTCCCCCAAGTCACGATCATGAAGCTGTTACAAATATTAAATACTTTTTGGCCTTGGGTGATCAGATGATGACGATCTCTGCAAGAAATAGGGAGAGGGAGATGAAAAAGACTGGACTTTAAGTAGAGAGTGAAAGGTATGAAGAGGAAGGAAATGAAAGAGAGAGAGGTTTGGAGTTTAAAGAGATCATTTGTTTTATTGTTTTGCCTATTACTTGCTCTCGTTATGCGAGTATCGGTTCATGTAAAGGTCGGTTACACTGTATATGTATCATTTTATAGTTGAATTAAATTACCAATTGATGCATATATATATTAAAGTTACTGCGTCCTAGTCACAATAGTTACGTTGAATCGAAAGGAACCGAACCAAACTGAACAAAATTGGATTGTTCGGTTTGGTCTCGGGTAGCAGCATATAACCGAATGATCTCTTCTTCTTTAGATTCATGGATATCGGTTTGGTTTATATATTACTCGAGAACCGATTGGGGTACTTGAACTAATCGACATACAAATATGTTACTCAGTTAGTTTTGTTATTTCTTTTTGGTTTTTTTTTTTAACGTTGATAACTTTAATTTTATAATTTTGGCCAATAATAAAACCCTTCAAAATATAAAGGATAGCTACAAAGGTGAACTAAATTGTTGTTTTCATAGAACTTCAAAAATTTAAATGAGATAAACAAAGCAGTTCTAAAACATTGAATAATATGGACACGCGCGGAGTATTGAAAAAAATGGTTGGGGAGATACATAATATTATTACTGTCTGCCCTCTCCATAATTCCAATAAAAAAATGTTTCCTCGTATAGATGTGTTCCTTACACTGTGTCAGTATATACTAATTAAGGATATTGTGGATTCATGTGTTCTAATTTTTTTAATGATAACTATTAAATCTCGTAGGACACTAGGCATCATCACAGTATGTCGTTATCTAAAATTAAATTAGGTTTCTGTTCAAATCTCTTCTGCAGATACTCAACTTTTTTGATGGAATGTTTATATTGTTTGAAATTTCTATGGAATGTATATTGTGAAATTTTGTATTTAATTAATGTATATACTCTTAACTTTTTTTGGTTAATTAATATGTAGATGACTTAGCTTAGACTTCTTCACTTACAAATATTAAGATATTAAGACCATCATTACTCCAGTACTGCTCTCCATGTTTCTTTAAAAAAAAAAATTATTTTAATCACAAATAATTGTAACCATTTAAAAGTTGACACATAGAGAAATATGTTGAGAATCGATGCTTCCTCAAATAACAAAAGAAACGGTTCTCTTTTCATTTAATCAAATAATGAATTTTTTATTTAGTTTTTGGGTCTCATTTACAAGAGTAACTGCAAGAGTACTCTCCACTAATCATGCTCTTGATATGGATGAGTCGACATCAAGAAATTTACTTATCTTAAAAAGTGAACGAGAAACTAAGAGGTCTTACAAATACAGAGCCAACTTGCAAGTTCTAGGGATATATCTACGTAAGTAAAAATTATCAGATAGTCTTTAAGTTGGCAGTGCCAAAGTATCCTATCTTACACTGTCAACTAAATTACCTATTTGATAGTCTTTACAGATAGGATACGTAAGTAGTCTTAAAACCTTACACTGTGAACTAATTACTACAGTATATGTCTTCCGACAGCTATTTTTTGGTAAAGAAAAGAAATGAAAAGAAAAAAAAAATGGGAAAATTGGAAATAAAGGACATTTTTTTTGAAAAATGTCCACATACACTAAGTTTTTATAGGTTTGGTCATATAGGTTTTATAATAATCAAAACCCAGTATTACCCTCAATTTTAGAAAAACTTAAATAACAAAAATATAAATATCTAATTTATTTACAAAATAAATAAAAGAAGCTTCCTAATCCGAAAACGTTAACTGCTTTACGATCGTCCATCTCTCTGTGACTATTTCTTATATGTGACTCCATCTCTCGACTCTCGTCTGTCTCCCTGTGACTCAGACTCCAACATTAGCTGCTTCGTGATCTTCTATTGTCGTCTTTGTGCTATAATTCTTTGCTCTTTTCTAATTTAATATTACTAAACTAGTAATAATTTGATACTTTTACTTTTATGGTTAGACTTTAGATGATTTGAATAATTTCTATTTCATTGATATTGGAGCACCGATCATGATCTTTTGTCATGATTTGATTATTTAATATTCAGGCTCTTTAATGGCTGATCCAATCATAGTCTCTTCCTCTCCTACGAAAGAGATTGCGTCATCCGTTCTAAAAACTTAGGCTTTACTCTAACCCCACCTCCAGATTTCTCCACCGTATACCAAACCTCGCCTTGAAATCCGCAATTCTCAGCTGGTGTGAACGCCGCTTGATTCCGCTGCCGCGGGGAAGCTTATACTCACTTTAATGGAGAAAAATCCACAAAGAAGAAAAGTCTCTGTTTCAGAGAAAGAGCTTATCCAAGCGATTAGAGATAAACCATAAGTGAGACTTAACCACTTTGCGATTGAGCTTGATCGGAGGAGACCTAATTACTTCAATTTAAGCTCCGACGAGTCAGTCAATAGCTTCATCGAGCCATACACTACAGTTAACAACTGAACCTAGTTGCTTCTCTTCACCTTCGTCTGGAGAAATCGATTCGTTAGAACCAAACATAACTCCAGAAGAAGAAGCTTTACTCCTAAGGCTAAAGAGTAATCGAATCTCAGAGATTGAAGAAGCTTTACTCCTAAGGTTACGAGACGAAGGTTCAAGAATCAGTTTATGTACAACGAGACTCATCATCTCTGAACTTAAAACATAATCTTAACAAACGATTACAATTTAATATAAATATTTAGTTTCCTTATTTAAAGATTCACTTTCTATATTAAGTGATCTCTTAAATTTTCAGAGTATGCATTCTACTTTTTGCAGTATGTATCTATTAATTTTCTCAGAGATAAAGTAAAAATAATAAAACATATTCTAATGTTTTTAGAGTATAGAGTAAATCGTAGAATGTTAAAACTAAAAAATGTAGAACATAGAATAAACCGTAGAATACACAGTCTGAATATTGTAGAATTTTGAATTTCGGACTACTAAACTATTTAGAACAAAAATCTTTTCTGAAATTAGTATAACATGTACAAAATGTTAGAATACAAAATCCGTTTTTTTCAGAACAGTAGAAAACGTTTTCTAAATATATTATATCAAATTTTATCTATCAAAAAAATAACTTCTACAATTTTTTTTTTTTTTGTAAAAACTTATATTACCTCTACTATTGTATATCTACTTATTTTTATATATTTCACTTGTTATAATTTATTAAATTTAGATATATTAATTTGTATGGGTATTTTAGATAAAAATGACCATTTAAAAAAAAAGATATATATGGACAAATTTTTTTTTAGTGATCCTTTATTTCCAATTTTCCCAAAAAAAATCATATTTAAGACTATGAGTTGTTCTTCGGAAACGAGTTCAACGGAAAATATCACTTACCTCGAAAATTCACAGGAAAACTAAACCAACTATATACTGTACTAATTTAGTATATATATGGGTTCACATAAAACAAAAACAAATCCTAAATAAAATAGTTGTCGGAGCTCAAATTTGATTCAAATTATGTATTAAATGAAAACAAAAAAATTTAGGAGTCTTTTATTTATGTTTGTGGAAGAAGATGCATCTCGTTCTTACCACGTCAATCATAAAACTATAACTTCATTAGAAATATATCTAATTCTAGCAGTAATTATACGGAAGACTAAGGTGATGACAAGGAAATTGGACTGAAATTTACACTAGTACTAAAATACAACCAACCTGCTAATGCATCTGCAACGTGGCAAGTGTTAAACATTTCGCGCGTTATCCTAAATTTATGGTAACTAATACAATTTTTACTAACATTGAGTGTTCAGTCGTTGAAGCATCGACTGATTTTAGGGATGAAAAATAACCTTTTCGATCGTTAGAGAGTATCAGTCAGTCTACTACATAGATCAAGTTCCAAACATCCAAATGATTCTTTTTCTCTTTAGAATTACTGACAGCCGAAATCAACATATAAACCAACATACACGATGGTTTATGCTATAGCTCTGATCTAATGACCAATGTGTCACCGTGCATTGGTCAAGGGTAACTAATATTGCACGTTTATTCTTAACTCTCCTTTCTTAGCTAACAATTATTGGAAATTTTTTATTATGATATTAAATTATTAAATCCAGAAATCATGATGTTGTTAGTCGAATATTGGATTAGCATTTAATGGCAAGAGAGATAAGACCATCTACAATGGGCTTGTTGAAAAAAAAATTCAACAGTTTAATGCTTGTAATGAGGGTGTTGAAAAAATAAAAAATCTGAGATGGATTAATCGTAGTTGAATTTTTTCAACTAGTTGAAACACACCAAATTTGGGACCACTATGCCATGTGTCATTGTTTTACAGTAGAATTCACAACACATCCGTTCAAAAAAAAAAATTTTATTTTATGCCCACACTTTTTTTGAGAGGGGGACATATGTAATTTTATTATTGGACATTTGACTTTTAAATATTTTTATTTCACCCTAACTATTAAAGATTAATTATTTTATAACAAACTAATATATCTTTTTATGTTTTTAATATCAAAATTCTTCATTTTTTCTTCTTTATACATAGAGACTTACTTTGTTTGATTCACACATAGAAAAAAAGTATCAGTTTTTTAGTGAATTGAATCCTAACAATATTATTTTCAACAGCCAAAATCATATTTCTTAAAAATGTAAATATTAGTAGTTTTCATTTAATTTCAATCAGTAATTGTTATCAATATATAGTTCTAATATTATAAAATAAAATAAGAATATGAAATAAAAGTAGTGGGGTAAAGTGTTTAATTTTATTAAGCAAAACCATTGTAGAGATAAAAATTGAATTGGATGTTGAATGATTAGGTGGAAGAAAGAGAAGATGATGTGGAGTGTAAAAAATTGACTTGGAGGGTGTTGAATGTTATAACCAATGTACATAGTCTAAGGTGGAATGTTTTTCTTGTTTGTTTGGTAACCCGCTAGAAAGCGGTAAATATCTTATATAATACTCCATCTGTCCCACAAAGATTGATGTTATGTGATTTTATTTTGTCCCATAAAGTTTGATGTTTTACCATTTTAAATTAACTAATATTTAACTTTTGTAAACTTCAAGAAGTGATCATTAAAAAAACTCAATAGTCATTGGTTTATAAATATAAAATACTTTTAATAAAAAACAATATTGTAAATAATCATTGTTTCTTAATTTGTGTGAAGTCCTTCAAACATCAATCTTTGAGGGACAGAGGGAGTATGAGAATTTGCTAAGAAGATGACACTTGGCTTACTATATTTCTGACACATGTAATTTTTTTTGTTTGGACCTAATTAATAATAATTTAGATCTAATTAACTACAGGCCCATAAAAAACCAAAAAAAAATCCATCTACATTTTCTTCATTCTTTAATCAGAAATATATGCAACTCCCAAGAATCTAAAGTCACATTATATCAGTCTATCAGTCTGTGGTTGGTTCATCTTGAAACTATGTGCCAACATTTAATTAAATTTATAGGTTTATTTTCTGTGTTAGAATCTTATATAATTTTCACAGACACAAACGAATCAAATTTAAGTAAGATGGTGGGTAGGTATTATTTAAGTAAATTAGTTTAATTTTTCAAAAAATTGTTTATATAAAATTAAAATTTTGAACTTACTTTTTGGAAAATTACGTAAGATTATGAGATGGTTTTGATCTATATCTATAATTATTTTGTTCGATTCACAGTTATTATTTCAAAACGTTATGGTATTTTTGAATTACATAAAATTTAGAAGTTTTCATATTAGGAATTTCAGAATAAATTATGAACAAAATCAGTTATGTGTTGATTTGAAATAATACTATCATTTTATGCATTGCCTTATACCTACTATTTTCCTCTATTTTCATTTTAGTTTATATTACTTCTCATTTTTAACTTATTATTTTTACACACTTACGAATTTATGATCATTAATATTTGATTATCTTTTCTCCTTCTTAAAGGCTCAAACATTCTATAAAGTGTAGTTTTCTAAAACCAACCTATTACCATACAAACACATCCTCTTTCAGACTATTGTGAAAACTAAAACATTTACTTTCTATTATATCCTCGATTCAATTTCCAACGAACAACAAAACACCGGTAACAATAGTACCATTGTTCGGATCATCCGTTTTAGGGAAGTTCCTAACTTTAGAAGAAATATTGTCTTACTAAGTCTTGAATATTTTTCCCAAAAATGTAAATTATTTTTCCTATTGTTCATCTTTTGATGATTTATGCAATCATTTTAAAATATTTATAAAAGAAAATAAATAATGTCATGTGTATTTGATTTTAAAAGAATTTAAATATATAATGATGTTGGGCGTCAGATTCTTACAGTAAGAGTTGAAAGAAATCTTACTATATTATATTATCTAATAATAAAGTAAAGTTTTCTTTTGGAAAGATGCAAAAGATTGTCATTTGATGTTCTCTACTTTCACAAGTGTCATTTTGTTTATTTTAATTGTTAGTGTAACAAATTAATTCAATTGAATTTACATAATAAATTTTTCGCTTAACAAATAATTTGATGATTAAATAGTTTAAGGATATAAGATTATAATATATATATTTGGGTTGTATAGGATAATGTCGAGGAATAATTGGCTGTTTTATTTCCACATTTTAATATAAATAATTCACATGATCTTGATATTTCATTATTTTATTTCATTTTCAATCCATTTAAATTAAAATAAAGTATATTTTAAAATATAACATCTAAATAACTAAATGAGAATTGAATATATTTTTTTGATAAAGAGATAACTGTATATATATGTTTAAAGAGATAAGTGAATATATATTTAAATTCATGATTTGATTAGCTAAGATGCCCGTTCATAGATATATCTCTATAATATACTCCATCCGTTTCAAAATATAGAATGTTTTAAGCAAAGCACGCAGATTAAGAAAATTTTACTTTTAACAAGTTCAACCAATCAGAAACAATACTGCATAATATAAAATACTAAACTAATCTAAAAGTTGCATTGAAATTTGAAAACATCTTATATTATGAAACAACAATCTTTTTTAAAACATCTTATATTTTGAAACGGAGGGAGTATAACTTTTGAATATATATTTAAAACAATAGACAATTTTAGTTATTAAATCACAATAATGTATTTCAATAAACCCGACACATTTTTTATTAACTTTTCTATTATGTCTCATTGTAACATCCGCGAACCAATTTTTAAGGTTTTGGTGTGGGTGTCGATCGACACCCTTGGTGTATCGACCGACACCATGTTTTCTGGTTTGGTCCGGTTCGTTTTAATTGCTGTTTGGTTCGGTTTGGTTCAAGGAAAATCCCTAAATCGTGTTATAAGTGGAGAAGCGACAAATTAAGGTTTATAGGGTGTCTTGTCGCCGTTTTCAGAGATAGAGAGAGAGGAGAGAGCCTATTGTGGTGTGAAGGAGATTAAAGGAGAAAGATCAGAATCGTTAGGGTTTGGGAGGAAACAGTTTCGGCATATCAAATCGTTCTCAAAGGTAATGAAATTTGGTAGGTTTATTCCCAAGTCTTTCATCGTCATTCGCCTTTTTACAGAAGTAGATTTAGATTTAAACTCGATGAATTATTGGCAGTTTCGTGAGACACGTTTTCTCAGACACGAGTTGGGACCATCGGAGATTGTAACTGAGATCGTGGTCTCGTGTGGTGCCTGATCGTGCTGAAATTTTGTGGGAAGCTTCGTGACGTCTAGGGGTAGCTTTTCACCGGAGCGATTTGATAGTTAACGGTTGGTTTTTATTTTAGGGTTTCGTCTTTGAGACTGTTCTTTTCTGATGTTTCTGTCCAGTTTTGTTATAAGTCGTTTTTGGTTGTGTGGCTTGTTGTAGGGCGTTTCTGGGCTGTTTCAGACGTTAGGTGGGTCTCAACTGGTTGTATTGGTTGTTATAATCAGTTGATAAGGTGAGTGCATGACCATGGCTTATCTAAGCCTGAGAATCCTTTGTTTGTTGTTGCTTGATTGGTGGTGCTTTGTGGTGTTGTTCTTGCTTGATTGGTTGTGTTAGTGGTTTTGTTCTTGCTTGTGGTGGTTGTGTTATGGTTCTTATAGGTTCCTGAAGGTTTTGGGTGAGGTTGGAACGGATTGGAGATGATTGGAAACGGAGGTTCGTCGTTCGGATTCGTGCAGTTCGCGTCTGCGAAGGGAGTGTCGATCGACACCAGTTAGGTGTCGGTCGACACCAGTTAGGTGTCGGTCGACACCATGTTTGGCCAGTGTCGACCGACACCTCTCTGGTGTCGGTCGACACCAAGTTGCTTGTTTTGTGATTTTTCCTGGTTTGTTGTGTTTGGTTGTCATTTGTTAAGCATTGGAATCTCAGTTGCTTGTGTGTATAGCCCAGTAGATGGGAGGATTGCCTCACTAAGTATTTGTGATAATACTTACGCATCTCAATTGTTGTTTGTGGTGTGCAGGTTTGTGACGTGGAATCATGGCAATGAGGAGGAGGATGATCTAGGGTCTCGTTTGTGTGTTATTGGATTGTTGGATATGTTGTTGGAACCTTGGATAGAGATATGCTAGGTTGACGGATAGAATGCTTAGGATTGTTAATGTATTGATGTTGTAATGGTTTTGTATGGTTGGTATGTTTCCGCTGTGTGTACTGGTTGTTATTGGTTTAATTTGGTAGTATAGGCTGCATAATTGTTTATATTGTATTTAATTATTAAAAAAATAAGGTCGGGTTGTTTCACTCATCAATCCCATATGTTGTACTAATCAACTCTCTTTTTCGTAACTTTCATAATATTTATAGTAATGCAATGAATGATTAATAATAGTATTTAGAAATATTACATATATAAGAAAATATATTAATATGTAATGGTTGCATATCTATAACTCTCACAATGTTTATGTGACTCCGATAACAGTGAAATACTCTCTCTGTTTTAATTTAGTTGTCGTTTTAGGTTTTCAATGAAAATGCTCTCTCTCTCTATGTTAGGCCATGGCAAGTGCTCTCTCTCTGCGATATGATATGGTTCATTTTGAGATAGATTGTCAAGAGATTTTAAGTGTCATAGATGAGTCAAAAGACTGGCCAGCATTTGCTTTGGAAATAGATTATTTTCAGTCTTATCAAATGAGGTTTTCTATATTTTCTATTGGATGTATACCTAAATTGAACAATGTATGTGTCGTCAGTCTTGCAAAAGCGGCTCGAACACGAGGTTCTTTCTTCTCCTATGTAAATCTGTAATTTCTGGAATAGTTAGCTCAGGAGGCTATCCTATTTGAACCGGTTTAATAAGATATGGTGTTTTGAGGTTAAAAAAAAATGTTGATGATAAAAAAAAATTACATAAAAATATCCAAAAACAACGTAAACTAAATCCGTGCGTAGCACGGAGTGACTACTAGTAGTAGATACAGAAGAGAATTGTATCTTTTCCTCTGATTTTGTTTCTTTCATGAATCAAGTAATTGAACTTTCCCAACAAATTAATGTTTTGATCATATGTTATTTAAAACTTATGTAGGTTACTATAAATATAAAAAATCGTGTTATTAAAACTAATAAGAAAAATATTATCAAAAGTAGTCCTGGGCAAATAAACCGGTTCGGTTTCGGTTCGGTTACGGTTAGTGGACAATAACCGATTGGCTAGTGTTTCAATTATCCATGGATATCGGTTATTAACCGAACCGAACCGATATCCATTCGGTTATCCGAATCAAACCGAACTCATATTAAAAAATATGTTTTAGGCAAGGATCGAACCTCTAACCTCAGCAAACTTGAGCATGCAAAGTGGCCACTACACCACGTCAAACTTTTGTCAATAGAATTCGTGTTAATTTACATAATGTAATGCAAATTATACTAAAAACCAAACCAATATCATATATATTTAGACCAAAACACCAAAATATTTTAAATAAACCAAATATCTGAAAGTTTTTAGATATATCTGTTAAATTGTAATCAAATTTTTATTTAAATAATATTTTTAAAAAATAGATTACACTGTTTTGGGTACCCGAAACCGAACCGAAAATAACCAATACCGAACCGAACCCGAACCGAAATAGTAAATTAACCGAATGGATCCTAAACTGCTATATCCGAAATACCCGAAACCGAATGGATATATCCATAACCGAACCGAATACCCGAACGCCCAGAACTAATCAAAAGGTACGATAAACATCGAACCAAATACATTTATCCGTAAAGTGACAGTGATGCTGCAAATAAATAACTAATCTCACTTTGACCTTTACGTGGAATAATTGCTAGCTCACGTCATCACGGCATACATGATAGACCTATGAATGAAATTGCATGCCATAAAGAAACTATAATATTTACCAAAGTCTAGTGAGGAGCACAGATCAAGCACCGGTTTTAGCAGAGAAGTACATCAACGAGATTTTGAAACTGCATAGAGTGCCAGCAAACATGTTGATTATTTTCCTCTATGTTCAATAAGATCGAGGATATATCCGATTGTGTTGATAATGATGACGTGTCGAAAATTCTTCTGTACTACCACACTACCAATGCTCGGGCGTGATCGATGCCTTGCCAAACTATGGTTCTCGATCTCGAATTATAAATTAAGTTATATCTCAGCATAACATGTTTTTTTTTTTTTTTTTTTTTTTTGATCAAAGAGATGTTATCATTCCATTTCAAATAGAAAGTAACATACAAGAAAGGGGTAGCTTAGAGTACAGAACATGGTAAGCTAAAACAAGGCATAGAGCAAATGAAATACATAAGTAGATAAGGGCATTCGGTGTGAAGGACTTGAGAGCTGTGAACCACCTGCTTGGGAGCAATATGGAGCTTGTAAGATCAAGAGAAACCGATGCAGACTCCATGAGCAAGTCAAAGGAGTAGGGGGCCACTGTCTTGAGACGTCGAAGACTGGGCATATATGAAACTGGCAGAGCTGAGTTGCCAAAGGGTCGAGCAGGGTTGCTATGGCTCTGATGACCGGTTACTACATTGGTAGTTGGTGGTCCAAAGGTGCTAGAACAGGACTTAAAGAGGTTGTGGTAACCAATTCTCCTTGGAGTTATGATCATAATGCCACTAGTCTTCAAATTACTATGAGGGTGCTTCATAAAGTAGATAAATAGCGGTTGAAAGTTCTTGGGGTTTAGGCAAGGAAAAGGTAGAGAGTTTGTGAAGCATAGGTAACCCCCACTCCGCAGAGGTGGGATCATAATGCCTAGCTTCCCCATACTATCTCCATTAATAAGATCATCCCTAGGGTATCCGTTTAACATGGTTTCCAAAAGACTCTTAACCAGGTCTAACAACAGTGATAGCTTGAGGTTCACTAGCAGTCTTCGGACTAGAGAGACCATTAAGCTTATCGAAAGTTGTTTAGAGAGGGGAAGAGTAAAGTTAAGACCAAACCCGGATAAGTATTGGACTCGACACAAGGGGAGCTCAAGCAATCTAGAAGGAATCCATGTTCTGCTTTCGAGATTTACTCGACTTGACCAAGCAGAAGACATCGAAACTAACAGATATAAACTTGGTATAACACAATCAATAGCAGGTCGAGATGGGTTCCAGATCGGGGATGCATTATAGTTTAGCCAAAGTAAACTATTTACCAGGAGGCTGGAATATGAATGTAGAGCAAACCTGGGACAGAGGGTTATCGAGAGGGAATCAGAGGTCGCCCGAGAGGAGGGTCTCTTCGTCAAACGGTTCACCGGTGCCGGCGTCAAAACAGAGCTTCCGTCCAGCTGCATCCAAGCAAAGTACTTGGTGAGAGGATTTGAATCCGAGGATAGGTAAGGTGTGATATTTGACGGCTTAAGGGGGTGGTGAGATGGACGGAGGCCGAGTCTAGAGGGACTCTGATAGATCTCTCGAGTAAAGCCGCAGCAGAGAGGACTCGATGTAGAGGGTTCACCGAGGGAAATAACCAGGTGCGGAGGCGAGTAGAATGGTTGAAGCTGTAGTAGCAGCGGAGATGAGATCTGAAATCTCAACATATCTCCGGGAGGACTGAGAACGGAAACAAGTAGATTACAGAGGAAGAGGAGACCACGGAGAAAAGGAAACCAAGTCCCAGCGACGCCGATCGGGCTCGGCGCCGCCGGGGGAGTAGATTTCGGAGTTCGTGCCAGAGAGAGAAGGGAGGCTAGGGCGAACTCTGGTTCAGCTACAACCCAAACTCAGCATAACATGTTATACAATGTAATTTCTTAAGTAAGCAAGATATGTATCCTGTACTAATTACTAAATGTGAATTGTGTAATTACAAGCGCTCTTTAGTTTCCACGTAAATCACAATGACGCGACAAATCTTGAATCGTGTCACATCCATCAATACAAAAAATTATATTTCAAGGATAATTTCGATAAACACAACTCATAACTCTTCATCACTATGACACTATCTATTAATCTCCCGTTAATTCGTTTCCTCTCTTCACACGTGAAAATGACAGCAATGCCCTCGTACATGATGAGAATCCTAAGTTCGAACCTTACACACGCCAAATAAACGACGTACTTTGTTACTCTTCTTCGATGATTTCCATCCTCTTATCTATCTTTACCTACATTTTGATCTTTTACGTTTTCTAAGTATCTCCGTCGTTTACGGTCAAAAGATCCTCGGACTCCGATCACATGTAGTGTCTTTTGAAGCATCAGTACGCTCCAAGTCGATTAGTTGGATCTCTTATATGTAGCAGTTCTATGAATTTGCGTACTTAGATTTTGAATGTTCTTATACTATATCGTAAAAATTTAGTCTCCGATATTACCTTTTTGGGGTTGAGTATGATGGGCTACATCAACCACACGAGTCAAGGCCCAAGAGTGTGAAGAAGCTTAATCCGAAATACTTTGATTGGGTTTTGGTTTTGGTTTTAGTTTAGTTGTTGTTTCCTCATATTTTTTTTCTTTTTCCCTTGTATCTTTCAATCTTGGTAACCCATTAGCGAGGACCACCACTACAAGAAAATATGGTGAAATTCTACCAAATTTTCTACAAAAAAACTTACAATTATTTTACGAAAACAGTTGTCGTAGGAAATTAGTATGAAATTTTCTACGAAGTATAATCTTGAGAAAGTAGTAGGAAATTTCCTACGAAATTCTTTCAAAATTAAGAGTCATAAGAAATTTCGTAGGAGAATGGAAAGAATTAAATAGGAATCAAAGCGGTACGAATTTGGTAGGAAAATTTCCTTCCATTTAGAATTTGGTACGAATTTGAGTGGTTTAAATACTTCAATAAAAAAAATTCTGATATGTTTTGTTTATTTTATTTTACGTCCAAACATTAAGAACCATACATATAAAGGAACACATATTAAATATTTAAAATATAAAATTTCATATTAAAAAAAAAATCTATTTCATAAATATATTTCTAAATTTAAGATATATCATAATCAATAAAAATAAAATAAAATATATCTCGCATGAGCCTATTTCTAGTTTTTTTCTTCTTATTAGATTTTTAAGGCTTTGAAGCAAGAACGCGTGTAGCACCCTAATCAAGAAAAAATGGAGGTTGCGGTAGGAGAGATGAGGAGATCATGGATTTAGTATGTTACAAGGATTCTGTTTCGGAAGATTTGGTTTATCCTATAATCCTTAGTATAGATTCATTTGTTCTATTTCGATCTGATCTTACCTGAAACTTTGATCTCTTTGAATCGAAGATTTGGTTTCGTTGGTTGAAACTCCCTTCCCAGCGGCGGCGTAGCTTGGATAGCGGCTCCGATGTGGCGAGGCCAGTAAGCTACGGCGAGGAAATTAAAGAATCTATGGCAAGGAAGCTAAGGAATCTATGGCAAGGAAGGAAACCCTCACGGAGGCGATACTTTCTCCGGCTTCTCCGGTGATGGGTGGTTTATTTCAGTTTAGGCCGGTTTGTAGTCCTAACCAGACCTGTTGGGTTAATTTGGTTATGTTTTATGTTTTTTTTCTTTTGGTTATGTTTTATGTTTAAAAGAATAATAAATTGATGTAAATTGATGTAAATTGATTTTAGATTTATTTGTTTGTAAATAAATTGATTTTATATATATTATTCGGATTAATCATTAATGATTATTTAATTTTAATTCAATTTCGGAATTAATATTATTATTGAAAAAATTTATGTTATATATTATTTATTAATTTGGTAGGAAAATCGTAATATAGATTTGGTAGGAAAATAGTAAGAATGATTTTTTTACCAACATTTTGGTAGGAAAATGGTTAAAAAGTTTTTTTTTCCATTTTCCTACGAAATTTTTACGAAAATGCTTTTGTAGGAAATTGGTAAGAATTTTCCTATGAAATTCTTTTCGAAACCGATTTCTTTCGGACTATTACCTCCAACAATTTTTTGTAGGAAAATGGAAAGAAACGCTTATTTCTTTCTATTTTCCTTCGAAATCTGCAGTAGGAAATCAAATGTTTTTCTTGTAGTGCACTCAGAGTTCTTACAAAAGATACAATAACTTTGTTGACAGAATCTACAAGTACATAATAATAAACCATAAATTCAGAGCCAACCATATTTCACACACCACTCTATCTAAAAACGTACGTATGTGTAATGTGGGGGATCTAGTAAAGTATTGAGTCAAACTTTAAATGTTTATAACGGGGTAATGTATAATTAGGAGTTAGACTCTACGAAAATCGTCGAATACAAAACATAAAATTCAATGTATACAGTTTAAATTTGGAGTGTTGCAGTTAAGAAATAATCCATGTGGATTTTGTTTGTCCAAAAAAACAAAATCCACATGGATTTTATGGCTTTGGAGGTGTGAGCTTTCTCTTTGGAAACTATATATGCGTGTGTGTTCTATGTGACTATGTCACCGTCAAAATGGTGTCCTCTGTTCTGCAACGTCGTGGATATTAATAAAACCTCCATCTTGCGGGCAGTTGGATTGTTGGAATATCAAATCGTAATAATTTTTTAATTATGTAGCATTTGGGAAAAAAAAATAACGTGGCATTTCTAAAAAATAGAAAATATTGTTCATGGCATTCAGGACCGGTCCTTGAATTTTAGTGGCCTAAAGCATATTTCTAAATAAAATTTAATAATTTTTTTTTACTAAAATACTAAAATATAACAAAAAATATATATTTAAAATAGTTATTAAATACTTTAACAACGTAAAAAAATCTAAAAACAACTTTTTTAACTTTCATAGCAGCAAATACATTGATTAGCTTATCATATTCAATAATATATTATTATAATATAGTTGATAATCCAAAACAGTTGATAATATATTATTATTATAATAAAATAAAAATTAAAGTTAAGGTGAGGAAAAAACAAAAGCTTACTAAGTTACCCATCAACAGCAATGATGGATGTTATTGTGTAGAATTTCTTAATTTTGGTTTTGTTTGAAGAAGTAGAATATTTTAATATCTAATAGAATCTAATATTTGAAGATTTTATTGTTAAAAACAGTGTTAAAATAGAAATTAAACAAGATTAATAAAAAAAATTCGACAACTCTATACCAAAATAAAAGGAAAACAAAATTGTAAGCAAACGGAAAAAAAGAAAAATGTGAAAGAAGAAAAAAAACATAATAAAGAATGTGCAGATCATAAGGCTAAGACAAACCACTTTAAGACAGAACACATAGCCAACTGACCTAACTAATCTCTTGAAGATATTGTTCTAAACATTTTCCTATATTGTGTGGCCTAAAGCAAATGCTTTGGCTGCTTTATGGGTGGGCCGGGCCTGATGGCATTTTCTGTAATAATTTTTTTTTTGTTCATCTCTCTTCGGGTAGAGACGAAACTAGGGCTGGGCATAAAAACCGTACCCGAATACCCAACCTGGAACCCGACCCAAAAAACCGGGTTCGGGTTGGGTTTGGGTTTGCCTTAAAACCCTATTGGGTTCTATTTTTCAATACCCGTGGGTTCGGGTTAGGGTCGGGTAATACCCGGTACCCGTTTGGGTACCCATCAAACCCGAATATGTAAACATATTTATAATATTTAGTATTAATATAATGTAATTATCCAAAATTATGATTATAATTTTGAATATTTTATTTAGTTTTATATCTAAATATCAAAAAAAATAATCAAAATACTAAAATAATTTGTCACATAATTCAAAATTTAGCTAAATTTATTTAAATTTAATTAATTTTAAAGATTTTTTTTGGGTACCCGGTAGTTTGGGTGCTAATCGGGTTCTAAAATTTGTAACCCTAGTTTTTTTTTTTTTTTTTTTTTTTATCAAACCTGTATATCACTAGTTCAATTAATTAAATTATAACGTTTAAAGTGTAAAACTAGTGTCTGTTTCGGTAAATGAATTTGATTTTGGTTTGGTTGGTTGAGTAGATTATAAACGGAGATAAACTTTAATGCGGGTAAAAAAACATGGTAAATAAATATTCTATCCGATCGATTTTTAGGGCGATTTTTAGACAGTTATTTTTTTGCCTTTTCTCATGATTGCGATGGTTTTTCTCACTGGCGGAGTGAAGCATGTTTTCCAAAACCCACTCTTTTGGGCAGTTCATCCCTTGTTGGAATCCACGTTTCATTGTGTAACATCCGTGAACCGGAATTCCGGTTTAGGATGTGCATCGATCGATGCAGTAGGAGCATCGATCGATGCTGACTCAATTCTGTGCGTTTTGACTTAAGTCAAACGCTGCGTTTTGGGGAAGGAAACCCTTAATTCGAGAGTTTTGTCTCATTCGTGTTTTTGGCCGCATTTGAGAGAAACGAAAGAGAAAGAAACTGTTCTTGACTGTTCTTGAGTTTTCTGGAGATTTGGGCGTTCTTTGGTGAGATCTGTAGCTGGGATTGCTGTAGGAGCTTCCTGGAAGCGTGTTCTTGCTGTTTTATTGTTTAGATTCGTCTTGGCACAGGTAAGTGCAGGACCATGGCTTATCTAAGCTAGAGAATTCAGTGATTTGCTTGTTTCTTGTTGTTAGACGTATTAGGTTGATGTTATGGACGTTAGGAAGTTTTCTTGTGGCTTGGGATTGAGTTTCTGTGGTTGTAGGAACGAGATCCGGCGAGAAACTTCGGAGAAATCACGGTGCTCGACGTTGCGTCGATCGATGCATAGCTTGCATCGGTCGATGCAAGTGCGAGGACGGCGCGATGAACTTTAGGGTTTTCGTGTGCGTCGAGCATGCGTCGATCGATGCAGATTGGTATCGGTCGATGCAAGTTATACTTGCATCGATCGATGCAGCTTCCGTATCGATCGATGCTTCTCTGTGGGCATCGATCGATGCATGTGTGGCATCGGTCGATGCTATGTCCTGTTTTGGTTATTGACTGTTGATTGTTGTGTGTTGATTACTGATACTCTAATGCTTGTGTGTATAGCCCAGTAGATGGGAGGATTGCCTTACTGAGTATTTATTAAATACTCATGCATTGCAATATGTGTTTGTGGTGCAGGTAAAGGCAAAGTGTGACCGTGGGATCCAGGCAATGAAGAGGAGGATGTTCTAGGGACTCGGTTGGTTGCTGATCTGGCATTGTTAGGTTGCTAGAGTTGAGTCTTAGAGCATTGTTAGGTTGCTGGTTATTTGTTTTATGATGTTGGATCTTTAGTTAAGATTGGAATTGATATTGGAGTATGGTTATATTTTATTATTGGATTATATTGGATATTGCTATTGAATTCCGCTGTTGGTTGTGTTTGTGGTTAGGTAACTAGTGGGTATGGGACCACTAGTTGTAGTTTATTTTATTATATTATATTTATTATTTATTATTTTTAAAAAAAAAAAATCGGTCGTTTCATTTTGGTATCAGAGCCCTTACGGTTCTAGGTTTGGGTTCACTAGGCTTTGTGCTGTAGATGTTTGGGATTGCATGTCTTGATTGATTATGTGAGTTAGTCAATTGTGTGTGGCATGGAGTCCTAGAACATCCTCTTCGAGCCTATTGGTGATTCCACGGTGAGTTTCTAATCCTGTGTTAAATAGTATTTGTTTGCTTAGCCTTCTGTTCATGGTAGTGCAGATGGTTAGAGGTGGTGCTGTTGCTGGTAGAGGTCGTGGACGCGGTCGTGGTCGTGGTCGCGGACGTGGTCGTGGTAGGGGCAGAGTCCCAGTGGTTAGTGAGACCGAGGACCAGAGTGTGACAGCTGAGGGTGTTGGCGAGTCGCAGGGTGTTCCGGGGATTCGTGAGTGTGGCCGGAGGGGGCGGTGTTGATGCTCCAGTGGCCGGTGATGCTAGGGTCCCGGTGTGGGAGCCCCAGCAGGTGGAGTCCCTGGTGTTGACATTGCGGCTTTGCTAGCACAGGTGTTGGAGCGGTTACCACCTGTGGTACCGGCTCAGGCTCGGGTAGTGCCACCAGTGGTGGCGGAGGAGCGGCAGCCAGTGGCTGCAGATGTGGGGGTCCATGGTCGTTATCTCACCATGTTGACAGAGATGGGTCGGTTGCGTCGAGCAGTTTTCAGGAGGTGTAGATCCTACTGCTGCGGATGCGTGGAGGACGAGTGGAACGTAACTTCCACACTCGAGATGTCCTGAGGAGTTCGGGTGGACATAGGGGTCTACTTTTTGAGTGGAGATGCTGAGTTGTGGTGGAGGTCTGTGGCTGCTAGGAGGGTGCAGCGGGAGATGACTTGGGCTGACTTCGTTTTGGAGTTCAACCGCAAGTATTTTCCTAGAGAGGCATTGGACCGGCTGGAGGTGCAGTTCCTTCAGATATCTCGGGGACGCGGTCAGTGCGGGAGCTGGATTTAGAGTTCAGTCGACTCTTATGTTATGGGGGTCGGGCTATGGAGTCCGAGGAGGCTCAGGTGAGGAGGTTTATGAGAGCTCTACGGGATGATTTGAGAGTTCACTGTAGAGGACGGTATTATGCTACGCGTGCGAGCTGGTCGAGACTGCAGCAGAGATCGAGGAGGATATCCGGGCACAGTCAGTGTCGGTTACTCCAGTAGCTCAGCCTAGTAAGGCTCAGCAGCAGGGTGGTTCCAGCAGGGGCGGTAGGCATGCTCGGGAACCAAGAGGAAGTGGGAGGCTACGCAGAAGCCGAGTGGTGCAGGTTGCTTCAGTTGTGGAAGCAAGGATCACAAGGTTGCTAGTTGTCCCAAGAGGAGTGTTCCGACGGCGGGGCCTCGGGTATGTTACCATTGCAGGGAGACGGGGCACATCAGGCCTTTTTGTCCCAAGTGGCAGCCGGCAGCAGTGGCAGCGTTGCAGCAGGTGCAGCCTGGTGGTCAGCAGGTGGCACGGATTGAGCAGGGCCTCGGGTTTACACGACAGCTGAGACTGGTGGAACCAGTGCCGGGCGATCACGGTATATTTTCTGGTACTTAACTTTGTGAATTTTTAGTAGGTTCAGATTGTATATGTTCCTGTGATAAAGTGTTAGGTTCTCAACACATGAGGTTTGTGTAGGGACCTTGTTGGTGGGCGGGTTTAAGTCCCATGTTATGTTTGATTCTGGAGCTTCGCATAGCTTCATTACTCCAGTGTGCGAGTGTGCGGGGATCAGCGGGGATCCTGGAGAGCGTGCAGGAGTTGTCGAGTTGCGGGAGGCGAGTTCCTGAGAGTGATTGGACGAGCTAGAGGAATTGATATTCAGATCGCAGGAGAGTCGTGGCCAGCAGATTTGCTTATCAGTCCAGTGGAGCTGTATGATGTTATTCTCGGGATGGATTGGCTGCATCGGCATAGGGTGCATTTGGATTGCCATCGGGGTAGAGTGGAGTTTGAGCGTTCGGGAGGGAAGTTGGTTTTTCAGGGTATTAGACCGACTTCGGGAGTCTCGTGATCTCAGCCATTCAGGCTGGGAAGATGATCGAGAAGGGCCGTGAGGCTTATCTGGTTACTATATCTATGCCAGAGTCAGTGGGGAAGTCTACGGTTAGCGGTATTCCAGTAGTGGAGGAATTTGAGGATGTGTTTCAGTCCTTGCAGGGATTACCACCATCTCGGTCGGATCCTTTTACCATTGAACTGGAACCGGGGACGACACCGTTATCCAAGGCTCCTTACAGAATGGCTCCAGCAGAGATGGCAGAGCTGAAGAAGCAGCTAGAAGATTTGTTGAGTAAGGGATTCATCCGTCCTAGTGTATCCCCGTGGGGAGCGCCGGTGTTGTTTGTGAAGAAGAAGGATGGGAGTTTCAGATTATGCATTGATTACCGGGGTTTGAACCGGGTCACTGTGAAGAACAAGTATCCTCTTCCTAGGATCGATGAGTTGTTGGATCAGTTGAGGGGTGCTACTTGGTTCTCCAAGGTAGATCTGGCGTCGGGTTATCATCGATACCGATAGATGAGGCAGATGTGAGGAAGACTGCTTTCAGGACGAGATATGGGCACTATGAGTTTGTGGTGATGCCCTTCGGATTGACTAACGCACCAGCAGCGTTTATGAGATTGATGAACAGTGTGTTTCAGGAGTTTCGGATGTATCTGTCATCATTTTCATCAACGACATCCTGGTTTATTCTAAGAGTCTGAGGAGCATGCAGTGCATTTGAGAGCTGTCATGGAGAAGCTGCGGGAACAGAAGCTATTCGCTAAGTTGAGCAAGTGCAGTTTTTGGCAGCGTGAGATGGGCTTTCTGGGTCACATTGTGTCTGCAGAGGGGGTTTCTGTAGATCCAGAAGATTCAGGCTATCAGGGATTGGCCTAGACCGCAGAATGCCACAGAGATCAGGAGTTTCCTTGGATTGGCAGGTTATTACAGGAGATTTGTGCAGGGGTTTGCAAGCAGAGCACGTCCTATGACTAAGTTGACAGGGAAGGATGTTCCTTTTGTCTGGTCAGAAGAGTGTGAGGAAGGCTTTGCAAGCCTGAAGGAGATGTTGACTACTGCGCCAGTATTGGCTTTGCCAGAGCAGGGAGAACCCTATGTGGTTTATACAGATGCATCGAGAGTTGGTTTGGGGTGTGTTCTGATGCAGCATGGGAAGGTGATTGCTTATGCATCGCGGCAGTTGCGGGTGCATGAAGGCAACTATCCTACTCATGATTTGGAGATGGGTGCTGTAGTTTTTGCCCTGAAGATTTGGAGATCTTATCTTTATGGTGCAAAGGTGCAGGTGTTCACAGATCATAAGAGCCTGAAGTATATATTCACTCAGCCTGAGTTGAATTTGAGACAGAGGCGGTGGATGGAGCTTGTGGCGGATTATGATTTGGAGATAGCCTATCATCCTGGTAAGGCTAACACGGTTGCAGATGCTCTGAGTCGGAAGAGGGTAGCTTCGGCTCAGGAGCAGGAGATGGAGTCTCTGGTAGGAGAGATCAGTGCGTTGAGCTTGTGTGCTGTTTCACTGGAACCGTTGGGTTTGGAAGCAGTGGACAGAGCAGATCTTTTGAGTAGGGTGCGGTTGGCACAAGAGAAGGATTTGGGGCTGGTGAATGCCTCAAAGGATGTTGATTCAGAGTATCAGGTCTCAGATAATGGTACTATTCTGGTACATGGTCGGATTTGTGTGCCCAAGGATGAGGAGTTGAGGCAGGAGATTCTGAGAGAGGCTCATTCGAGCAAGCTATCTATTCATCCAGGAGCGACTAAGATGTACCGTGACCTCAAGAGGTACTATCATTGGGTCGGGATGAAGAAGGATGTGGCTAGTTGGGTTTCGAGGTGTGATGTGTGTCAGCTAGTGAAGGCTGAGCATCAGGTTCCTGGCGGGTTACTGAAGAGCTTACCCATTCCTGAGTGGAAGTGGGATATGATTACCATGGATTTTGTGGTAGGATTGCCAGTGTCACGGACTTTTGATGCTATTTGGGTCATTGTGGACCGGTTGACTAAGTCAGCACATTTTCTGGCCATTAAGAAGACTGATGGAGCAGCGGTCTTGGCTAAGAAGTATGTGAGGGAGATAGTCAGATTGCATGGGGTGCCAGCGAGCATTGTGTCTGACAGAGATTCTAAGTTCACTTCGGTGTTCTGGCAGGCATTTCAGGCAGAGATGGGCACTAAGGTGCATATGAGTACAGCTTATCATCCCCAGACAGATGGACAGTCTGAGAGGACGATCCAGACGTTGGAGGATTTGCTGAGGATGTGTGTGTTGGATTGGGGTGGCCATTGGGCAGATCACCTGAACCTGGTAGAGTTTGCTTACAACAACAGCTATCAGGCGAGTATTGGTATGGCTCCTTATGAGGCTTTGTATGGGAGGCCGTGTCGTACACCGTTATGCTGGACTCAGGTGGGGAGAGGAGCATGTACGGGGCAGATTTTGTTCAGGAGACCTCAGAGAAGATTCGGGTTCTCAAGCTGAACATGAAAGAGGCTCAGGATAGGCAGAGGAGTTATGCAGATAAGAGGAGAAGAGACCTAGAGTTTCAGGTAGGAGACAGAGTGTACCTCAAGATGGCCATGTTGCGGGGTCCGAACAGGTCATTGACAGAGACTAAGTTGAGTCCGAGGTATATGGGTCCGTTCAGAGTGATTGAGCGAGTTGGACCGGTGGCATATAGACTGGAGTTACCTGAGGTTATGCGTGCTTTCCATAAGGTATTCCATGTGTCTATGTTGCGGAAGTGTCTCCGTGAGGATGATCAGTTGTTGGCTAAGATTCCAGAAGATCTTCAGCCTAACATGACTTTGGAGGCGAGACCAGTGAGGGTTCTCGAGAGGAGGATCAAGGAACTTCGGAAGAAGAAGGTTCCTTTGATGAGAGTCCTTTGGGACTGTGATGGTGTGGAGGAGCAGACTTGGGAACCTGAGGCAAGGATGAAGGCAAGGTTCAAGAAGTGGTATGAGAAGCAACCACGACCTGAGCTTGCCTAGTCTGGTTCCGTCTGTAATCCGTGGCTGGAGCGGGAATGGAGTATTCCAGCCCATCTCTCTTGTTACTCGGTCGCTTGGGGTGGTTGGTTGTGCGACTCAGTAACAAGATGAGGTGGTGCTCGGGATACAAAGTTTCCGTGAGGCGGGTTGGGGAAAAGTTTCCCGGAATAGAAGTTTCCTTAAGTGGAAGTTTCCAGAAATGGAAAGTGCTAAATATGGAAAGTTTTATGGGAGTTAGAATTTGTCCATTTTAGCGGTGGGAAGCCTTGGAGGGGCTTTTGTGGCCTTTGTGGCGGACTTTCAAGTCAGAGTGCCTGTGTGTGGCGGTCTTGTTAGACAGTGTGTGGCCTTTGTGGCGGACTTTCGAGTCAGAGTGCCTGTGTGTGGCGGTCTTGTTAGACATTGTGTGGCCTTTGTGGCGGGCTTTTAGCCATTTGTTGGCCTTTGTGGCGGGCTGTTTAGCCAGAGTGTCTTTGTGACGGTCCCTCGGGACAGATGGTCTTTGTGACGGTCCTTCGGGACAGATGGTCTTTGTGACGGTCCTTCGGGACAGATGGTCTTTGTGACGGTCCTTTGGGACAGATGGTCTTTGTGACGGTCCTTCGGGACAGATGGTCTTCGTGACGGTCCTTCGGGACAGATGGTCTTCGTGACGGTCCTTCGGGACGAGTGGCCTTGGTGGCGGTCCTTTTAGGACATTTGTTTGGCCTTGGTGGCGGTCCTCGTGAGGACATTTTGTTGGCCTTTGTGGCGGCCTTTGTGGCGTGTATATGATCCTTGTGTGGTCATATGGTATTCCAGTGAGGGAATATGTGGCTGGTAGAACATTGAGATGTTTATACGCGAGTCACGGGAAGGAAACCTGGATAGGGATAGGACTCAGACGTGTTCAGAATCGTTTGCTCGCGGCTCTTGGAGGACTTTGTTTCTCCTAGTACTGCCATATTCGGAGACTTTGTGACTTTGGAGTATGGTTGGTATATCGACTTCGGACGACGGTCCGGAGGCGCGCTGTAGGGTGACGACCCGAGAGACGAGTATGGATTTTTCCTTATATATTATGGCATGCGGGCTTAGGCCCGATGAGGAGCCAACATTGGCATGCGGACTTAGGTCTGATGAGGAGCCGATGAAACTCAAGGTTTAGGCCTATGAGAAAAGGAAAGTTCAAAAGTCGAGAGCAACTGATGCCTGGAGCGTGAGTCTATCGCCTAGAGGTGACCTTCTGTAGATCGGTCGGAGGAGTGCGGGCCGTGGAGACGGTTGCACGGGAGTCCTTGGCTGATGGTTGTTTGGGATTCGAGGACGAATCCAGTTTGGTGGGGAGAATTGTAACATCCGTGAACCGGAATTCCGGTTTAGGATGTGCATCGATCGATGCAGTAGGAGCATCGATCGATGCTGACTCAATTCTGTGCGTTTTGACTTAAGTCAAACGCTGCGTTTTGGGGAAGGAAACCCTTAATTCGAGAGTTTTGTCTCATTCGTGTTTTTGGCCGCATTTGAGAGAAACGAAAGAGAAAGAAACTGTTCTTGACTGTTCTTGAGTTTTCTGGAGATTTGGGGCGTTCTTTGGTGAGATCTGTAGCTGGGATTGCTGTAGGAGCTTCCTGGAAGCGTGTTCTTGCTGTTTTATTGTTTAGATTCGTCTTGGCACAGGTAAGTGCAGGACCATGGCTTATCTAAGCTAGAGAATTCAGTGATTTGCTTGTTTCTTGTTGTTAGACGTATTAGGTTGATGTTATGGACGTTAGGAAGTTTTCTTGTGGCTTGGGATTGAGTTTCTGTGGTTGTAGGAACGAGATCCGGCGAGAAACTTCGGAGAAATCACGGTGCTCGACGTTGCGTCGATCGATGCATAGCTTGCATCGGTCGATGCAAGTGCGAGGACGGCGCGATGAACTTTAGGGTTTTCGTGTGCGTCGAGCATGCGTCGATCGATGCAGATTGGGTATCGGTCGATGAAAGTTATACTTGCATCGATCGATGCAGCTTCCGTATCGATCGATGCTTCTCCTGTTGGGCATCGATCGATGCATGTGTGGCATCGGTCGATGCTATGTCCTGTTTTGGTTATTGACTGTTGATTGTTGTGTGTTGATTACTGATACTCTAATGCTTGTGTGTATAGCCCAGTAGATGGGAGGATTGCCTTACTGAGTATTTATTAAATACTCATGCATTGCAATATGTGTTTGTGGTGCAGGTAAAGGCAAAGTGTGACCGTGGGATCCAGGCAATGAAGAGGAGGATGTTCTAGGGACTCGGTTGGTTGCTGATCTGGCATTGTTAGGTTGCTAGAGCTGAGTCTTAGAGCATTGTTAGGTTGCTGGTTATTTGTTTTATGATGTTGGATCTTTAGTTAAGATTGGAATTGATATTGGAGTATGGTTATATTTTATTATTGGATTATATTGGATATTGCTATTGAATTCCGCTGTTGGTTGTGTTTGTGGTTAGGTGACTAGTGGGTATGGGACCACTAGTTGTAGTTTATTTTATTATATTATATTTATTATTTATTATTTTTAAAAAAAAAAAATCGGTCGTTTCACATTGTGATGCCAATTTTCTAGCGAAGGAAGTTCCCACTAAGCATTATAAATATCAACAAATCAAGAAGTTCCAAACCCATCCTCATTCTTCTTCGATTTTGTATAATCCCTTCCAATTTTACAATCAATTTGAGAAATGGCCGACAACGTTTGCAAATTCCTCCAAGATCTTGATTTGGGTGCTGAGGATGTTTTGATTCCTCTTCCGTTCGAAGTAGTGAATCAAGCCGCAACAGAAAACCGGTTCATCCTGATGGGAAGGCCAGTGATGCCAAGAAGATAAAACCTCCGTTCATCGTTTTTATCATGCTTTGCTTATGGGGCCAAGCAGAGCTTGTTCACGGCCGAATTGTTAAAGGCAGACAGTTTCATTTTGTTTTCCCTTTTGAAGTAGCTATGGAGACAGTCCTCCGACGAGGGCCTTGGGCTTTTGTTGACAGAATGCTTGTCCTTCAGAGATGGAAGCCACTCATGAATCTGACTAATCTGAATTACATTCCTTTTTGGATTCAGATCCGTGGCATTCTCCTTCAGTACATGAACCAGGAAGTTGTTGCTCATATTGGTCGGGTTATTGGCATGATCATGGACTCCGGCTACGACCAAGCTGATGCTCAGAGAGTGGAATACGTTCGATTTTGGCTGAATTGTAACATCAGGCATCCTCTTCGATTCAAACGCAACTTCCAATTCACTCTAGGTGTCAACATCATCTTGCGTTTCCGCTATAAAAAAATTTGTGGCTTCTGTGAAGCATGTGGGCTTCTCACACATGACTCGGGAGTATGTCTGTTTAGGAATGGGGGTTTTGATCCACATTCTGATGATGAAGATAGCAGTGATGATGACATTCCTCCATGTGCTCCCCAGAGACAGAATGTACACATTGAAAAGATTATTGAAAATGCTGCTGCTTAAGATGGATTCCCAAACAATGGACTGAGGCCGAATGGTGATGGTATGCAGGATAATGTTCTTCCGGAGAACATCGCAACCAACAACCACAAAAGAAAGAGGACATTGGAGCATGTAGCAGAAGGCAGTTCTTCTAGCACAACAGGTTTGGTGGCCAACACCGTGGTGTCATATCCTGACACTGATCTTGAAAGAGGCACGGTGGGCCTTAATGCACCACTTCCACCATGAGGACATCCTGCTGGAACTATCAAGGATGGGGTTTAGACTTGACGGTTTGACGCCTTAAGGAGATTCATCGCAAGTATCTCCCATACGTCATCTGCCTTTCAGAAACAAAACAAAATGATGATCACATTAGGGATGTTGGTTGTCAATTAGGATTTCTTCATTATATTTCAGTTCCTCCAATAGGACTTAGTATGTGGGGGGGGTTGATTATCTTTTGGAAAAATCATGTAGGGTTATCTGTTTCTTTTGCTTCTCCTAATCTTGTAGATTGTATGGTCGATTTCAATGGAAGCTCTTTTCACTTGTCGTTTGTGTATGGACATCTAGATCCTAGCCTTTATAATCACACTTAGGAACGTATAGAACGATTAATCACTACAAAGTCCCAACTATGGCTGCTATTAGGAGATTCCAATGAAATCTTAAGTAATGAAGAGAAAAAGAGTGGCAGGTTTAGCCTAGAAGCTTCTTTTAGAGATTTCAGATGAATGAATTGAGAATGTAACCTAGTGGATGTAAGATCAGTGGAAGATAGGTTCTCATGGGCATGTCAAAGAGGTCAGCATTATGTTCAATGCTGTCTAGATAGAACAATGACCAACAAACACTGGGTAGACAAGTATCCAGCATCAGTTACAGAATTCTTAAGAGTATAGGAAATCAGATCATAGACCTCTAGTAACCTACATTTCTGATATTGATGAGATAAAGCTTCATCTATGATAGTTGAATGGCCAACAAAGAAGGATTCCATGAAGCTGTTGTGTCTGGATGGAAATCTGAGAATGACAGAGTGATTCCATTATCTCAAAGGATTCAACAATGTAGAAAGCACATATCCAATTGGAAGAAAACCAATAGAATGAATTCTGCAGAGAAAATTTCTCATACCAGATACAAGCTTGATAAAGCTATCACTAATGAAGCTCTCTTATCATTTCGACAGGCCCTAAAGAGAGAGCTCAACCAAAATTATATTGATGAAGAAGTGTATTGAAAGCTTAAAAGCCGAAACCAATGGATGCAAGAAGGAGATAAAAACATAGCTTATTTCCGTTCAACAGCAAAACCAAGACATTCCAAACACCGAATCAATGCAATACAAGACCAATATGGCGTTATGCAGCGACATGAAGCAGATATATCCGCAGTTGCAGAGGAATATTTTCAGACCTTATGCAAATCCAGCCCGACGAACAACACGGACTATGAAGATGTTTTTAATGGATACACTAGCAGAATTACAGATGTGATCAAATGATCAAATGAAGATTTGATCAGACCAGTAACTATTGATGAAATTAAAGCATCGGTTTTTGCTGTAAGGCCATACAAGGCACTAGGACCATATGGATTTACTGGTGCTTTCTATCAAACATTCTGGGAAGACATTCATCCAGCTATAATACAAGAGGTTCAACAGTTTTTCGACACAAAACATTTTCGATCAGTCTCATAACCGTACCAACATATGCCTCATTTCCAAGGTGACGTCTCCATCAGCAATGTCAGAGTATCGACCAATAGCACTCTGTAATATGGCATACAAGAAAATTTCTAAAATATTGGTCAATCGTTTAAAAAAGCATCTTTCAAGTCTCATCTCAGAAAATCAAGCAGCTTACGTATCAGGCAGACTCATAACAGACAATGTCATCATCGCACACAAGGTATTTCACAGTCTTAACACACGAACACGGCAGGCTGGTGATAAAAACAGACATATCCAAAGCAAATGATCAACTTGAATGGACCTTCCTTAAAGAGACAATGAAGAGAATGGGCTTATGTTTCCAGTGGATACGTTGGATCATGAGTTGTGTATCTACTATAAGTTATTATGTCTTGATCAATGGTTCCCAAGAGGTCGTATAGTTCCATAAAGAGGAATCAGACAAGGTGATCCACTCTCTCCTTAGCTTTTCATCCTGTGTGCTGAGGTTCTCTCTCATTTGATGGAAAAAACATGAAAGCGAGAAGATTACAAAGTATCAAGATCAGCAGTAGAAGTCCTGAGGTCAATCATCTTCTTTCCGCTAATGACTCCTTATTTTTTACTCTTGCAAATGTGAAATTTGCAAAGAAAACCGAGGAGATATTGTCGTTATATGAGAAAGTATTAGGGCAAGCTGGTAACTTGGTCAAATCATCTATCACCTTTGGCAAGAAAGTTAAAGTAGAGAACAAAACCAAGGTACGACAAATTCTTAATATCCACAACGAAGGAGAAGGAGGTAAATATTTGGGAATTCCTGATCAGTTTGGTCGAAAGAAAAGCACTATGTTCCAATATATCATTGAGAAAGTCAAAGAGAAGACCCAAGGTTGGAACAAAAAGTTTTTATCCACTGGAGGCAAAGAAGTTCTTCTTAAATCAGTTGCATTAGCCATACCGATCTATTATTCCATGAACGTCTTCAAGTTCCCAAAGGAAATTTTTCAAGACATCAATAGCTGCCTCGCTAAGTTCTGGTGGAATTCCGGTGAGAGTAATAATAGTATGCATTGGTTAGCTTGGGAAAGACTTGGAACTTCAAAAAGATCTGGAGGCCTTAGATTCAGAGATTTAGAGCTGTTCAATGATGCTTTATTGGGGAAACAATCTTGGCGATTAATGCAACAAGCTCATAGCCTAATGGTCAAGGTAATTCGAGGTAAATATTTTCCAGACACGCAGATACTCCATGCAACTTAAAAAGAAAAGAATCCTTCTTTTGGAGATCTCTTCTTCATGGCCGTGATTTAATAAAGAAAGGATTGAGAGTTTTAGTTGGTAATGGCAACTCGATAGATGCATGGAATGATCCTTAGTTGCCATCAGACCCTCCACGACCCCCCAGACCAAGAGGGAATATAATACCAACTATGCTGAGTGAGTGGATCATGACTACTCCAACATCATGGAACACAGAGAAATTAACAGAACAAGTTCATCCAGATGATTTGGAGCTAATTCAGCGAATCAAGCTCTATTCACAAGATGATTATGATATACTAGGCGGGCATTACACCAAGACTGGTATATACCCTATTAAGTCATCTTATCATCTTGCAGTCCAACTTGATAGACGCCACTATCATTTAATCCCAGGCAACAATATACTAAAGCAGAAGATTTGGAAACAAAAGGCTGCACCGAAGCTCAAACATTTCCTCTGGCGAATGGTGTCACAAATATTGCATATAGGAGAAAATCTAGGTCGACGACCCATCACGACCAACACCATCTGCAAATAGTGTTGTCATTATGAAGAAACAACAAATCATCTTTTCTTCACCTGCTTGTATGCACAATCGATATGGAGCGCTTCAGGTCACTTCTCTCCAATTGTAACTTACACACAAGTTCCTTTTGAAGACAAGCTAGATCTATTCCTTCCGAATCACCATGATGACGCTCTCAATCATTTCAAACAACAACCTATATGGATACTTTGGCGACTATGGAAAAGTTGCAATATCCTTACATTCCAGATGCGACAACAAACTTGGATACAAGCAATCCGACTGGCAAGAAAGTATACAAAGGAATAGGTTACCACAGAAGAGTACATAGCCACCATACTCACTCCAAGCATAACACTCACCAAGGTTTAGAATAGAAGATGGCAAAAACCACCAATGGATTGGCTCAAATGCAACTATGATGCATCTTTTACCAATGTGAATTGAGAATCCCAATCTGGTTGGATAATAAGAGATGACACTGGTACGTACAAAAACGCTTGTCAAGTTAGAGGTATGAAAGTTAACAGTGCTTTGGAAAGTGAATGTCAGATTCTTCTACAAACTATGCAGTATTGTTGGTCAAAAGGGTACCGATGAGTTGTCTTTGAGGGAGATTGTCAAGAATTAGTAAACTTTCTCTTAGCTGCCACAATCAATTTTGGGATGTATAATTGGCTTCGAGAGATACAACACTAAAAAGCTAAATTTTAGGATGTGCAATTCAATTGGATAGGACGCACACACAACAAGGCTGCAGACTTTCTCGCTACAAATATACTACCATTACAACAGTCTTTTGTATCTCACAATTTTGTTCCTAATGGCTTATCATTCTTCCTCCATGAGGATTATTGTAACAACTCTACTTATTAGTTAAAAATATCAGATGTTACAAAAAAAAAACTTTAATCCGGTTACTTGGTTTAATTATCGGTTTACCTTTGTCGAGTAATAAGCTATATAATTAAAGGCTGACAAAATGTCCCATAATGAACGGGGAGATTTTGGGTCCGCTTTAGACCGATATGGTATCATGAAACTTGTGAGCAAAGTTGAGATTATATGTTCGTCTCTTGGCTCCGCCCAACCGGATCTAGCGAGTGATCATTAGTAACACTTTTGTTTTTGTGTTTTGGCTTTTGTTAATACTCACTACAAACACTTAAAATCACTTCATAAAATAGATTAATATTATTAAACATGCACACCGACCGACGATACATGTGAATTGAAATTAAGAAGAACAAAAAATACATGCATTGGATAGATGGATAGATCTCTTAACAAATGTTAAGTATGATAATAATAAAACTTAATTAATTAAGCTTTCCCTTTTCCTTTGCCGCATTTCCCTTTCTCGTCATTGTATTTTGGAGGGGACAACAAAGAGCTCGAGATGGTGGTGGGATCTAGATGTTAGTGGAGGGCAACAAAGACTTTCGTACCCACGGGGTTGTTGTTTTCGTCAAGAGTGATGTAGGACACATGGAACTTTCCACTCTCCCGACCGACGATACATGTGAATTGAAATTACAAAGAAAGAAAATTACATGCAATGGATATATGGGTAGATCTCTTAACAAATGTTAAGAATGATAATAATAAACCTTAATTAATTAAGCTTTCCCTTTCCCTTTTCCGCATTTCCCTTTCTCGTCAGTGTCTTTTGGAGGGGACGACGAAGAGCTCGAGATGGTGGTGGGATCTAGATGTTGGTGGAGGGCAACAAGGACTTCCCTACCCACGGGGTTATTGTTTTCGTCAAAAGTGATGTTTGACACACGGAACTTTCCACTCTCTGCAATGACTTTGAAGATCGTCCTTGTGGTGACCGGAGGGTCCTGGGGCATGTCCTTCTTGGGCGGTGGAGGCATCGGGATAGTGATATTATGAATGAACTCTGCTGACTTCCAGTTGTTGTGAAGTTTAATCATCTCCACATAATCCTCCCTAACACCCATTGCCCTTGCCGCACCACGTGCTAACTCAAACTCGATGCATTGATCCTTCTAGAGCGGATGCTCTTTCACCATGGTTGTGACTGTTTGTTGGAACGAGTTTACGAACTTGGTGCGGGCATATTCCATGACGCGAAATCTTTCGGTTATAGTGGTTTTTCTAATCGTTAGTGTTTTTTTTTCATTTTTCAAATTTTATTATTATTTTTAAAAATGTTTTAGACTTTTTCTAAAAACCAAATATTTAGAAAAGAAAAATTAAAATCTAAAAACCAAAAACTAAAAAAAAATTAAAAAAATTATTCCATTCATGGCCTCTGTACAAAGTATGTTCGTCTGATGCAATATCACAATAGATAAATGAATCCATTTTTGGGTGTGATGTGGACATGTGAATGAATGCAGGACAATCAATAATATCAATTGCGAGTAGAGATATGGAAAAAAAATCAACCTTATCAAACGGGACGAATTCTCCAAACAAGTCGACATAATTTCATTATAATGATCATCAACTTTCAAATTCAAAAATCAATGAAAAAATATCTCTTTTCAGAAATGAAAAATTCGAATTCAAGCCACTTCACTTTATCCATCATCACTCACGACAATAAAGTTTTTTTTTCTTTTAATCCATGCAAAATTATAATTTTCATGTTCATCATTAAATCAATTTTAAATATATTTTTATTAGTATATATAAACAATACTTTTTATACCTAAACTAGTGTTCTTATTTATATATAAAATGCGTCCTTAACTATATTTGTCCAAAAAAAACATACTTATACAATAGGATAAAAAAAATAGTGTGAGCTATGTTTTCTGTTTTGTAATTATGAGTACTCTTCCTCACTTATCTCTCAAAACAGCTCTAGCAAAATGTCACTTTGCACTAGAATTAAATATCTTTTACGGATAAAAAATATTAACATCATTAATTGTCATATTATATAACAAAGGCATTTTTTTCTAAATCCTACCTCATTTCATTAACCTTATACTTCCTCCGTTTTAATTTAGTTGTCGTTCTAGGATTTAATTTTTGTTTCATATTAGTTATCGTTTTAGATTTTCAATGCAAATGTTTGATGAATATTCCAATTTTATACCTGCTGTTTTAAAGTTTCAACCAATGAAAAAATTATAATATATATTAATAAAAGGCAAAACATAAAATTTAATAGTTTCCTTAATTTGTGTGCAAAAAACCTTAAACGACAGTTAAACTAGAACGGAGGGAGTATTATAATGAAGAAAAATCGCTGACTAACATATCTCGAAAAACACAACTATGAAAATGTTGTCAACTGAAAATTTAAGTTGTCTATGGAGGCTCGTCACATGCATAAATGATTAGGAAAATATTCATGAACTGTTGTACTGAAAACTAAAGTTATCTATATATAAGTTATTGGTGGACAACTTGTCAAAAGGTGTGCCATAGGGAGAAAGACTATTTTTGTTATTTGACGATGTTGTGGAATTTGAGAAAAAACATGCACAATATGACATTTCTAAAAAACAATATTGTCCATGACATTTTCTTTAATAATTTATTTTGTTTTGCTCATCTCTCTTCGCGAAAAGATGAAAGAAAGAAGAAAAAATTGTTTTTTCACAAATGAAGATAGTAAAAAAAAAATATAAGGAAATAAACATCAGTGAAAATAGACCAATTTGACACAAATTTGGTAATTAATTGCTAGATTAACATTTCATTCTATTCTTTTACTAGAATGACACAAAGTTTATGTAAAAAGACTAAAAGCCTTTAAAATGTTAATTTTAATTTATTTATTTTTAACTAAAAATAGAAAAGAAGTAAATAAAAACTCTCGGATCTATAATGTGAAATAAGGAAAAATAATAATAATAAGAGAGATGATGAGGAACAAGACGTTGCGGGATGGTGAAAACCAACGGTGAGTCTAATTAGTCACGTTATGGTTGTGGCCAGTTCCTTTGGAGGTGGATGAGCCAATTCAAGACAGATCCGAGAAGAGAAACGAGGGGAAGCAATCTGAGTTCTATAGCCAGCGTTGTTGTGTTGCGGCTGTGTGTTGTTATCAGAAAAGAGAACTAGATGTCGGGAGAGAGAGAGCGAGTTGTGGGAAGGATATAGAGAACGAGTTGTTGAGGAGGTGGTCGACCACCAATGGTTCCGTTTAGTCACTTCATGGCTGTGGCAAGCCTCGATGGGGTGGAAGAACAAAGCCAGAGTGAATAGAAGTGAAGAAGAAAAAAAAAAGTGAAAGGAAATTGGAGATAAAAGCAGTGTGGAGGAACCAACTTTTAGGAATCTTCAACGCCGGAGCTAAGACTAGTACAGCAAGCTGAAGAGACTGGCGTGATTTCCAACAAGCCAAGAATCCATAGCAACTGAAAGAACTTCAATAAGAGTTAAACTCGAGGAGTTATGCACGTTACTTCCTGGCCAAGTAATTGCTGGAAAACTGTGAAATCTGGGCTAAGTATGAACCCTAGAAATTGTATATAACCAATATACAAATCTATCATTATTATATTAAATATACAAATCTGTCGTAACATTAAAAAATTTTGTTGTCACTGTAGTTATATATAATAAATCTGTTATCAAACAACAAATTTTTGATATCCAAAAACAAAACTGTCATAACTTAAATAAATATGTCATTACATATCGTTTTAATGTAGGTCATTTTAGCGATTTTTAAAAATATTTAATAAATCTGTTATCAATCGACAGATTTTTCATTAAACTAAAAAGTCTGTCATAACCTGAAACAAATCTGTTAGAACTAGACGTCAAACTAGTAATTATTTTTTCTTTTAAAAATCTGTCACATTATAACAGATTTTTAACAAAAAAATAAATCTGTTGCAACAATGAAAAATAAATCTGCCACATATTATAACAAGTTTGTCTAATATTATAAAAATCTGTCGTGTCTTAATAAATAAGTCTGTCATAAAAAAAATCTGCCGTTAAAAAAGATATCTGTCATAACACTCTTCAAATAAATCTGCCGGCCAAAGTAAGTCTGTCAGAGAAAATTTGTCATGGACAAAAATCTGTCGTTCACAAACAAATTTGTCACAACTAGTCTGACAGACTTTGTATAAAAATTTTAATTTTTTAAAAAATCGCTGGGAATTTTAATCAAGGGTAAAATTGACTTCTTCTTTTTTCCTAACAAATCAAGTTTGGATATTTTAGATATGAAAATAACTCAATTAACCCTCAAATTTTATGAGTTAGTTTAGCAATTAACTCTTTAATTTGGTTCAAACTAGTCTTTTTCCCTAAACATTATCCAGACGTTTGACAAAAGTATAAAAAACAAAAAATAAAATAAGGAGATAAACATTCTTATATAAGTGACTCACAATTTTTTTGTTTTTCTAATAGTTATCAACTAAAGTAGAGTAGTTTATAATCATCCCAACAAATGACTAGACGGATCATGCATGTTCTTTCTTATTCATATTTCAATTATTATTATTTATAATTTTTAAGTTTAAAAATTCATTGATTGATCCTGTTACAACGAGAAGTCACTTTCCTCGAAAATTCACAGGCAACAAATCAACTAAATACTGTAATAATTTAGTATATGGTATGTTTCACATAGAAGTTAAACCTAGATAAAGTGGTTTATGTATCACATAGAAGCTTAAACCTAAATATAAAGTGGTTTAGTCACTTCTCTCGCTCAAATTTAACACGAATCAATTTTATCAAACTGTATATAGTATGGTCTACTACCAATTAATGTTTCAACCTCTAGTTTTATATGGAGAGACTTATTTATAATCATTTTTTTTTTTTGTCGGCTTTTTTTTTTTTCTTTTTTTTTGTCGGCATTTATAATCATTTACATAGGTCATAGAAAACAGCAAAACTGAAAAAAGCATTATTATTGTCTCCGTTCTAGTAGCGACTGCCTTGGCTTTGGCAAGATTCCAAAAACGAAAATTACACCAGAAAGGAAAACAAAAGCTTGCTATCCACGTATATATATCTCTTTTAAGGTAAGAGAAGATCTATGGTAGAGACTCACAGATACATCAACTTAACTTTGGTTTTCTTTCTTGGTGTTGTTATCTGCAATTATGTCTCGCCTTCTCCCCAAGCTCTCTCCCCTCGTAAGATCTTCCTTGATTTTGTTCAATTTTCTAATTTCTTTTGCTTGTATTTTCTTAGATTATAGATGGTTTACTTTTCTACTTTATTACACTAGATTAGATAAGGATCGGAGGGTTGAGTTATAGATCTAAGCTTAATTAGAGAAGGTGATGCTTCATTTACTTTGATTGGTCTTAATCTCTGTGTGTTTAACATGGCAGATTCACAAGAGCAGTAGAATCGTTCGTTCATTTTCATCCTCCACGACCGGCCCATATGTTTCGATTTGCAGCATGATGGAACCCTCACCGGACGGCGGCAACCTCGGACAAGTCATGTTGTTCAACCTAGTAAATTCCGAGTTAGTCAGAACAGACAAAACATATCCCATTGAGCTTTATGACGCGCAGTTGGTGGGAGCTTCCCATGGATGGGGATTTTTCTCTAGTAGAAGAGATCGGTCGGTCATTATCAGCGACTGTCTAAACCCCTACGCTTCCAAGTCAGAACCAAAGATGATTCCTCTGCCTTTTTTTACCGGAATGTACTCTGGCCAAACCGAAGTCGTGTGCAACGTGGCCATGTCCTCTTCTCCTCCTGATCAAGACGACCAAGATTGGGTCGTTGGCATCAAGTTCTTGGGTAGACAGCTGAATCTCTGCAGGCCCCGTCGTGACCTGCGTTGGACTAACATCCTAGCACCTTTTGAGTCATGGGATAGCTCAAAACTTATGTATTCCAAGAAAGACCAAAGGTTCTATTTGCTTGCTCCTGGAGGCAACTACTTATGCTCCTGGGATCTCAACTTTAAGGAAGACAAGAAGCCTAAGTTCCATGAGTTGGTTTTGCACAACCTTCCAAGCATGCCACGTTCCCGACGGAAGCAGTTGGATTCCTACTGCAGGGAGGATCACTGGGTGGAGTCACCTTCGGGCGAAAGTTTCCTTGTCAAATGGTACATCATATAGATATTTTATATAAAGGATCTTCCCTGAATCAAAAAATAAACACGTTTAGGTCTTCTCGGCTGCAGGTACTCAGAATACACTCCTGAAGGGTTCAAAGCACCGACTCTAATGGTGTTTAGAGAGGAGTACACACAAGATGGGAGGAAAAACATGGTTTACACAGAGGACATTGGAGATTTGTGCATTTTCATTTCAAAGGGAGAAGATTTCTGCGTCGAGGCGAGCTCTTGTCCTGGACTCCACCGTAACTCCATCTTTTTACATGGACGTTTGTTTGCGACGTTCAATATGAGCAACAGTACCTTCTGGTGCTATGAATATCCCCAAGGTACACCAGCAAAAATTCCCTACTGCCCGTGTTGGATAATTCCAATTGCTTAAAGGAAAAGATATCTCTTAAGGAGTTAGCTTAAAGAGATAATGATGAATACAAAATAAGGAATCTAGACAAGTTCAAAAGAGATTTAGATAAAGCTTTGTATTCCTTATAGGATTAGGAGTAGCTAATCTCTATATAAGCAAGTGTCTATGGAGAGTTGTTCCATAAGAGACTAAGAGGTTTGGTTTAGTTTTTGAGAAGAGTTTTCTAAATCAATAAAGAAGAGCAAGTTCTTTTAAAACCTTTGAGTCAGTTACGATTTTATTTGGTATCAGAGCGGTGATCTAACAGAAGATAATCACGATTTCAAAACATGGGAGACGAGACCAACACCCAAACACGAACAAAAGACATTGGAACCTCATCGTTACAATGTCCGATGTTATCTGCCACCAACTACACAGTTTGGGTAATGAGAATGAAACTTATGTTGGAGGTCTATGATGTTTTGGACACGATCGATCCTGGATCAGCAGACAGATTAAAAAACGTCACGGCGAAGGCACTTCTGTTCCAGTCCATCCCTGAGAGTTTACTCTTACAAATCGGAGAGCTAGTCACACCAAAGGAGATTTGGGAAGCCATTAAGTCACGTTATCTAGGAGCAGAACGCGTGAAAGAGGCTAGACTCCAAACCTTGATGTCGGAATTTGACAAGATTCAGATGAACGATTCTGACTCGGTTGATGACTTTGTAGGGAAGATACAGTCAATAGCATCCAAAGCATCGTCGTTGGGAGAAGCTATACAAGAAACAAAGCTGGTTAAGAAGTTTCTAAAAGGTCTTCCAAGACACAAATTCATTCAAATTGTAGCTTCTTTGGAACAAGTCTTAGACTTAAAGACCACAGGATTTGAAGACATTGTTGGGAGAATCAAAGCATATGAAGAACGCATAGGTGAAGAAGGTCATAAGGAGGATCAAGGAAAACTTATGTGGTCAAGTAACAATCAACAAAACTACCATGGAGGCAACGACCAAAGCTACCGTGGAGGTCGTGGAGGATTCCGAGGCAGAGGTAGAGGCAGAGGTCTTGGAGGCAGAGGTAGAGGCCGTGGGAGGTCAGAAGGACAAAATTCAGGAGGAGAAATTGTTGAATATAATCAAAAGCAGAAGAAGGATAGATCAAAGATAATCTGCTGGCGTTGTGACAAGCCTGGTCATTTTTCATCAATTTGTCCCGATAGACCCAAACCGCAAGAAGTCAACTTAAATGAGACACAAACAGCAGATGATGCTCTCTATGTCCATGAGATAGTATTTTTGAATGAAGATAAGGTGTTTCCAAGAAACTATGATATCAACAATGGAGATGACAGTGTGTGGTATCTAGATAACGGTGCAAGTAACCATATGACTGGAAACAAACACTATTTTTCAAGTCTTGATGAAAGTCTCAATGGAAAAGTTCGATTTGGTGATGGATCATGTGTTAACATTGTCGGAAAAGGGACAATAATCTTTGTGAGTAAGACAGGAGAGAAAAGAGCTGTGAAGGAGATTTACTACATACCCGATTTAAAGCATAACATAATTAGTCTTGGACAAGCAACAGAGAATGGGTGTGAGGTACACATGAAGAAAGAGATTTTGTCTTTAAGAGACCCAGCAGGACAGCTACTTGTGCAGGTTACAAGATCACCAAATCGTCTCTACAAAACACCGATGGAGATAAGTTATCCGAGATGCCTGCAAGTTCAACAAAAGGATACGACATGGCCTAGCCGTTGGCATGCGAGACTAGGACATGTAAGCTTTGGTGTCCTAAACAACATGATCAGGAATGAGATGACCATAGGAATGCCACGAACAATACATGAGAAGCATGTGTGTGAAGCTTGTTTAACTGGAAAACAAACAAGGAACTCGTTCCCAGCCAAATCTGTTTTTCGTGCGACACAAGCTTTGGCATTAATCCATGGAGATTTGTGTGGACCTATTTCTCCACCAACACCATCAAACTACCGATATGCATTTGTTTTGATTGACGACTACTCACGATATATGTGGACGATGCTACTTAAGGAGAAGAGTGAAGCATTCTATCGATTCAAAAAGTTTAAGGAGTATGTTGAGAAGCAAACGGGTTCGATTATAAAAACTTTTCGCACCGATAGAGGAGGAGAGTTTAACTCAATTGATTTCAACTCATTCTGTGAAGAGAATGGGATCTCAAGGCATCTAACGGCACCCTATACACCACAGCAGAATGGTGTTGTAGAAAGAAGAAATAGAACCTTGATGGAGATGACAAGAAGCATGCTCAAGGGAATGAAAATTCCAAACACATTGTGGGGAGAAGCTGTTCGACATTCTACTTACATAATCAACAGAGTCGCTACAAAGGCATTAGACAAGAAAACGCCATATGAATGTCTTACAGGAAGAAAACCAAACATCGAGCATCTAAGGATTTTTGGTTGTGTCGCATATACGAAGATCAATGGTCCTTACTTAAAGAAGCTAGAAGAGAGATCAAGGACAGTCATCAATCTAGGCACAGAACCAGGGACCAAAGCGTATAGGCTCTATGATCCGGTTGCAAACAGAGTTATTGTTAGCAGAGATGTAGTATTCGACGAAGAAACATCATGGGACTGGTCGCCTGCAACAAGAGAAGAATACGGTGATCCAGGGATGTTTACTTTACCACACTATGATCTAGTAGGAGACAATGGTGAACAAGAACAGCTAGAGGAGCAGAATAATGATCAAGATCACATAAATCATGATGAAGAGGTCGTGATAGCAGGTAATCAGTTTGAGAATCAAGCTGCAGCAGGACCACAACCTGTGATTACTAGATATGGTCGTATGATATCTAGACCAAGATATCTTGATGATTATGCCTTACTAGCTGATTTCGAAGGCATTAAGCTGCTACTCACAGTAGATGGAGAGCCAGAGAACTACTATGAAGCTGCTAGTACAGAGGCATGGGTTAAAGCAATGGAAAGTGAGCTAGACTCGATCATAAAAAACAGAACCTGGGAGCTTGTTATGAAAACGAGTGATATGAAAACAATCGGACTAAGATGGATTTTTAAGCTCAAGAGAATGGCTGATGGATCAGTTAATAAACATAAAGCTAGACTAGTAGCAAAGGGTTATGTTCAACAGCAAGGAATTGATTTCGAAGATGCATTCGCACCAGTTGCAAGAATTGAAACTATTCGCTTACTCATAGCTTTCGCAGCAACCAGAGGATGGGAGATTGACCATCTAGATGTTAAAACAGCTTTCTTAAATGGAGAGTTAAACGAAGAAGTGTATGTTAGCCAACCTGAGGGATTTGTGAAGAAAGGGAAAGAGAACTATGTGTACCGACTTTACAAAGCACTATACGGACTTCGCCAAGCCTAGAGCGTGGAACCAGAAGCTGGACAATGTTCTAAAAGAGATGAAGTTCGAGAGATGCTTGAAAGAAACCTCTGTTTATCTCAAGAAAAACGGAAGGGATCTCTTGATAATTGCTATTTATGTTGACGATCTTTTTGTGACAGGAACCTCACGGAAGATCATTAACGAGTTTAAAGAAGATATGTCAAGAAGATTCGAGATGTCAGATCTTGGGAAGCTAGCATATTATCTCGGTATAGAAGTGATCCAAGGAGAAGATGGAATCAGAATTAAGCAAGAACGATATGCTAAAGGGATACTTCTAGACACAGGAATGCAGACCTGCAATTCAGCTCACACACCAATGGAGGCGAATTTGAAACTTTCAAAAGCTGAAGATGAAGAAGAAATCGATGCAACAGTGTATAGAAGATCGATCGGATGCTTAAGGTACCTTGTTCACACAAGACCAGACTTAGCATATTCTGTGGGAGTACTTAGTCGATATATGCAGAGTCCTAGAAAATCACATGGTCAAGCTTTGAAGCGTGTGCTAAGATACATAAAAGGAACAACAAATATGGGTTTATTTTTCAAAAAAGATGGATCAAAGAAGGTCATTGGCTATAGTGATAGTAGTCATAACATTGATGAGAATGATGGAAGAAGCACATCTGGTCACTTGTTTTGTCTAGGAGCAGCACCAATCACATGGACATCGCAGAAACAGCCTACAGTTGCACTCTCCTCATGTGAAGCAGAATTCATGGCAGCCACTGAAGCAGCAAAGCAAGCTATTTGGCTTAAGGAATTGTTACAGGAAATCCAAAGTGAAGAAGAGATGATCACACTAAGAATTGACAACAGATCGGCCATAGCCTTGACCAAGAACCCAGTTTTTCATGGGAGGAGCAAACACATTCTCAAGAAGTATCACTTCATCCGTGAATGTGTGGAGAGTGAGCAGATCATAGTTGAGCATGTACCAGGCGCAGAACAGAAAGCAGACATACTCACCAAGCCATTGGGAAGAGTCAAGTTTGAAGAAATGCGAAGTTTCATTGGAGTGGAAGCAATCAAGTCTCCTGAAGTTCAAGTTGGAACTAAGGGGGTGAATGTTGGATAATTCCAATTGCTTAAAGGAAAAGATATCTCTTAAGGAGTTAGCTTAAAGAGATAATGATGAATACAAAATAAGGAATCTAGACAAGTTCAAAAGAGATTTAGATAAAGCTTTGTATTCCTTATAGGATTAGGAGTAGCTAATCTCTATATAAGCAAGTGTCTATGGAGAGTTGTTCCATAAGAGACTAAGAGGTTTGGTTTAGTTTTTGAGAAGAGTTTTCTAAATCAATAAAGAAGAGCAAGTTCTTTTAAAACCTTTGAGTCAGTTACGATTTTAGCCCGTACTGGCTTCCTCCGTTTTCTCCCTAGTGCTCGATCGATCCTTCCTTCATTGCTGTTATTGTCTGTCTAGTTGGTTGCTTCTGTCCTGTTTTACCGATTTGAATTGTCAAGATCATCTAGTTAACGACTGCATTTGGTATTTTGGAATAATTGTTACAAATTTGAAAAATATGTGTAAGGATATTCCGTTTGTCACGTATTTATCAAGCTTTTGCATCGTAAATTTCATAACAAATTTCTCATAGTTCCGGATCCTATATTAGCTTTTGTGTTCCCCTTGTTTGAATAAATTTATATTTTTTGAATGAATCCCAACCGAGATTACTCCACCTTGTCATGTTTAAAGCTTGTATATGGAATCCAGTAGTCCATGATTGACTCATAAATATTGATGTAATCTCTACTCTCTCATTTTATCTTTCAAATCTGTATGACTTAATCGGGTACCTTTAACTTTTTGCATTTTCAATAGAATACCTTTTTTTCAAAAAAAAAGAAAAAAAGAAAAAAAGAAAGCAGAGATATGGAGACTACAATTTAGACCAGAGTGAATCTGGATTCTCTAGTTACACATTTCTAAAACTTAATCCTCTTACTGTTATAACAAAAAGATTCATCAGCAGCATGTCAGGATTTGATATTCCAACTGCAACTTACAGATTTAATTTATATGCACGTTATTGCAGCACAGAGAACACCATTTTGACCAAGACAGAAAACATATATATAATTTTTATGATAGGTTGAATACTTCCATAACCATAATATTCCTCATGTGTTATAGATTTATAATATGAAAACACACAATTATTTATTATTTTTGCTCTTTCTTAAGCTGACATAGTGTATGACATGGCTTTGTGAAGCGAGAGAGTATTACTAGATACTAGTTAGCAAAAAACAAAAAATATATATACTAGATACATATAGAGATCAAAGAATTTCCAAAGAGAAAGCTCACATCTCCAAAGCCATAACTCCACATGATTATTTCTTAAAACTCTTTTTTAACTGCAACGCTTCAAATTTTAACTGTTTACATTGAATTTTAATTTTTCGTGTTGTCAATATAGTACATTTAACGAGTCTCCTAGAGTCCTAATTATACATTACATCGTTATAAATGTAATTGTGTGAATCTCCGTGAATGGAGAGCTATGCATTGATAATGTATTTATAGTGATACAAGAGATAACATCATATCTTTGGTAAAGATATGGGATATACACAAATAAGAGATACACCTATATCTACGCTAACATCCCTCCGCAATCGGAGCTGGAGGTTCCCGAACACTCAGGCTGGACCGAAAATCTTGAAAGAGTGTAGTAGGCAACTCTTTGGTGAAGATGTCGGCATACTGGAGGGATGAAGGCACATGAAACACCTTAATATAACCAAGAGCAACTCGTTCACGAACAAAATGAATGTCAATCTCCACATGCTTGGTGCGTTGATGCTGGACGGGATTAGAGGCAAGGTAAACGGCACTAACATTGTCACAAAAGACAAGGGAAGTCTTTGGAACCGGAACCCGCATTTCCACAAACAAGTTGCGAAGCCACGCCAGTTCAGCAACAACATTAGCAACGCCTCTGTACTCTGCCTCAGCACTGGATCGAGAGACCGTATGTTGACGTTTCCCCGACCAAGATATAAGGTTGGGTCCGATAAACACGCAGTAACCAGACGTAGAGCGACGGGTGGACGGACAGCCGGCCCAGTCTGCATCAGAGTAAGCAACCATGGCCGTAGGAGATGATCTGTAGAGTTGAAGTCCATGCGAAATTGTGCCCTTGATGTAGTGTAGAATACGTTTCAATGCATTGAAATGAACCTCACGCGGGTCATGCATGAAGAGACACACTTGCTGAACAGCATACGATATATCCGGACGGGTGAATGTAAGATATTGTAGCGCACTAGCAAGACTCCGATACATCGTAGGATCCTTGACCGGAGGACTGTCGGAGTTGAGCTCAGCAAGCTTAGGCTTGGTATCAACCAGAGTAAGGCAGGGGTTACACTCCGTCATGTTGGCGCGATGAAGGATATCCGCCGCGTAATTCTGTTGATGGAGGAACGTACCTTTGTCATTCCGGACGATGGAAATACCAAGGAAATGATGAAGAGGCCCGAGATCAGTTATGGCAAAAGTAGAGTGCAGGGCCGAAATGATCTCATTAAGAAGTGTCGTCGATGAGGTTGTGAGTCCAATATCATCAACATAGAGTAACATGTAAGCAATGCCCTTGCCACGAGGACAGATGAACAAGAATGAGTCCGATAGGCTTTGATGGAAACCGAACTTCGTAGCAAAAGCGGAGAACCGAGTGTACCAAGCGCGAGGGGCCTGTTTAAGGCCGTAGAGAGACCGTCGTAAGAGGCACACGTGATCCGGCTTGCTTTTGTCTTTAAATCCCGGCGGTTGATGCATGTACACCGTTTCTTTAAGATCACCATGGAGGAACGCGTTCTTGACGTCGAGCTGACGGAGAGGCCAATCATACGCTGTACGCTGTAGCCACATGTAAGACCGCACGGATGGTAGCCGGTTTGACCACCGGACTAAACGTCTCATCACAATTGACACCGGGAAGCTGTGACTTGCCGTTAGCAACCAGTCTAGCCTTATAGCGAGATAACCGGCCATTGGAGTCGAACTTATGCCTGTATAACCACATAGAACGAATGATATTAGTGTTTTTGGGCCGTGGGACAAGCCACCACGTCCCCGTTTTAACAAGAGCACTGTATTCCTCTCCCATTGCCGGATTCCAATTTGGATCCTTAGCCGCCTGTATGTGGTTTAAAGGTAAAGGAGAGACGGAATAGGTGTGGAGACATAGCCTATTGATAGGTTTGACAATGCCTGCTTTGCCGCATGTTATCATCGGATGAGATGAAGTAGGCGCAGGTGGTGGTGCAACCGGAGTTGGCGGTGCAACGGGCGGAGGGGCTACCGGGTTGGGTGGTAAGGCCGGGGAAAGTGAAGGTGGTCGGGAGATAGGAGGCATTGGAACAAAGATCTCCTCTGGTGGGTTCGGAGCTGGCGTTGTAGCGAAGGGAAACACGTTCTCGTAGAACACGACATGGCGAGAGAGTATGATCTTTCTGGAGTGTAGGTCAAGGCAACGAAACCCTCGGTGATCGGAGGGATAACCAAGAAAGACACATGCGGTGGATCGTGGGGACAGCTTATGAGCAGTGGTAGCTAGCAGATTGGGATAACATAGAGAGCCAAAAACGCGAAGGTGGTCATAGCTCGGCCTCTTGTTGAATAGACGTGTGAACGGTACGTCATTGTTGATGGCAGCGGAGGGTAAGAGGTTGAGTATGTGTGCGGCTGTGTGAAGAGCCTCCACCCAATAAGCGAGTGGCATGTGAGCCTGAACAAGGAGAGTGCGAATCAAGTTGTTGAGGGTTCGCAACATCCGCTCAGCTTTACCATTCTGTTGAGAGGTGTGTGGACATGAGAACCTGAAGCTGGTACCGGTGGTAGCAAAGTGATCATGGAACTGTCGGTTATTATATTCGCCGCCGTTGTCACATTGTAGAAATGAAATACCACTATGAAACTGAGTCCGTACAATGGCCGAGAAATGGAGGAACCGACTAAACACATCACTTTTCCTCTTGAGAGGGTAGACCCACACAAAGTGACTGTAATCAACAAGAAATATGAGATAGTATTTAACACCACTAATACTTGAAACAGGGGATGTCCATAAATCTGAATGCACTAGTTCAAAAGGTGTGGAAACTGTTGATGTTGAATTAAAGAATGGTAAACGAACGTGTTTTCCTAGCTGACACGCATGACACAAAGTTTTCAAGTCGGTCTTTGAAAAATAAATACAACCCGAAGATGCTAAAGACATAAGAAGAGAGGATCCCGTATGACCGAGACGGCGATGCCACAATTCACCTGTAAGCGTGTGAACTGAAAGAGCGAGAGCAGGTGGAGCTGGTGGCGTGATGGTGTACAACGGTCCGTCACTGTTGCTGCGTAGGAGCTTGGTCCGCGTCCGCAGATCCTTAACATAAAACCCAAAAGGATCAAACTCGACAGAACACAAATTGTCAGTAACAAACCGGCGAACAGATATGAGGTTTTTGACAATGGTCGGGCTGACAAGGACATTGTTTAAGTGGAGAGGGCGAGAGGTCGAGGGTAAGGTTGTGAAGCCGGTATGGGTGACAGGGGCAGAGGAACCATTACCAACAATAAGAGAAGGAACAATGCTTTTATTAAAAAGGGAACGTAGCATACCTGTCCTATTAGCAACGTGATCAGTAGCCCCGGTGTCCATGACCCAAGAGTGGCTTGCCGGATCCTGCAGAGTCATCGTGCTGAACGCTTGTGGCAAAGCAGTGAGCGTTGGTGTGCTAGCTATCGGCGGTGGCGGATAGGCGTGTTGAACATAGTGAGCTTCACCGTGTGGACGAGTGGGAGAGAATGAGGCAGGGGAAACACCGGGTGCAGCATAAGGTGGGGGGTAAGCGTGATGCAACATTGGAGGTGCATACGAAGGTGGTCCCCCATACGACTGCGGATACGACCAGGGAGGTTGGTTGTATCCCCACGGAGGAGGATAGCCAAACTGATTGTTGGTCCAGTTGTTTCGACCACGCCCACGATTGTTGCGTCCGCGTCCTCTGTTTCGAGAGTTGTTGTTGTAGCCGCGACCGGAGTTGTTGGTGTTGTTGTTGTGACCGTTGTATTGCTGCGAGTTGTTGGGTTGTTGTTGTTGATCCTGGTGGGTGAACAGCACCGTAGGGGAGGAAGCATTGGTGGGATGTTGTGCGACAGTTTTAACTTGTTTGTCAAGGCACTTCTCTTCCATGATGAGCATCGATCGTGCCTTAGTGAACGAAGGGAATGGAGTCTGATGTTGAATAACATTGATTATGCTATCAAATTTGTCAGACAAACCATTCAACATATGCATCGCTAACAACCGATCAGAGACTGGTGAATCAAGGTTGGCTAACCGGTCGGAGAGAGACTTCAATTTGTGGCTGTAGTCGGTGATATTCATATCACCGATCTTAAGACTGCGGAGTTCATTGTCGTATTGGAGCGACCGTGCCTCCTTGTTATCACGAAACAAATCTTCAAGCGTGATCCATATATCACGTGCTTTGGATTTGGCTTTGAGGATGGTGTCGAGGAGCTGCTCAGACACCGTGCCGTAAATCCACATTTTTACAAGCCCATCATGTTCTTTCCACTGTTTTTCATCATCAGCGGTTGGCACGGAGGAGCCATTGAGGTGTCCCAAAACACCAAAACTGCTGCAATGGGTTTCGAAAAGCTCGCGCCAGACATCATAGTTGAGCTTGTTCATGTCAAGCTGGATGGGGATGTAGCCTCGAATCTGTGCGATTCCAAAGGGCTTGTCTGTGTTGGGAGTGACGGCGGTTTGAGAGGGGCCAGTCATCTTCACCGATTACACGTTTAAAAGGAAAGAAAACAAAAAAAACAGGGAAAAGAAAAAAAAAATATAAGAAGAACGACGGAGAGATGAAGAGAGCGGAGTAGGATCGGAAAGAAAACCTTTTGAAGTTAACTTAGCTCTGATACCATGTAATTGTGTGAATCTCCGTGAATGGAGAGCTATGCATTGATAATGTATTTATAGTGATACAAGAGATAACATCATATCTTTATCTTTAGGATATACACAAATAAGAGATACACCTATATCTACGCTAACAATAAAAACATACATACTAATAAGTTTAGACTCAACACTTACTAGAGTAGACCCCATATGTAAGTTTTTAGATAGAGAGATGTGTGAAAAATATGGTTGGCTCAGAATTATTAATGTACTTGTAGATGATTCTGTCAACAAAGTTATTGTAACTTTTGTAAGAACTGTGAGTGGGGCTCGGTAATGAGTACCGACTACCGAGTATGCAATGGGTTACAAAGAGATACAAAGAAAAAGCAACAAAATATAGAAAAATTGAAAGAAAAAAAAAAAAACATTTTTATTGTCTCTGTTCTAGTAGCGGCTTTGGCAAGATTCCAAAACCAAAATTACACCAGAAAGGAAAAAAAAAAAAGCTTGCTATCCACGCATTTATCTCTTTTAAGGTAAGAGAAGATATATGGTAGAGACTCCACAGATACATCAACTTAACTTTGGTTTTCTTTCTTGGTGTTGTTATCTGCAATTATGTCTCGCCTTCTCTCCAGGCTCTCTCCACCTCGTAAGATCTTCCTTATTTTTTGTTCAATTTTCTAATTTCTTTTGCTTGTTTTTTCTTAGATTTAGATGGTTTACTTTTCTACTCTATTACGTTAACGGAGGGTTTAGCTATAGATCTATTCTTTAGAGAATTGAGGATTTACATTTATTTTTTGCTTTAACATGGCAGATTCACAAGAGGAGCGTTCGTTCGTTTTCATCTTCCACGACCGGTCCGTATTTGCCGCTTACTGTCAGTGGACGCCGTCGGAAGGCGTCAGCATCGGAGAAGTGGTTTTGTACGACCCTGCGAAACAAGAGTTACTCAACCTTGCGGACAAAGCAATTCCAGAAGAAATCATTTCAGCCAAATGGATCGGAGCTTCCAAGGGATGGTCAGTTCACTCTGACACACAAGACCGTTGTGTACTCCTCACCGACTTTTTGAACCCATGGAATTGCAAACCAAACCCCAAACTCTTGACTCTGCCTCCGCTTAACCCTCTGCTCTCTTGCCAAACTGATGTGATCTGGAACGTGGCAATGTCCTGTTGTCCTGATGACGATGAAGACTGGGTTGTTGGCATCAAGTCATTGGGTGACCAGCTCAGTTTCTGCAGGCCCCGTCGTGACTTGCGTTGGACTAAGTTCCAAACACCTTTTGACTACTTTCCAACCTCGAATCTGACGTATTCCAAGAGAGATCGGAAGTTTTACTTGCCTGGTCCTGGAGGCCATCACTTGTTATCCTACGATCTTCACTTCGACAAAGCCGACCAGCCTGAGTTCCATGAGTTGCAGTTCCGAAACTTTCCAGAGTCGTTCAAGTATGACTCGGAGCAGTCGGAGATGTTTCCTTCTTCTTGTAGGACAGAACGCTTTGTGGAGTCACCCTCTGGAGATGAACGTTTCGTCGTCAAATGGTATAATAATACTGATCTATAGCTACTACCGTACTACATTATTGCTGAACCATTGATCATTGGTATTTGCATGCAGGTACGCCAAGGGTTGTTTGGCTTATTCGAGTAAAATCACCTATGAAACGCAGCGGTTCATGGTGTTTAGAGAGGA
>CP094631.1:17714817-17739817 GCA_023657505.1 Camelina hispida | reverse complement strand
TCAAATTAGAACTAGTAACTAATCCTAACATTGAAGTATTAAAAAAACCCATATAAGCAAAAAATCTCAGATATCCTTGATCATGCGACATATAATTGTCACTATAAATCAGAACCAAAATCCCAACAGTTGTAATTAATATTGACATAATAGAAGTAAGTGGATCGATAAAGTAACCGAACTCAAAAGAAAATTCATTATTTATGGTCCAAGACCATACATTTTGATGAATGCAACTTAGAAAAATTTGTTGAATAGATAGATAGAATGAAAAGATCATAACTATACTTAACAAAAAAATACTAAGAAAAGTCCAGATGCGGCGAAGGTTTTTTGTTGCTGTCGGAAAAAGTAGAAGTCCAACTCCTAGTAAAATAGGTACTGGAAGTGGAATGAAAGGGATGATCCATGAATATTGATATGTATGTTCCATAAAATAAAAAACCCTTTTTATTTTATTATTAAATTTATTATTTCTTATTCACTGGTTTGTATATATATATATATTTTTTTTTTTCAAAGGGGACAATAAAAAAAGTACGCAATTTTAAACCTAAATAGAAATGTTTTCCAATAATCCTTCATAAATCTTTGAAAAGAAATATATATTCAAATAAAAAAATTAGAAGTGATTAAAAATATTACTATGTTACTGTAAAAAAAATTATTTGTCTTTTTTTTTTTATTACTACTAAATAAATATAAATAAATAAAATTTTATTGTTATTTTATGCAGATACAGAAAAAGTGAATTCTAATTCCGTATTACAATAATTTATATACATATATTAAGAATAGAACAAAGATTTACACGATAAAAAATACTTAATATTAATTATAAAAAAAAACTTTACCTAAAACAAAGTTATTTGAGTTTGATTTTTTAGGATTGTTAAGGAATGGATTTGCATCATGGAATTTAGTGATTGTCTTCCAGTACACTAAGCGAGCTTTTTTTTTACATATGATGTGAAGAAATCTTATAATTTTTTTGATAATATAATATATCAGTATAGATTACTTAAATTAGTTTTCTCGTACGGATTTCAAACGTTAAAAAAAAGTAAAAAAAAAAAAGTTGGATTTGAAACTTTTGAATGTCTTTTTTGTTTTGAAAATAATATATAATAAAAAAAAATAACTCGATATGGAGTACGAAAGAATAGAATAATAAATGTCTTTGACATCCAATTATACCACTGAAAATTTTTTTTTTCATTTTTGAATGGCAGTTCCAAAAAAACGTACTTCTATCTCGAAAAAGCGTATTCGTAAAAAAATTTGGAAAAGGAAGGGATATTGGACAGCGTTGAAAGCTTTTTCGTTAGGGAAATCACTTTCTACAGGTAATTCAAAAAGTTTTTTTGTACAGCAAAATAAATAAAAAAACTATAATAATTAGAATTAGCCTAACTAAAAAAAAAACCAATTTTTGAAAATACATATAAAAAAAATAGGAACCAAAAGAAAAAAAAGGTTCACATTTTTTTTAGAAGGGGGATTCGTATTTTCCCCACCACTATCTTGATACAATAAAAAAAAAGATCTTTTATTTCCTCTTAATGAGGAAATAAAAGATCTTTAAATTAATTACTTTAAGTGATCAAAAAATCTTATGTTTGTACAATATAAAAAGATACATCAAAAATATTTTGAGAATTTTTTGATTTCTCTCGAGCAATTAGGAAAATCTAATTTTATTTAAAATGTCTAAAGGTTTTGAAGAAATTTTTATTTTTCGAAAAAGCATTTTGTTATCATATAAATGAAAAAAAATGATAAAGAGCATTTCGAATTTTGTCTTTGGGTTAAAGTTTAATTTAGTTATATTTTTCATTGTATTCTAGAAAAAATATAAAGGACAAAAGGTGAATTTAAATAATTTTAAATAACTCAGATAAAAAAAGATCTTAATTGAATTAAAACCCAAATACCTATTTCAAAAAGTTTTAATTGATTAAATCAATTGGAAATTTGAATCAATTGGCTTCTTTATTTAAATTTGAATCTCGACGATTGAATCAAAACTTGTTAATATTGTTTTGAACAAGTTGCCGCTATGGTGAAATTGGTAGACACGCTGCTCTTAGGAAGCAGTGCTAGAGCATCTCGGTTCGAGTCCGAGTAGCGGCATAAGATCTTCTAAAAGAGATATTATAAGTTTTATAATCAAAATAATACCCGACTTTCTTTATAAAACCGGGTAAAACCTAGTATTAATTTATTAATTTTTAACAAATTTTTTATGATTTTTTCAATTTTAGAGCATATATTAACTCATATATCTTTTTCGATCGTTTCAGTTGTACTGACAATTTATTTTTTAACTTTTTTAGTTAATTTAGATGAAATCATAGGATTTTTTGATTCATCAGATAAAGGAATCATAATTACGTTTTTTGGTATAACAGGATTATTATTCACTCGTTGGATTTATTCAGGACATTTTCCATTAAGTAATTTATATGAATCATTAATTTTTCTTGCGTGGGCTTTTTCACTTATTCATATGGTTTCCTATTTTAATAAAAAACAACAAAATCACTTAAACGCAATAACTGCGCCAAGTGCTTTTTTTATTCAGGGTTTTGCTACTTCAGGTCTTTTAAACAAAATGCCTCAGTCTGCAATATTAGTACCAGCTCTCCAGTCCCAGTGGTTAATGATGCACGTAAGTATGATGATATTAGGCTATGGCGCTCTGTTATGCGGATCATTATTATCAATAGCTCTTCTAGTGATTACATTTCGCAAAGTCGGACCTACTTTTTCTTTTTGGAAAAAGAATCTAAAAAAAAAATTTTTATTAAATGAATTTTTTTCTTTTGATGTACTTTACTACATAAATGAAAGAAATTCTATTTTACTACAACAAAACATTAATTTTAGTTTTTCTAGAAATTATTATAGGTATCAACTGATTCAACAATTAGATTTTTGGAGACACCCGCACAAAACCACGGGGATCGATCGATCTTTAAGGAGGATCGATCAATCCAAAGCTAATTGAACAAAAAATATTCGCATCTTCTGCGTTTGGAACCTGTTCCTGAAAACATTTAACACCATACATGATTTCACCGTAATAAATCCTAAAAACAAAACCAAAATCCTAAGACAAATAAAAATAAAAGGGTAAGCCAGCACAAATCCCATGGGTTGCCTCCCATAAGCGCTTGTTTAAGGTCTATAGCTTGACCGTGGTTTCAGGTGTCAAGTGATGGGAGGATGAGAACTCATATCAGAACAAGCTCTCCAATTCGTCAGCTTAAGCTCCATAACAATTTTCAACATACCATCCACTGCTTCTTGGCCTTTCTCTTTAAACTCGGGAGTGAGGATGGCTTTAACTTTAGAGAAAGGCCGAGATATTCCTTTACACTTCACCTTGTACTCAATGGTGTCTCTAGTACATATTTCTGGGGTACCAAGGTTATGTGAAGATCTGGTATTACGCTCTCTATCTTCGGCTTGTCTCTCTTCTTAACCCTCTTAGACTTTTTCTCAGAAGAATGAGTGTCTCCATCCAGGAATTCGTTGACCTCATTCTTATCACCATTCTCTCCCATTGTCATGACATCCACCTTCTTCTCATGTTCTACGACTAGACAAGAGCCATGTCGTACAGCTTCATTTGCAGTGATTGCGTTGTAGAAGACTTTATCATCAATGTTAGAGAAAGTGATCCTCTTATTAGGCAAGTCAACAACTGCTCCTACTGTTGCTAGGAAATGTCTCCCAAGAATCAAAGGCATAACAGAACCCCCACTCATTTCCACGACATGAAAATTTGTAGCAACCAAGCAACTCCCAACTCGAACATCTAAATTATTAATGAAGCCTTGTGGAGTCGTGGTGACAGCATTTGCAAACTTTAGAGAGACCTTAGAAGCCTTCATATTATCAATCCCCAACCTCTCTGCAACAGCCTTAGACATTACGTTCACACTAGATCCAGTGTCACAAAGGGAAATCTCAAAGTTCACTCCTAAGATGGAGCATGGAACAGCAAATCTTCCTGGATCTTCTAACTTGGGTATTCTTTTCAAAGATGGAGCATGAATGTTCTTCTCTCAAGCCAAAAACGCCTTAACCTCCACCAAATCCTTTTCTTCAACCATAACATCATTGTAAACCTTCTTAAACAAAGAGATACACTTTACTGCCTCTTAAAGGTAACAAGTGATGAACTCACTTATACAATATCTTTGTACCGACCATACGTTTTTTCATCCAAAGGTTTCTTCTCGTGTCTTTTAAAAGGAATTTGTTGCCTATTGGCTTTGGTTCCACAAGAATTGATTCCTTGGTATCTGCATCAGGAACAACTGAGCAGGGTTTTCCCATACCTCCAACAAGGACCGACTGGTCTGGACGTGGAGCCGTCGATCCGGGGACTTTTTGAAACTGGTTCTCGTCAATGACGGATCGATCGATCTATAAAGGGGATCTGTCGATCCAATTCTCGGAGATCAAACTCAAATTATCAGAATGGATGGGACCGGCTGGTCTAGTCTCGGATTGATCGATCCTGTCTCTGCGGAAGCCAAACATGAGTTTATAAAGACAACTCAGCCCATCTTCGATCCCACCATAGAGTGTTATGCCTTGCATGACTCTTTGTTCTTAGAGCTAGAAGAAATAGCAGAGACTCTCTTATCAATGGAATCAACATGTGAACTCAACCTCTCAAATTTCCCATTCAAATCATTGTACATGCTATCAATCTTGACATTAATCTCAGCAGAACTTTTCTTATGGCCCTCCAACAATGCTTGCATCATCAATTCAAGTTTGTTATCTTGTGAAGCTGCAGATGGAGCGTGGTATCATTGGACATTTGAGCTATTACATTTAACACCTTTGTTCTGAAATCCTTGCGGGAAGTAATTACCTTATTTATTATGTAGAGGATACACCGATCCTAAGGATTCTCAATGTTGGTGCTTCTCAGAGAGATGAGGATGATTTCTATAATTCTGATTAAACCCATGATTCTGATAGTTCCCTTGTCCCCCTACATAGTTCAACTCCTGTCCCCTCAAAACCTGAATTTACTCCAACTTGCTGATACGCACCTGTCTGCCCGTCGCACATGTTGACAGCTTGCTGATCTCTCTTCAAAAGAAGGTCTACCTGGCAGTGAGATTTTTAATAACATCTGTATTCACAGAGCTAACAACACCCACAGAACGATCATACTCATGGCTATGATTGCTGTTACTCGCTGCAAGGTTTTCGACAAGAGGTTTGCTTCAGCGGCAGTGTTTGTGTAGAAAATCTCCTCTGCTGGCAGTATTGAGTGCCATCTGGTATTTCTGGTCAATTCCTCCATAGATGATGTTCATAAGATTCTCTTGTGAAAAGCCATGATGAGGACAGTCCCTCATACACTCCTGAATCTCTCCCACGCTTCACAAAAAGATTTTGTACCCCCTTGTGAGAAGGTAGTGATCTTGCTCCTTAACATAGCTGATCGTGACTTAGTGTAGAAGTGGTTCAAAAACTGTGCTCTACACTGTGCCCAAGTGGTGTGATCCTCGGTCCAAGAGATTTAGCCATCTCAAAGCCTTATCTCCTAAAGAGAATTGGAACAAAGTCAACATGAAGAACAACTATAGATGAAGAACAATAAGATCAATCCCTAATCTAACAAATCTAGCATCAATTAATCATAGAAACCCTTCTGAAACCCTAAACCCAACAGTGGCACTACTCGCATACATGGAGAAGCGAAACAACAAACCAATAATGAAGAAAACATAATTGAATTACAAAAAGAATAGAAAATAGGGTTTAGAAATCTTCTCCAAAGTGTCAAGAAGGATTAGAGATCTTCTCCTTCAGCTCTCAATACAAAATAGTCTCAGAAAAATAAAGCTTATGTCTCCTGGAGGCCGTGCCTGCTTAAATAATAAATAAACCTCTAAAAGTCGGGTTAAAACGAAAAGGAAAACTCGAGTCGGGTGTGTGACTTGTCGATCTCGAATGCGAATCAGCCGATCCTGGATGCTTTTCTTTACTTGCTCCATCTGCTTGCTAGCCCGATCAGTCCTCACCAAATTGGCTCCATATGCATGTTTTCATCCCCAAACGCTCACATTCCTTCCAAAGTCACCTAGGACCTGTAAAGACTCACAAAAGACTAAAAGGACTCTAAAAGCACACTTTGACCTAGAAAAAGACTCAAAATAAACCTAGAAACTATGGTTAAAACCCTATAAAATGCAGACACATAATTAACGAAGATGAGTGAATCAACATTGATTAATAAATTGAAAGAAAACAATACTTAGATTTTTTAATACTTGAAGGTGTGAAACAATACTCAGATAAATAAAAAATATTTTTTGAGGTCCAAAAGAATCTGTATATACAGTACAAATATAGAGGTGTGAAAAAAAGAGGTGTGAAACAAAAAGATATTAACTAACAAGTGCAAAAATTGAAAGCTGGGGATATATAAAAGGGTGAATTACTCAAATGTTACTCATTTTAGGTAATATTACCAGAATCTACAAAAAACTTTTTTATTACTAGAATGTTTCGGGTATTTTCAAAATACCCAGCGTGCCCCTGTTTTATGTTACCGGAAAAAACGTTATTACAAAAATGCCATTGCCACGCCGACGCCACGTCGAAATCGCTGACGTGTACCATAACTCAGCCATAACTCGATACAGAGTATGTTGGGCTGAGTTATAGGTATTTTGCGGTTGAGTTATCGAAAAAAACATTTGAGTAAGAGCGGACGGCTGACTTATGAAAATCTGGCTGAGTTATTCTCATAAGTCAGCCAAGCGTTACGGCTGACTTATCAAATTTGGCTTAGTTATGCGCATAACTCAGCCAAGCGTTACGGCTGAGTTTTCACCGATGGTTGAGTTGTCAAAATTTTGACTGAGTTATCACAACGACACGGCTGAGTTGCCATTTTCCGACTGGCTGAGTTATGAAAAACGGACTTATGAGATGTAGTTACGGCTGAGTTATGGTAAAAAACAATAACTCAGCCATAGCTGACTTATCGACAAGTCAGCCGTTTGACGGCTGACTTATTGGCAAAAGATTAATTACTATAATGTTTTTTAGTTACGGCTGACTTATCAAACGATACGGCTGAGTTACATATTTTCAGTTCATGAAGCGGCTGAGTTTGGCAGCAATTTTTTTTGCTTTTTAATTACTGTAATGTTTTTCGTGTTGTGGCTGAGTTTTAGTTAGGCTGAGTTATGGTATTGTTTCATGGCTGATTTGCCACGTCGGATGCAGCATCCATGTCAGCATTCCATGTCATCATCTTTTCTCCGGAAATACGAAACGTCGTTCGATTCTGGTTCTTCAACTGGTTAATAAGTGAACTATTTACCTTCTTATTCACCTTGTTCTTCTACTTCTTCTTCACTTTCTTCTTCACACCTTGTTCTTCTACTTTTGTTCTTCTCCACCTTGTTCTTCATTATATTTCATTTGATGTTTTCGACGACTCCGATGGTGAGTCGTCTGATGACGAGAAGTTTTCTGTATTGGGCGAGCCTCAGAGTACAGTGGAAGACCCACCTACTCCGCCTCCTCAGAAGAAAGCTCATAGAGATGATAACTTTGCCGGATCGAAGATGAATCCGGAGGCTATTAGGTTGGAGGTGTCAACGCTAAAAATTGCTGTAGGACAACGATACAGTAGCAAAAAGCAGTTCAGGAATCACGTGAAACTTATTTCGGTTAGGGATGGATTTGATTTTAATGTACCAGTCTCAAATCCGAGACAAGTGGTTTTTAGGTGTTGGATTAAAGGATGTCTTTGGAGAGTTCGTGCATCTGTACAAGGGGATGACCCGGATTTTCATGTTCGTGTATACGATTCGGACACACATGTTCTCGTGACGGAACGTTCTACTAGATGCCGTCAATCAACAGCTGATGTACTGGCAGGTCTTTACAGGGACTATCTTGGTGATCTTGGTCCGGATGTTAAACCTAAAAGTGTCGGAGTCATTTTCAATAAGCAATTTAGTCTAAAGGTAATTACTATGTTTCGACTGACTTATTGATAATAATGGTTGAGTTATAGGTATGTATAGGCTGAGTTAATTATTGATAACAATGGATGAGTTATAGGTATGTATAGGCTGAGTTATTTACATTTTACGGCTCATTTATTGATTATTTAAGGCTGACTTATTCGAATGTATCGGCTGCGTTATTTATATATTATGGCTGATTTATTAATTTGTTGGTGTCGACAGATGGGTTATTGGAAGGCATATCGAACGCTGCTGAATGCAAGGCATATCCATCAGGGAACTCCCGAGGAAAGTTTTAGCGAGTTGCCTTCTTACATATTCAAGTTAAAAAGGGAAAATCCGGGTACAGTCACGCGTCTTCAAATAGGTGATGAAGATAGATTCAAATATGTTTTTATTGCTTTTGGTGCGAGTATTGCTGGGTTTGCTTTCATGCGCAAAGTTGTTGTTGTCGACGGAACGTTTCTCCATGGTAGTTACAAAGGGACACTTCTAACAGCCCTAGCTCAGGATGGTAACTTTCAAATTTTCCCATTAGCTTTCGCTGTTGTTGACACTGAAAATGATGAGTCTTGGCGTTGGTTCTTTACACAACTCAAAGTTGCCATTCCAGACGAAAAGGATCTTGCGATAATCTCCGACAGACATCAGTCAATAGGGAAAGCGATTCGTCAAGTGTATCCGTTGGCTTCACGTGGAATTTGCACTTACCATTTGTATAAGAACATATTGGTGAAGTTCAAAGGAAAACATTTGTTCCCTCTGGTGAAAAAAGCGGCAAAGTGTTTTAGGCTAACTGATTTTAATGAGGCTTTCAATGAGATTGAAGCACGTCATCCCGAACTACATGGATACCTCCAACGAGCTGGTGTCCGAATGTGGGCGCGTGTTCATTTCCGGTGAAAGGTACAATTTAATGACAACGAATATTGCAGAATCAATGAACCATGCACTGTCAAATGCTAGAAGTCTTCCCATAGTTCAACTTCTAGAATCGATACGGGATATGATGACCAGATGGTTTTCTGAACGGAGAGATGATGCGAAATCGCAGCAAACAACGCTCACTCGAGGTGTTGAGAAACTATTACAGGTAATTTTACATAAGTCAGTCGTCAATGTTGATAACTCAGCCGTAACAGTTACCATATCGCTGCCGTAATTGTTTCCTTATCTCAGCCATTACCATTATAGTTTCCATAACTCATCCATTGTTTCAATAACTCAGCCATAATTGTTTTCATAACTCAGCCTAATGCGTTTTTGTTTTTTGTTCTACTCCCTTGTAGGACCGTGTCACCGGAGCAAGACTTATGGAGGTACAAACGATTGATGCTGTACGTGTTGAAGTGAAATATGGATCATCTTTGCATGTTGTAAATTTAGAAATAAAAAGTTGCACATGCCGTCGTTTCGACCACGAGAAAATACCATGCATCCATGCAATCGCAGCTGCAGCATATGGATGTGTCTCGTATATCCATGTGCGATACGAAATTTAGGAGTGTCGATTTGGTTAACGGATGGGCTGGTTCAATCATGCCTCCAGATGAATCATTCCCTGCTCCTGAAGTTGTGGATAATCAGAAGTGCTTGCCTCCGATTGTTGTGAACCAGCCAGGAAGACCAAAGAAGCGTAGGATTAAATCATCTTTGGAAGTTGCCACTGAAAATAAACGCCCTAGGAAGCAACACGCATGTTCGCGATGTAAGCAAGTTGGGCACAATGCGAAAACTTGTGCTCTATAGTTACTCATCTGTCAAAGTATTATTACTTTATTTTGTGGTATTACTCATCTGTCAAGTAGTATAACTCAGCCATAACACACTATAACTCAGCCATCACATGAATCGAGTTATATTTCGTCCTGTATCATGATAACTCAGTCGTAATAAACTATAACTCAGCCATATAATCAGTCGTATAAATCAGTCGTTTGTTTTCATATTGTTTCTTTGATAACTCAGTCATGACATGAATCGACTATATATTTCGTTTTCCGTAAAAGCTATAACTCAGCCGTAAATTTTATAACTCATCCATGACATTAAACTTCGCTAAAATCGTTTTGATTAGTTTCCATTACACTTCATCCAAACAACAACAAAAATATATATAATAACAACGACTAAACGGTCGGGGAGCCCGATCGAAAAGTTTCGCCACCAACCCTCTAGCTTCTCGGACGGTCCTGCAATCGCAGAACGGGAGCTGGGCCAGATATGTCAGTCTCCAATGGTTCCTCCACTGCGAGTTCGTTCACCGCATTCGACAGAAATCTCGTACCCGTTGTAAGGCCTCTAGCCTTTCGATTGGCAATCCAGAGCCTCGGACATCATGTCCTCTATAAAGGCACATGGGCCTTCAAGAAGATGGCGCTCGCGGAAGGCTTCACCCGACGACTCCAGGAAATTAACATATCGGATTAACCTAGCCAAGCAAGCTCGATAGGCCCAGACATCCGTCACGAACGGAAGGCGGTTTCCCTCGGGGTTCGCGATCGCCTTCGGGAGATCGGGTACATCCATCTGATCGACGAGTTCTTTGCACGCCTTGTGCTCATCAAGTAGACGGACCATTCGCCAGTGTGCCAAGAAGTAACCTTCGACGATAAGGTCTTCCAGGACTAGAATGGTTCCTCTAAACGGTAAAAACGATGGAGCTGGTCAAGTTTCAGCCGAAGCGCCCGAATATACGCGCCCATCCTCTTTCGCCGAGCTCGGTACTCGGAGTTCTAGCTGAAGGGGAGACACACCGGGTTCGACAGTATTTGAGTTCGGAGCGACCTCACGAGATCGGGACGTCTCTCCTACCTCCTGTGGAATGGGATTTTCCGGCTCCCGATTGCCGGATGCGGCGGCTATCCTTTCCCGGCCTGTCTCAGCAATGCGGATCGAGTTCTTGCTGGCATCCTTCTATTTCTTACGCTGGTGGAAGTTAGAATGATTTATTCCCCCAACCTTCATCCCTATTTATATAGAGTCATGGGATGTAACCGCCGCTGAGTCCACCAATCAGACTGCAGCGAAAATTCCGCTGTGTCGCGAGAATAACTATAAAAGACCGTGCAACACATTTAATGAAATGCGTCTTTCGTTTTCCCGTAAAGCTATAACTCAGCCGTTAAGCAATATTTTGGCAAGTTAACCTAATAATAGACGCGACCTTTCTTTTGATAACTCAGCCATATAGATTGTTCATTTTGATAACTCATCCGTTATTCACTATAACTCAGCCGTCACATGAATCGACGTGACCTTTCGTGTTCCCGTAAAACTATAACTCAGCCAATACATGAGAGTAGACACTAAAATGTGGAAGCATGAAAGGTGGATACATAGAATTAGCCGAAGAAAAAAAGGGACGTTTAATACATGAAAAAGGGACGTTTAAAATAAACAGAAATTAGAGTCACGAATTGATAAGGTAAAACTAAAAATCACTGCTGGAAACCCTAAAGGATCTCCGAGACTTTGAGGGACAACCACAGAAGGTAACAGTTTTCGCACATGATTTCATAGTCTCCATAGCGGAGAGAATGGAAACCATAATACAAACAACACATCACAGCACAAACGGGTTTAGGGAGTGACGGGCTGTCAGGATAGCGATGGGAGGCTGAGTATGAGTTTTTCCGGGCCGTCTTATAACGAGATAAATCATCCAGAAAATAATTACTTACAATGGCATCCGAAGACTTCAGAGGATAATGATTTGCATCAAACAGCTGGAGGTAATGGACGGCCATATCCTCATTCCCTTGACAAATACTTAGTACCCCACATGCTAAGGTGGCATAAGCATCGGCCGGTACAATACGACTGAGAATATCAATCCCACGCTGGATATCTCTATCCTCAGCCACAACCCGTAGCCCTTCGTAGTAAATGGCAATGGGGTTGCCGGCCTCAAAGCATTTGACGAAGAAAGGCCTGTTCCGCCCTTCATTTTGGAGGCCACCATCAGGGGCATTGGATGTGTTGATTTTGATGAGGGATCAGTACAAAGGCGATATATAGCAGCTGTCTTTAGAACTTCTTTACTGTATACTGCCTTTTTCCCCTACGACAAGCCCTTAAAATAGAACCAAGTGCGGTCCATCCACCATATTCTGCAGCATTTTCTGCAACAAGGGAAACGATTTTGATGAAAACGTCGTCCGGGAGATCCGGTATCTTGGGTGCTAGCGCGGACATGTTGTAAAAATAATTTTATTCTAGTTTGTAGTTGAGAGGTAATAGACTAAAAACGGGAATATTATAACTCAGACACTTGGTTCTATTTGTAGTTGAGGTAATAAATAGACTAATGATTTTAGGGTTAAGCAAATTTGGCGGGAAACCATAAGTTAAAACTATAACTCAGCCATAAAATGAATGGACGTGACCTTTCGCTTTCCCGTAAAACTATAACTCAGCCGTTAAGTAATATTTTCGGGAAACTAAACAATAAAATTATTGCAAGTTAACCTAATTTATTGGTAAGCAATATTTTGGCGGAAACCATAAGTTATTCCTGTAATAGACGCATCGACGAGACCTTTTCAGATTATTCCAACTGATAATTCAGCCATTACTAACTAGAACTCAGTCAATACATGGATCGATGAGAATTATGGCTGAGTTATCATTAGAAACGAAGGTCATTTCTTCAAATTGTTTATAATGATAACTCAGTCATCATTCTCTATAACTCAGCCGTCACATGACCTGTAACTCAGCCGTATAGATTGTTCCTATAACTCAGTCATAACTCACTATAACTCGGCCGTTAAGCAATATTTTGGCAAGTTAACCTAATAATACGCGACCTTTCTTTTGATAACTCAGCCATATAGATTGTTCATTTTGATAACACATCCGTTATTCACTATAACTCAGCCGTCACATGAATCGACGTGACCTTTCGTGTTCCCGTAAAACTATAACTCAGCCAATACATGAGAGTAGATACTAAAATGTGGAAGCATGAAAGGTGGATACATAGAATTAGCCGAAGAAAAAAAGGGACGTTTAATACATGAAGATGGGAAACTATACGAATAAATAAAAACAATTATTTTAAAATAAACAGAAATTAGAGTCACAAATTGATAAGGTAAAACTGGAAATCACTGCTAGAAACCCTAAAGGATCTTAGAGACTTTGAGGGACAACCACCAAAGGTAACAGTTTTTGCACTTGATTTCAAAGTCTCCGAAGCAGAGAACGGAACACATCACAGCACAAGTGGGTGAAGGGAGTGGCGGGCTGTCGTGGTAGCGATGGGAAGCTGAGTATGACTTTTTCCGGGCCGTATCAAAACGAGATAAATCATCCAGAAAATAATTACCGCTTACAATGGCATCCGAAGACATCGAGGATAATGATTTGCATCAAACAGCTGGAGATAATGGACGGCCATATCCTCATTCCCTTGACAAATACTTAGTACCCCACATGCTAAGGTGGCATAACCATCGGCCGGTACAATACGACTGAGAATATCAATCCCACGCTGGATATCTCTATCCTCAGCCACAACCCGTAGCCCTTCGTAGTAAATGGCAATGGGGTGCCGCGCCTCAAAGCATCCGACGAAGAAAGGCCTGTGCCGCCCTTCATTTTGGAGGCCACCATCGGGGCATTGGATGTGTTGATTTCTGCTGGATCAGTACAAAGCCAATATATAGCAGCTGTCTTTAGAACTTCATCACTGTATACTGCCTTTTCCCCCTACGACCAGCCCTTAAAATAGAACCAAGTGCGGTCCATCCACCATATTCTGCAGCATTTTGTGCAACAAGGGAAACGATTTTGATGAAAACATCGTCGGGGAGATCCGGCATCTTGGGTGCTCGAGCGGACAGATTGTTGAAAAATAATTTTATTCTAGTTTGTAGTTGAGAGGTAATAGACTAAAAACGAGAATATTATAACTCGACACTTGGTTCTATTTGTAGACTAATAATCAACGTGACCTTCGTTTCCTATTGTTTTTCCTTTATATTCTCTTAATTCATTGTATCGTATTTGGCGGGAAACCATAAGTTATTCATGTAATAGACTAATAATCCTAGTGATAACTCAGCCGTCAAGTTATATATATATATATATAACTCAGCCATAACATGAATATACGAGACCTTTCCCGTAAAACTATAACTCAGCCGTTAAGCGATATTTTGGCGGGAAACCGTAAGTTAACCTATTAATAGACGCGACCTGTCTTTTGATAACTATAACTCAGCCATCACATGAATCCGTAAAACTATAACTAAGCCATTAAGCGATATTTTGCGGGAAACCGTTAGTTAACCTAATAGACGCGACCTGTCTTTTGATAACTATAACTCAGCCATCACATGAATCCAAAACTATAACTCAGCCGTAAAGCAATATTTTGGCGGGAAACCATAAGTTAACCTAATAATCGACGTGACCTTTCGTTTTTCCATAAGTTAACCTATTGTTTTTCCTTTATATTCTCTTAATTCATTGTATCGTTTCCTTCTTCTCCGCTCACAATATATTGCACCTACAAATCTCCTCTACAACCAATATCAATATATCCTTCGATCATTGCATACTTAAGTCTCCTCTCCATCCCCTCTCAATCTATTGCATATTTTCCGATCATTGCACCTATCAGTTGGTGACGGTTGTTTTTATTTTGATTTGTCAAGCTATGGACGGAGAGGGTTCCAGTAGACGTCAAAACGCAAGGCAGACGAAGCATTATCGTCAGCAAGAGTCCGAGATTACGTGGGAAGAGGAATCACTATTGGCCGTGTCCGAAGCCTTTTCTCAAGAGCCGCGGTCGAGGCGGAGTCAAAGAGTCGCTACACAAAAATTCTGCGTATGATGGATGAGCATATGAGAAGAAGAAGAAGACCGCCCCGGGCATCAACTGGATCTAATCGATCAACTAAACCAACTGAATCAAATCTTGGGTGGAGAACTTGTCGACTTAGCCACAGAGCACAAGAAGTTAGAGGAGATGAGAGAGATTGCGGAGGCCGATGCCGACCAGTGTGTGGTTCCTCCTCCTCTTGATTGGTTTTTAGAAGCTCATGGTTCCTCCTCCTCTTAATCGGTTTTTAGAAGTGAATTCCATTGTAATGTCGTCTCTTCTTCTTTATGAACCCTAAACTTGTTTTATTTTTATTTCTTTTTGTAATGTTTCATATTAATATAACTCAGCCGGTATTATGATAAATCAGCTACTAAAGATTTATAAATCAGCCGTCACATGAATCGTTGAGACTTTTCGTTTTCCCATAAATATTGTAACTCAGCCGCTAAGGCATATATATCAGCCATTTATTTTCATAAAGTTTCGAGGTAACTCAGCCATACTCACTCTAACTCAGCCGTAACATGAATCGGTGCGACATCTCGAATTCCCGTAAATATGATATCTCAGCCGTCAAATCATATATATCATTCATTTACTTTCAAATTTTTCTTGTGATAACTCAGCCATAAGTCACTATAACTCAGCCGTTAAGTGACCTTTCGTTTTCCAATAATGGTTATAACTCAGCCGTAAAGCGATATTTGGCGGAAACCATAAGTTAACCTAATAATTTTAAAATCCAGTTGTTGGCGGGAAACCATAAGTTAACCTAATAATATTAATATTCAATTGTCGAGTGATGTTCTTCTTCTTAAAAACGAAAATCCCCAAATGTCGAATGCTTAAACCCTAAAAAACCAAATTCTCGTAAACCATGAGCAATGTATCTGGAGATTCGAGTTGTGCATCAACTGTCCGAGAGAGGACGAGGTACAGTTGTTGGCGTACCTAAGAGATGTTGGTGTGGAGAAGCAATCGTGGCCAAAAATTCGAAATCGGAGTCAAATCCTTGTCGTAGATACTTCCGTTGTGTATGCAGCTGCGAAGAAGGTAGAGTCTGGTTGGTTATGTTGAATCTGTTCTTGTTGGTTTATGTTGAATCTGTTCTTGTTCCAATTGTTGTCTCCATCACCTTGATAGCTTATGAATGATGACCACGTCTTCAAGTGGGTCGATGAGGCACTGTTGGATGAGGTAGAGTCTCTCTCTGTTCAAACTGAAAAACTACAAATGGAGCTTGGGAAGGAGCTATTTGAGAGGGTTGAAGATGCAAAATCAGAATTGAAAGCAAGGATGAAGGTTATGATAGTTGTAATAGTTTTTGGTTATATAATCATGTTTGGTCTATTTAAGATAGTGTATGATGGGATTATGTTTCCATAATGTTGTTGTTAATGGTTATGGATTCCCAGCAAACTAATGTTGTTGTTAGTGATGTTTTATCAATCTCTTTTACTAACTCAGCCATATATTTACTATAACTCATCCATAACTCACTATAACTCAGCCGTCACATGACTTTTCGTTTTCCCGTAAATATAATAACTCAGCCCGTCAAGTTATTTATATCACTCATTTACTTTCAAATTGTTTCTTGTGATAGTGTATGATGGGATTATATTTCCATAATGTTGTTGTTAATGGTTATGGATTTCAAGCAAACTAATGTTGTTGTTAGTGATGTTTTATCAATCTCTTTTACTAACTCAGCCATATATTTACTATAACTCATCCATAACTTACTATAGCTCAGCTGTCACATGACTTTTCGTTTTCCCGTAACTATTTTAACTCAGCCGTCAAGTCATTTATATCACTCATCTACTTTCAAATTGTTTCTTGTGATACCTCAGCCATAACTTACTATAACTCAGCCGTCACATGACTTTTCGTTTTCCGTAAATATTATAGTTTACAAGAGCAGAGACTTGAAATATTTTATTAAAAAGAACAAAACAAGATAAATTATTCAAGAGTTCTTAAAAATAGATATGAACTATTTCAGTTTCCTCTCCCAGCGTATTGAATTGTCATCTCTCTAGCCATGGCTTCAAACCTTCTCTTATCAGATTTGTAGAGGTTGGCAAGATATTCAATGGTCTGTTCCTCATCATTGACCTCTGGTTCAATCAATTTCTCCACTATTCCCTTGAAAATCGTAACAATCGGCAAGGCAGTGGGAATCCAACGGTCGGCCCTCAAAACTTTTAGGTAAATGCCTCCACTATCCGATACATTTGGGTGGCAAATTCTTGTGATGAAAACAACCTGCATTATCAAGAAATTTTATTTAAAAACTATTTAGTTGCTGCAAAAAGAGGAGTCCTAATAAACATGCTTGCTAAAATAAAAAGGAGTATAATAAAAAATAGATACCTTGGGGGGACTTCGTGGGTAATCGGTGGAAAATTAAGCCTCATTTTAAACACTCCTCCTTCATAAGGGGTGTTCGCCGGACCGATTAGAGTGGCCTCCCAACGGAAAATGTCGTCATCAACAGTTACTAATAAAAAGGCAAACACTCAATCTCTTTTATCATTAACAGTAAAACAAAACTAATCTGAAGATGTATGTGTTTACCTGCTGTGACGTTTGGCGAAAGATTCCTGTTCGATATTTCAAATCAGTCCTTATATAGTTTGAAGGAGGACGACGGGCCATTTCTGACGGATTGAAGGAAGAAGGTAAACAGATTTTTCGGATCTGAGAGATGATTTAGGAGTTTTCGTGAGACAAAGGTTTGATGTGTAACTGGAGAGCAAAAATATTTATAATATGCGAAGCATCGCTTTGGTTTAAGTACCCCTTCGGCTTCATAAATACATAATTCTTACCCCTTCAACGCGTAATTATAACCGAATCCAAAGCGACGCTTCGCGTACGCCTTCAATCAATTACGGTTTTACAAGCCTCGGTGGCTATAACTCAGCCATTACTCAGCCATTACTCAGCCGTCACATGACCTTCGTTTTCCCGTAAATATTATAACTCAGCCGTGAAGTCATATATTACTCATTTACTTTCAAATTGTTTCTTGTGATAACTCAACCATTACTCAGCCATTACTCAGCCGTCACATGACCTTTCGTTTTCCCGTAAATATTATAACTCAGCCGTGAAGTCATATATATTACTCATTTACTTTCAAATTGTTACTTGTGATAACTCAGCCATCAATCAATATAAATCAGCCGTCACATGGCCTTTCGTTATCCCGTAAATATTATAACTCAGCCGTGAAGTCTCACATGCACAGAGCATTAAAAATGCAACATGACTACATTCAGTTCGCAATTCGCCAAAAATAAAAATAAGAAAAAAATAAATGCGACAAGCATCATATTAGCGAACTAGTTCCCATGGGAAGGCTATCGTCTCTAGCATTCTGGACGGTCCTGAAGTCTCAAGATGGGAGCGGACCGGATAGATCGGACTCCAACGGTTCTTCCACCACCAGCTTGCTCAGTCTCAGATCGCCAGATTTGACAATCCCGCCTTAAGGATTCAAGCCTTTCCATCGGCACTTCGGAGCCCTTGGACACCATCTCCTCCAAGAAGGCACATGGACCTTCTACGCGCTTTCGCAAGAAATGGAAATGGTTGACTCCAAGTGGTTGATGTACCGCCTCAGCCTCTCCAGCAAGCTCATGCCAAGACTTTCGTGTTGCGGGAAGTCAGTATTTCCCAAAGGTTCGTAATCACCTTCGTAAGTTGGGCACCACCATACGGGAGACCTGTTCTACGCAAGAGGCATGCTCAGCAAGTGTGACGAGTCATGCGCCACTTCGCCGAAAAAACCTTCGTCGATGAGCTCATCCAGGACTCGGATAGTCCCTTCCAATCGGAGAGCCGAAAGACTTGCTCCAATTTAAGACGAAATGCTTTAATATAAGCGCCAAGTCTCGCGGCGACTTTGGTACATCCGGAGTTCCCTTTGCAAAGGATTAAAGTAACGGGATCGAGACGGAGACTCTGAGGGGGCATTATCCGACGCATTACAAGGCTCTTGAGGGGGCTAGTTCCAGCGGCTGTTGCTCGGGCCCGTTTCAACCATGCAGATCGGGTAGTCACTGGCATCTTTGCTAGTTTCGTTCTAGTTTGGAATGCTCTTAACATTTCCAACCCTTTCCCTATTTATACTAAAACTTGAACGCAACCCCCATTGATTCCACTGCCGGAAACCATAAGTTAAGCAAATAATAGGCGGGAAACCATAAGTTAACCAAATAATAGAACGTGTAAAAATCACTATAAGTCTATAAAAATCCTACATTACGGATTTATAATTGGTACGATATCTCAGCCATTACGGATTTATAAATCAATATAACTCAGGCGTTATATGAGTCGACGAGACCTCTCGTTTTCCCGTAAATATTATAACTCAGCCGTAAAGTCATATATATCAGATTGTTTCTTTCGATAACTCAGCCATTATTCAATATAACTCAGCTATCACATGACCTTTCGTTTTTCCGTAAATATTATAACTCAGCCGTAAAGCGATATTTGGCGGGAAACAATAAGTTAACCAAATAATAGATCGTGTAAAAATCACTATAAGTCTATAAAAATCCTACATTAAGGATTTATAATTTAGCCGGTATTAAGATATCTCAGCCATTATGGATTTATAAATCATTATAACTCAGCCGTTAAACGTCGTCGACGAGACCTTTCGTTTTCCATTAAATACCATAACTCAGCTATAAATTCGTATAAATCAGTCGTTTGCTTTCAGATTGTTTGTTCTGATACCTCAGCCATAACTTTACTATAACTCAGCCGATAAATGAAAGGATATACTAAAATGTGGAAAATAGTGTGGGACCTTTAATACATGAAAAAGATACTCGCCTTAATACAAGAAATGGAAAATAATTATTTTAAAATAAACAGAATTTAGAGTTACGAGTTGATAAGGTAAAACTTGAATTCACTGCCGGAAACCCTAAAGGATCTCAGCGACTTTGAGGGACAACCACCAAAGGTAACAGTTTTTGCACATTATTTGATAACCGTTGAGAAGATGGAGACCGTTATCTATATAACACATCACAGCACAAAGCGGGTGAAGGGAGTGACGGGCTGTCGGATAGCGAAGGGAGGCTGTGTATGAGTATTTCCGGGCCGTCTTATAACGAGATAATTCCAACATAAAATCATTACCGGTCACAATGGCATCGCAGACATCGAGGATAATGATTTGCATCAAACAGCTGGAGGTAATGGACGGCCATAACCTCATTCCCTTGACAAATACTTAGTACCCCACATGCTAAGGTGGCATAAGCATCGGCCGGTACAATACGACTGAGAATATCAATCCCACGCTGGATATCTCTATCCTCAGCCACAACCCTTAGCCCTTCGTAGTAAATGGCAATGGGGTTGCCGGCGTCAAAGCATTTGACGAAGAAAGGCCTGTGCCGCCCTTCACTTTGGGCCACCATCGGGGCATTGGATGTGTTGATTTCTGATGGATCAGTACAAAGGCAATATATGACGGCTGTCTTTAGAACTTCATTACTGTATACTGCATTTTTCCCTATGACCAGCCCTTAAAATAGAACCAAGTGAGGACCATCGATCTTCTGCAGCTTCTCTGCAACAAGGGAAACGATTTTTATGAAAACATCGTCGGGGAGATCCGGCATCTTGGGTGCTTGAGCGGACATAGTGTTGTAAAAATAATTTTATTCTAGTTTGTATCTGAGAGGTAATAGACTAAAGTAACTAGAATACTTGTATATATATAGAGATGGAATAATATTATATTATTTGGTTGAACCAGAGTATTACAACTCAGCTGTCAAGTGAAAATATCAGCCATTACTCTTTTGATAACTCAGCCATTACTCACTATAACTCAGTCGTAACTTGACCTTTCGTTTTCCCGTAAATAATATAAATCTTATGATAACTCAGCCGTTATAATATATCATTCATACCCGTCAAGTCATATATATCACTCATTTACTTTAAAATTGTTTCTTGTGATAACTCAGCCATTACTCGACGTCACATGACCTTTCGATTTCCCGTAAATATTATAACCCGCCCGTCATATATATCACTTTACTCAGCCATAATGTTACTATATCAACCATAACTCAGCTGTCACATGAATCGACGAGACCTTTCGTTTTCCCGAAAATACAATAACTCAGCCATAAAATCATATTTTCGGGAAAAAAGTTATATGATTTGGCGGTATTACGGTATCAAGGCAACTAACACCAGTTAGACAACACCATTTTAGCGGTATTACGATATCTCAGCCATTGAGGATTTATAAATCACTATAACTCAGCCGTTATATTAATCGACGACCTTTCGTTTTCCCTTAAATACCATAGCTCAGCCATACATTAGTATAACTCAGCGTTTGCTTTCAGATTGTTTGTTGTGATAACTCGGCCATTACGTTACTGAAATATTTAATCAAAAAAGGAGTTTACAAAGCAGAGACTGAAATATTGAATTAAAAAGAACAAATATTAGATAAATTATTCAAGAGTTCTTAAAAATAGATTTGAACTATTTAAGTTCATATTTCAGTTTCCTCTCCCAGCATATTGATTACTATCTCTCTAGCCATGGCTTCAAACCTTCTCCTATCAGATTTGTAAAGGTTAGCAAGATATTCAATGGTCTGTTCCTCATCGTTGACCTCTGGTTCAATCAATTTCTCCACTAATTCCTTGAAAAGCTTAACAATGGACATGGGAGTCCAACGGTCGGCCCTCAAAACTTTTAGGTGAATGCTCTCCCTATCTGCTACATTTGGGTGGCAAATTCTTGTGATGAAAACAACCTGCATAATCAAGAAATTTTATTTAAAAACTATTGAGTTGCTGCAAAAAAGGAGTACTAATAATCATGCTTCCTAAAATAAAAAGGAGTATAATCAAAAATAGATACCTTGGGACTTCTTGGGTAATCAGGTGGAAAAGTAAGCCTAAGTTTAAACACTCCCCTTCATAAGGTGTATTCACCGGTCCGATTAGAGTAGCCTCCCAACGGAAAATGTCGTCATCAACAGTTACTAAAAAAGGCAAACACTCAATCTCTTTTATCCTTAACAGTAAAACAAATCTACTCTGAAGATGTATGTATACACCTGCTGTTATGTTTGGCGAAAGATCCCTGTTCAGACATCTCGATCAGTCCTTATAAGGTCAAGGAGAACGACGGGCCATTTCTGACGGATTGAAGGAAGAATGTAAATAGATTTTTTGAATCTGAGAGATGATTTAGGAGTTTTCGTGAGACAAAGGTTTGATGTGTAAGTCCGATAGCAAAAATTATTTATAATACGCGAAACGTCGTTTGGTTTACAAAAAGTACCCCTTCGGCTTCATAAGCGACGCTTCGCTTAGTATTTCCCGTAAATATTATAACTCAGCCGCTGTTTATATATCACTCATTTACTTTCATATTGTTTCTTGTGATAACTCAGCCATTAATGAGAGGAGATACTAAATTGTGGAAAATAGGGACCTTTAATACATGAAAAAGATACTCGCCTTTAATACAAAAATGGAAAATAATTATTTTAAAATAAACAGACTTTGTAGTCGCGAGTTGATAAGGTAAAACTGAATTCACTGCTGGAAACCCTAAAGGATCTCGGAGACTTTGACGGACAACCACCAAAGGTAACAGTTTTTGCACATGATTTCAAAGATGTTCCACAGTGGAGAGGAAGGAGACCGTTGAGATGATGGAGACCGTCTTCTAAATAACACATCACAGACAAGCGGGTGAAGGGAGTAGCGGTGTCGGATATGGAGGCTGAGTATGAGTTTTTCCGGGCCGTCTTATAACGAGATAACTCAAACATAAAATACCACGGTTAACATGGCATCCGAAGACTTCAGAGGATAATGATTTGCATCAAACAGCTGGAGGTAATGGACGGCCATATCCTCATTCCCTGACAAATACTTAGTACCCCACATGCTAAGGTGGCATAAGCATCGGCCGGTACAATACGACCGAGAATATCAATCCCACGCTGGATATCTCTATCCTCAGCCACAACCCGTAGCCCTTCGTAGTAAATGGCAATGGGGTTGCCTCAAAGCATCTGACGAAGAAAGGCCTGTGCCGCCCTTCATTTTGGAGGCTACCATCGTGGGCATTGATGTATTGATTTCTGCTGGATCAGTACAAAGCCAATATATAAAGAGCTGTCTTTAACTTCATCACTGTATACTGCCTTTTTCCCCTACGACCAGCCCTTAAAATAGAACCAAGTGAGACCATCCACCATACTGCAGCATTTGTGCAACAAGGGAAACAATTTTTATGAAAACATCGCCTGGGAGATCCGGCATCTGGGGCGCTGAAATGCTTTACATACGGTTGTAAAAATAATTTTATTCTAGCTCAGGGACTGGAGAGGCAGACTAAAAGTAACTCAGAATACTTGTAGATATACAGATGGAATAATATTATATTATCTTCGTCAACTGCAGTGACAACTCAGCTGTCAAGTGAAAATATCAGCCATTACTCTTTTGATAACTCGTTACTCACTATAACTCGCCGTAATCACCTTTCGTTTTCCGTAAATAATATAAATTCATGATAACTCAGCCGTTATAATATATCATTCATTTACCCGTCAAGTCATATATATCACTCATTTACTTTAAAATTGCTTCTGTGATAACCTCAGCCATTACTCGACGCTACGTACCTTCGATTTCCCGTAAACTAAACCTTTAACTAACTCTTCATAACTATCAGCCAGTCATTTTAAAAAACTGGGTTTCATATCAACATCGTATAATCACCAATCATCGATCTAAAGGGAAACTACACTGCTAAAAACGCACCGCGTTGTTGGAAATGGGAAGGATCTCAAGCTGTACTCTAATACTGAGGAGCCTCATAAACGCGCCTGGGTGTCAAAACAGAAAACTAATAACAACAACTCAGCCATAATGTAATATGTCCGGTCAGAAACAATAACAAATCATACCACTGCCACCTACTGTCAATATGTATTATATCTCAGCCAAAACATAATAACTCAGCCATTACGTATAATATCTCAGCCGTAAACATAATAACTCAGCCATCAAGTTAAACTTACTTTATCAGACAGCCACCCAAATGTACCAGACGGCCAGTTTCTTTCTGATGAGAGTCCTATGTAATTCAATATTCGATGTTGACTTTCCTAATGGTGTACCCCTAAAAAAAAAAAAAAAAAAACAGGTTAATATAATTTTAACAAGATGTGATTAACAAGGGTCTAAAGGGTCATACTCGCTTTCTTTAGGTACTCCAAAAGTTTCGCAACTTGACCGGATCAACAGTGCCGAGGATCATATATTCCAGGTCCAGTGAACAGTTCTTCCTCATGCACGTCAGTCCGTTGTCCCCAATATAAGGAAAAGTCCTCTCAGTGTAGCTTGTAGTTTATTCAATGAACTTCCATCCTAGGGACAGCTTAACGTTCCCAGCCTTAAAGCCTGATTCTATCAAGCCTAATCTTTTCCTCCTCATCATCCCCGCATTCAGGTTCAAGGATATTGTTTTCAGCCATAATCTCGGCTGTCATATCACATATACTGCTGTCAGCAGCGTCGGCAGCAGCGTTCGCACCAGCTTTGGATACTCCTCCAACAGATCCCATTGAATGATTCGATTAGGCTTTAGTCTTTCTAACTCCTTTTCGCGGATTATTTCCATCCTTCTCTTCCGCCAACTCGACATTCCGCAGCCGCCGCCTCATCTTCTGCCTTCTTTTCCGCAAACTCTTTGACCTCTTCGCAGCCGCCGCCTCATCTTTGGCCTTCGCGCCATCTGTTTTCTTCGCAGCGGCCCCTCAACTTTGGCCTTCGTGATTTAATTCTTCGTCCTTCTTTCCATCATCGATTTTTCCTCGTGTTAGCCGTATAATTGGTTTCAGAAGAGCTGGAGTATTCTCAATGAAATTAAGAGATCATCTCTTTATCAAACTCATCTTTATCAAACTCCATCTTTATCAAACCTTTATTCAGATTCCTACCCACTCCCAGCCAAACCACCACGCCAACTACCGTATAACATACTAAGACAATTAAAGATAATGATAATCAACCTAAAACAATCTGGAAACTCAGCCATAACATGAACATAA
>CP094631.1:17586674-17714717 GCA_023657505.1 Camelina hispida | reverse complement strand
GATCAACAATGGAAAGCAGCAAATAGTTATACAACCTAGGGGAAAAGGAGGCTCAATCAAAATTTGATTTGACCGCATTCAATCTGAAAATAGTAATTCGGTTGTTGATGTTGATCCATTGGAAGTTGAGACATTAATATGTGTACGGGAGGAAGTATAAGATTGAAGATATAGAAGAAGAACCGATTTTGAATCAGATGGTGAAGACGAAAACTCTGATCCAGAGCTAAGTGATGAAGAGTGAATTTAATTTTTCACAATTTTGTTTTTTTTAATTAAGCTATTTTTTTTGTCACAATTTTTAATTAAGCTTAATAAAGGAATTATTTACTCTAAACAGTGAACCACCGATTCTATCTCTCTCTTCTCATCTCTCTTCGATTTAGCTTTCAATCATGGTTCTGCAAGTATGGGAGACATTGAAAGAAACAATCATGATTTAGCTTACACGGGACTTTCTCCAGCTACGTTTTTCACCGTAGTAGCTCTCGCTTTCGCCGTTTACCAAGTCGTCTCCGGTTTCTTCGTCTCTGATGAAGTTCACCGACCTCGTTCTTTGGAGGTACATCCCGAATCTGACCCTCTTCCACCGCCGGTTCAGCTTGGAGAAATCACCGAAGGATCTTAAACTTTATGACGGCTCAGATTCCAAAAAGCCCCTTCTTATGGCCATCAAGGGTCAGATCTATGATGTTTCTCAGAGCAGGTACTTACTTTACAAATCAATGGTTTGAAATTCTAATCATCGCTACTTAGACATAGATAGATAAACGGTTATCGCAATTCTTGTTTTCCTATACCAAACGGTTATACCAAACGATAGATAAATGTCATCACTGGTCTAGTTTTCCTTGTGCTTGTGTGTTGAATTGGAAGAATATCTATCAAGTTTTCCAAGGTATAATCAGGAGTATGTGTGGCTCTCTCAGTTGTATGTTTCCTCTATGTGTTGCTCTAAACTTTCACTGCTCTGATTTGGGCTTAGAAGTAATCGAAATTTTTTACTCTATGTGTAAACTATCACTGCTCTGCTCTGATTTTTATAGAGAAATGATGTGTGCACATTTTGATGATCTATAACAATTGATTCTTCTTTCTTTGTTGATTCTAAGTTCTAACTGTGTATAGGACTTAAGAGGGTCGTTCGTATTGGTTTCTATTATTTCACTCATCATGGCTTTTATATACTTTTTATAAGGAGCAAGCGGTGGTTAGTCTTGATTGATGCTGCAAAGGGTTGTGCTACACTACCACCTGATTTATCGGAGCATCCTGCAAATTTTGTTGCTGTGTCATTCTACAAGGTAGCTCCTGGATTATTTGTGAACCTTTGCAGCTACAGCAGCTCCTCTTCCTGCTCCAGGTATACATTTGTTTTGGACAATTATATTAAGTTTATTTACTAGCTCTTTACAATTGTATACACTTTAGTATGTTATTAACAAAGCTAATCGTTCATAATTCACAGGCCTTAGAATTTACGCGCTTAAAATTTCCCAAGCGCTTAAAAATTTCCCAAATATTTCAATAATTTTTGGACTTTTCCCTCTTAAATATATTATACCTTAAACCTTCACTAGTATTTAAAGAATATAGGTGACCTCTAAATTATAACCCTAATTAAAAACTGTATTATTTTTCTTTGTAGCCGCTTCTTCTCTCTCGCTCTCACCTGTCACTCTTGCAAGGTTAGTGGCCATCTTCTTCCATTAAATTATTAGATCTGTATTGTAGAGTGATTACCATTTAACTTTTCGGTGGTTCTCTGTTTTTTTACATCTTTTGGTGCTCTGTTATTTTTTTTTACTTGACATTTTTATGTGTTCGGTGCTCTGTTCTGTTTTGTATTACTCTCGTTTGTCTAGCAACGTATTACGATCGTGTGCTTTTCACTTTTCTAAGGGTTATATATAATCGTAGATCTGTAGTTGTGATGCCGTAAACATATATTTTTATAGATGACTTAGATGGTGTATTACTATCTTCTTTATAAAACTTTATCTCCTAATTACTTTGTCGTTACCTAATCTTCATTTCTATTGTATTATAGATGACTCGTCCTCCAACTTCAAGTGGACTTTGGTTTGGAACATCACGTAATCTTCAATCTGGAGGTTCTCATGCTTCTGGCTTGCGAAGACCATCATCTCCTCGACCCTCAAACTCAAATGCTGCAGCAATCACTGAACCAAATGAAGAAAGAGAACAAATTGCACCAGTGATACGTGATACTCGAGTGCTTCATCCGTCAAGAAGAAATGGAGCTAAATGGTAACTTTTTTCTTTTTTTAAATATGTACTTAAACGTACAAATATGAATATGACTATTTTCTAATCACATGTGTTACAGGTTCAAACATAACACTGAAGTATCAACACGTATTCGAAAGATCATTGAAGCATGTTTTAATGGACCATGGTATAGCTGGTCAAAAGTGCCTGGTTTTTTCAAAGATTCGTGGTTTACAACATTTAAGGTTTGCTTTAGTTATTAAACATTTGAATAATACTTTCATTATTTATTTAATTAATGTTTTATATAATTTATATTCTAGACACACTTCGAGTGGGATGCCTCAATCGAGCATCTTGTTAAAGCCAACTTTGATAAGCTTGCTGCTAGTCGTCTTAAAGGAATGGTTAGCCTTGCAAAGTCCAATGCAGCAAAACCCAATGGAGAAAAACCGAATGGATTCTCTCTGAACATTGGACTGTAATGTCAGATTATTGGAGGACACCAAAAGCCAAAGGTAAAAGTGAGAAAGCTCGTACTTCGCGACTATCTACTCGTGATGGTTTAGGTGTCCATCGACACAGAGCAGGTTCACGCAGTTATGTCAAAGTGCAAGATGCTTTGGTAATGTTTATGTTTCTTATTATTCCTATTTTTCTACGAAAACTTCAGATTTATATTATTTCTTACATTGACTATTTCTTCCCTTATAGGTTGCCAACAACGAAGACTCTTCTTTCATTGCTGTGATGAAAAACACACCAGAAATCTGATGGAACATATGTTGATGAAAAAGCACGCCTCATTGCAGAAAAATTTGATGAACATGTGGAAGAACTCTTGTCACAGAGAGAGTCTTCAAATGGTGAGGGTTTAACCCAAGAGGAGAAAACGAAATTTATGTTAAGGTAATAGTTATAGATTAAATTATGCATAGCTACATATGTTTTGCTGATTTGTAAATTTACTACTCTTTTTTGGGTTTGAAAATACATAACATTGTTTATAAATGTGTGTTTATTTTTATAGATTGCTGGAATATCAAAACAAGGTCGTGTATTTGGAATTGGGTCACTGCACAATGGAATGTCTATGTCTTTGGGTGATCCATCAGTCCCACAACCTACGGAAGAAGAATTTGGTACATTAAACCATCGACTTGAAGAACTTGAAAATGAATTGAAAAGAGTCGTGATGGAAACTTACTCCTTGAGAAACGTCTCCAAGCACTAGAGGACAACTATGTTTAGAGGACAACTTTGTTTCCACAAGTTCCCCTGGAATTTCTATGTAATCGAGTTTGGTTTGGCTTTATTTATAGTTGCTACTTAATTAAGTTTGGTTTGGTTTTATTTAGTTTATTCATAATACTATGGTTTTTATTTCTATTTTATATTATGTTATTTTATTTTTCATAAATTTTATTTGGATTAGCACATTGTTTGATATTGGTTTCTTTATTTTAATTTATAAAATAATAAATTAGTTTAAAATATTATTTTAATTACTAATATATAAATTATGTACCATTGTAACAATAATTTTAAAAAACGAGAGGATGATGGTTTTGGTCATAATTGCAACGATTTTGTGACAGTTAGGTGAAGATGTTTAGTCATCTTTTGTAACATTTTGAGACTATGGTTTTGTTATAATTAGTGACTTATTTAAAACGGTTATGCTGGTCACAACATATGATGATTTTGAGACGATATTTTAGTTGATATTTTTGACCAGTTAGCAACGATTTTTCGTAATCATTAGAGACGGTTTGAGACTAAAGTTTTGTCATAACGAATGACAGTTTTGATACATATTTTTAGTTAGTAACCGTGATGGAAAAGTGACATTTAACAGGTCACTAAGTGTGACGTTTTGAGACTACATCGATGTTGTAAATAGTGACGAATTTGATACGTGATTTCGGTCATGAAATAAAACGTATTTGGGACAATAATTTTAGTACGCAATTGTGACATTTTAGATACGTTTACAAATCGTTACATTTGGTGACGAAATAGATACGTAAGTGTTAGTCGCAACTCGTGTGACGTTTTAGTGACTAAAAAAAATTTGTGACCAGCGTATTGTAACCATTCACCGAACGTCACAGATTCGTAACAATATTTTCATTGTGACGAAAAAAAACTTATTGTGACGGAATATTACGTGACAATGGACTCATTTTCTTGTAGTGTAAGATGGAGCATGGAACAGCAAATCTTCCTGGATCTTCTAACTTGGGTATTCTTTTCAAAGATGGAGCATGAATGTTCTTCTCTCAAGCCAAAAACGCCTTAACCTCCACCAAATCCTTTTCTTCAACCATAACATCATTGTAAACCTTCTTAAACAAAGAGATACACTTTACTGCCTCTGTAAAGGTAATGTCAGTGATGAACTCACTTATAGCTTCTTTGTACCGACCATACTTCTTTTCATCCAGAGGTTTCTTCTCGTGTCTTCTTGGAAAAGGAATTTGTTGCCTATAGGGCTTTGGTTCCACAAGAATTGATTCCTTGGTATCTGCATCAGGAACAACTGAGCTGGGTTTTCCCATACCTCCAACAAGGACCGACTGGTCTGGACGTGGAGCGGTCGATCTGGGACTTTTTGAAACTGGTTCTGCGTCAATGACGGGATCGATCGATCTATAAAGGGGATCGGTCGATCCAATTTCTCTGGAGATCAAACTCAAATTATCAGAATGGATGGGACCGGCTGGTCTAGTCTCAGGATTGATCGATCCTGTCTCTGCGGAAGCCAAACATGAGTTTATAGCACAACTCAGCCCATCTTCGATCCCACCATAGAGTGTTATAGCCTTGCATGACTCTTTGTTCTTAGAGCTAGAAGAAATAGCAGAGACTCTCTTATCAATGGAATCAACATGTGAACTCAACCTCTCAAATTTCCCATTCAAATCATTGTACATGCTATCAATCTTGACATTAATCTCAGCAGAACTTTTCTTATGGCCCTCCAACAATGCTTGCATCATCAATTCAAGTTTGTTATCTTGTAAAGCTGCAGATGGAGCGTGGTATCATTGGACATTTGAGCTATTACATTTAACACCTTTGTTCTGAAATCCTTGCGGGAAGTAATTACCTTATTTATTATGTAGAGGATACACCTGATCCTGAGGATTCTCAATGTTGGTGCTTCTGTAGGAGAGATGAGGATGATTTCTATAATTCTGATTAAACCCATGATTCTGATAGTTCCCTTGTCCCCCTACATAGTTCAACTCCTCTGTCCCCTCAAAACCTGAATTTACTCCAACTTGCTGATACGCACCTGTATGCCCGTCGCACATGTTGACAGCTTGCTGATCTCTCTTCAAAAGAAGGTCTACCTTGGCAGTGAGATTTTTAATAACATCTGTATTCACAGAGCTAACAACACCCACAGAACGATCATACTCATGGCTATGATTGCTGTTACTCGCTGCAAGGTTTTCGATCAAGAGGTTTGCTTCAGCGGCAGTGTTTGTAGAAAAATCTCCTCTGCTGGCAGTATTGAGTGCCATATGGTATTTCTGGTCAATTCCTCCATAGATGATGTTCATAAGATTCTCTTGTGAAAAGCCATGATGAGGACAGTCCCTCATACACTCCTTGAATCTCTCCCACGCTTCACAAAAAGATTTTGTACCACCTTGTGAGAAGGTAGTGATCTTGCTCCTTAACATAGCTGATCGTGACTTAGTGTAGAAGTGGTTCAAAAACTGTGCTCTACACTGTGCCCAAGTGGTAAGTGATCCTCGGTCCAAGAGATTTAGCCATCTCAAAGCCTTATCTCCTAAAGAGAATTGGAACAAAGTCAACATGAAGAACAACTATAGATGAAGAACAATAAGATCAATCCCTAATCTAACAAATCTAGCATCAATTAATCATAGAAACCCTTCTGAAACCCTAAACCCAACAGTGGCACTACTCAGACATGGAGAAGCAGAAACAACAAACCAATAATGAAGAAAACATAATTGAATTACAAAAGAATAGAAAATAGGGTTTAGAAATCTTCTCCAAAGTGTCAAGAAGGATTAGAGATCTTCTCCCTTCAGCTCTCAATACAAAATAGTCTCAGAAAAATAAAGCTTATGTCTCTGGAGGCCGTGCCTCGTGCTTAAATAATAAATAAACCTCCAAAAGTCAGGTTAAAACGAAAAAGGAAAACTTGAGTCGGGTATGTGACTTGTCGATCTCGAATGCGAATCAGCCGATCCTGGATGCTTTTCTTTACTTGCTCCATCTGCTTGCTAGCCCGATCAGTCCTCACCAAATTGGCTCCATATGCATGTTTTCATCCCCAAAACGCTCACATTCCTTCCAAAGTCACCTAGGACCTGTAAAGACTCACAAAAGACTAAAAGGACTCTAAAAGCACACTTTGACCTAGAAAAAGACTCAAAATAAACCTAGAAACTATGGTTAAAACCCTATAAAATGCAGACACATAATTAACGAAGATGAGTGAATCAACATTGATTAATAAATTGAAAGAAAACAATACTTAGATTTTTTAATACTTGAAGGTGTGAAACAATACTCAGATAAATAAAAAATATTTTTTGAGGTCCAAAAGAATCTGTATATACAGTACAAATATAGAGGTGTGAAAAAAAGAGGTGTGAAACAAAAAGATATTAACTAACAAGTGCAAAAATTGAAAGCTGGGGATATATAAAACGAAGAAACACATTTGTTGGATCAAAATATTGCAACTTTTGAGATCATTAACAAATCTAAGCCGTTACATAAATAATAAAAACAATCTCATCCGTTAGATTTAAATTGACCCATCCCCTAAAAGTGAGTTTGCTATTATATATAAACTTAACTAGGTGATACCCGTGCTACAGCACGAGATTATATATTTTATTAGTTACTTTTTTTTTGTAATTTGTATTTTTGTAATGTAGTTTTTTATTTTGACTTATTTTCTCTGTTTATATAGTGTTTAATTATATATTTGGGGTTATACAGTAAATTGGAAATTCTAATAAAGTAAGTAGTTTGTAGAATGTAGCTTTTCACGGAAACAGACACACCGCAATATTGGATAGTAGTTTTGTAGTAAAATGCATTTGCTTGATAGGTGGCCGGTAATACACAACAAAATCAGCCTTAATAGCTCAATAATTTTGATCAAGCTAGGGATGCAATGGTTAATAACCAATTTTCATTGTATAAGTTGTATAAAACTCTAAATTTCAGAAATGTAAACTGATTGTTGCTGGAAAAAAAACAAAAAATTGATTGTTGCTGAATAAAATAACTCATAGTATATAAGAATGTAGTTTGGATATAGGAGAGTATAGCGTAAATCAATAACTTAATTAATGAAATAAATAATCCTTACAATCAAAACATAGTTTGAGAGAACGTATTAGAAAAGTAAAAAAAATATATATATATATATATATATATATATAATTAAAATTTTCTGCTTGTGTGTTTCACTTTTTTGGTGTTATGATCTCTGGTAAATGAGCAGTATTTATAGACATATAAGTAGATCCTGGGATTGTAGGTGAGTGATTAGCAATATATGGAATATGTGAGTAATATACCAATGATTAAAAATATGCAATATTGGTTTCCATTTGCTATTAATTATATGATTTTCAGTTTCCATATAATTTAAATCGAAGATGTAATTAAGATATTATAGTTTCTATAATCTTAAAATATTGAATGTTGTTTGATTTGTTTAATTAGCATTGAAGATCGAGATAATTTTGGGAACAAAGATATGGAAAGATTATCCTGATTTATGCTTTATTTAGGATACTATTATGGTTTTTAGAATCACAAAATATTCCTTTTTAAAGATTATTGGTTAAGATCGAATCTCGGTAATTAAGAACATATCCGAATTTTTGGTAATTAAAATTTATGGTTTTCATTTAAATACCTTAAAGGAAAATGAAATCATAGTGTTTGCCTATATAGAATAACTCTGTTTGGGATCTTAAATAACTAATCTTGAATGAAATAATATACTGGATCCGAAAAAGATTAATCTGGAGTACAAACAGATCCGCGAGTTTTTTTCCTTCTGTTGTCAGATATTTTAGGATCCGCGTCCCGACCCATAATTTTTTAAGTGATCGATCGAGGGCATAATGGTCATTTGTCAAAAACGAAACTATAGGTTAATTAGATTAAATTTTGTGATTCTTTAATCATTTTTAATGAAAAACCTACCAAAACCAAGTCATTGTCCATTTTGAATCTAGGGAGTACTTCTGCTTTAATAGTATAGATAGTATAGATATGGGTTTGCTATTATAAACAATCTTTCTAACCCAGCGGTTGTGGATTGTTTTTTTTCAATTCTAAGGGCTGTTGTTTTTATTCTGGAGAATTCGCTAAAATTCAGTAAACCAAAGGATGTGTCTTTTTGTCACGACCTTTTTGTTCACGTCTTATTTGAAGCATGACCTCTTTTTATTCTCAGATCTCACCACATTTAGTTGTACCTCTTCATACTAATTTATATACCTATAAACTCTGTGATTTGTGATTCAAAAATTGGTTTGTTCCCTCCTCTCCTCTGAATGATTAAGTCTTTCGTGATTGTTTCATGAATCTATTAGCAAAAGTCCATTCTAAATAGAAAAATCTTTAAAAACAGACTCTTCCTAAAATTATGTACGAAAAAAAGAAACTTCTCATAAGATATCTAATATGGCCACCGATCATGACACAATATTTAAGAGATTCCGCCCCCTTGTGCTATATCGGTTTCCCTTCCTTTGATAAAAGTTGTGCTTCTTAGTTCTTTTCAAGTTAATCAGGAGAAATTTACTAACCATCAACCTAATGAGAAGCAAAGCACTTAAGAAGAACCAAAAGAGAACAAAAATAGTTTCGTTGCTCTTTCCTTACTATTGCCGAAGAGTGAATAAAACGACAGATCTGAAAATGCGAGATGGTAAGACAGTGAATTATTCACACATGACATCATAACGAATGAACCCTTTTACTATGAACAAATCAAACATTTTAACAAACCAATTCTTCTGTTGTTACATAACATTCCAAGAAAAAATCTTTCTTCAATATAACATAATTATCCACATGAAAATCTACAGGCAATATTTACAATCCACACTTCTTAGGATTTAATTATGGGAAAACGGCCGATTTCCCCACCAGAACTATTGTATCGAGCCAGATAGAGCCCGTTCTTTACCCTTGGTCTATATGTCCCCGAAAAAAAGCTATATCTCCCCGAGTTTATTCTTCTACATCAATTAATCCATAATCGTGGTTTGGGATTGGTTTACTATTTACCTAACCAATAAAGAAAAAACTAAACCTTGATTATACCAAAACAAACCCAATTTCGACCCGATATACCTCGATTTTATTATTCATTATCACCCAAATCCCTAAAACAAAGAACCCCCAAATTTGCGAAGAACCCTAGAGAGAAAAACCCTAGAGATTGAAAACCCAAAGTCGAAGCAGCTCAGATTCCTTAGGGAAGACATCGTTAATGGCGATTGTCGTTCCAGATGCAGAGTTTGGAGGAGATTTCGATGAAGAAGCCATTGACAGAGATGAATTTCACATCGACCAGTTGGTCACCGGTCCGCCATGATGTGTATCCGGAGAGTGATACTGAAGAAAACGGTGACAGAGAAGAGCCATGAGGTTGAGCGTGCTGAAGAACTTGCCAAGTTTATTGAATCTGGTACGCATTTTCTTGGAGTAACCAAACTGCTGAGACAGTCTCTCGCTCAGAATCATTAAAATACAGAGAACATCATTGTAGATAATATAAAGATGCCGGATGCAATGGAGATAATATTTCAAGCAGCTCTTACGCTCGGCATAAGTGGAGGAGTAAGTTTCTATTTCCTTGATTGAAAATCCCAAACGAATCAGGTTATTACTGTTTGTTATCTACATTCATTCACAACTAGGAGTGCCCAACCCGGTTTTTGATTTTTGTGAATTGGTTTGTTTGTTACGATTTTGGTTCAAGTCTTTAAAGAGTAGAAACATCCTCTGTTTGTTGAGACTTCAGAGTTTGACAATTGCAGGTAGATGAAGTAATGGGAGAAGAAAACGGTGACGGAGAAGAAGCAAATTCAAGAAGAAGAATCGATTATGCAAGAAGTAAAAATTGATTTTAGGTTTTATTTGGGGATTCTGGGTTCTATGATAAATAAGTCGGGTTGGTGGAGGAATTTGGTTCAACAATTGGTTTATTTTTGGGATATATATGGTTTGGTCTCGGGTTTAGATATTATACCACTAAAATCCAGAATCGGGGAGATATAACTTTTGAACTTTTAATTCGGGGGGAAACTGGCATTGAACTTTTTTTTCGGGGACATATAGACCGAGAGTAAAGAACGGACTCTATTTGGCTCGATACAATAGTCTGGTGGGGAAATCGGCCGTTTCCCCCATTATCCTGTAGTAAGATAACGTTCCAAAGAAAAAGTTTTCTTAACCAACCAAAAGCCAATACTAAATTATAGGCAATACTACAAAGTACAAACTAATAACGGTGATACCACAAAATACGAACCAAAAAGTCAAACACATAAACTATGTATACACGATGAGTAATATCACAATGTAATTAATTTTATTATTAATGGAGATTCCCTAATTAGTGAATCAACGATAAGGAATATGAAGTTTCCAGGAGGAACAGGGATAATTAAAGCAAATAACGAAATTTTGAGATGTTGTTGCCAGAGAAAACGAAAAATTGTTTTAAGAATATATCAAAACTATTTATCTTATATAATATGACAAGTTTTTTTTTTAACTTTGTCTATTAATGCGACATTTGACGTTCTATTTTTGGGACACATGTACTTTACATTAATTTAAAGTTTGATATTTTAAATTTATTTATTTAGAAAAGTATTCATTTTTTTTATCTTCCACTACCAAATCTTTAATTATTTTTGGTTTGTATTATTTAAAAATTACTTCATAACAAGAATCTATATAGTTTACTTTTGTAAAAAAAAAAAATCGTTTTGTGAGAATATATTTCGTCACATTTAATTTATACGATTTGTAAATTCCTCACTAATGTTCCTTTAAATTTCTTTAATCTTCGTCTACCAAATCTTTAATTATTTTTGGTTTTTAATTTGGTATTATTTCATAGTGTAACATCTGCGAACCAAAATGTCTATTTTGGGGATGTGTGTCGATAGACACCAAGGGGGTGTCGGTCGACACCAACGTTTTCTGGTTTGGCCAAATTGATTTAATTGTCGATTTTGGTCAGTTTGGTTTATGGAAAATCATAGAACCGGATGATTTAAGTGGCAAGTCGACCTAGATCGTGGTTTTTCGTTGTTTTGGCCGCTAATAGAGAGAAAAAAAGAAGAGAAGAAATGTTCTTGAGTTTTTGTGAGTTTTTGTGAGATTTCAAGGCTTTGTGGGTAAGATCTTGCTGCGGGGGTGAGGATTCAAGGCTAGGAACGTGTGGGAAGCTTGCTGGGAGTGTGATTCGTCCATTGTTGGTCAGAAACTTCCTGCAAAGAGGTGAGTGCATGACCATGACTAATCTAAGCCTGTGATTCCTTGTTCTTGCTTGTTTGTTGCTGTGTTTGTGTTTTTTTCTTGCTGGGATTGATTGCTACAGGTTCCTACGGATGTATAAGGCTTGGGTCTCGAGTATTGGACGATTTGGTGGAGTTTGGGAGCGAGATTCGACTCTCGTTTTCGTCTGGATCGTGGATGCAGAGGGAGTGTCGATCGACACCAGTGAAGCAGCATCGATCGACACTGTGAGGTAGTGTCGGTCGACACCGTTGAGCCAGTGTTAGTCGACACTAGGCTGGTGTCGGTCGACACCTCCCTTCCAGCGAGTTGATGTTTGTTTTCCTGGTTTGTATGCTTTGTTTGTTGATTGTTTAGAACATTGGAATTACTGTTGCTTGTGTGTATAGCCCAGTAGATGGGAGGATTGCCTCACTGAGTGTTTATAAAATACTCATGCATCTCAATTTGTGTTTGTGGTGCAAGTAAAGGCAATGTGTGATCGTGGAATCAAGGCAATGAAGAGGGGATGTTCTAGGGGCTCGATTGGTTGTCGTCTGGCATTGCTAGGTTGCTAGAGTTGGGTCATTAGAAACATTGCTAGGTTGATGGTTCTATGTTTCTTGTTGTTTGGTATTTGGATATTGTTTATTTTATAATATTGGTATATTATTGGATTATTATTGGATATTGGTATTTGTTATTCCGCTGTTGATTGTGCTTGTGGTTAGGTGGCTAGTGGGTATGAGACCACTAATTGTAGTTTATTATTATTATATTTTTATTTATTATTAAAAAAATTTTGGTCCTTTCACATAGTAAAAATCTCTATAGTTTACTTTTGTTAAAGAAAAAGTAATATATTTTATAAAAATATATTTATTCTATTTTGTTTTACGATTTATAAATTTTTCACTTATTTTTTATCACAACTGTAACTTTATTACTTCACTATTTTTATCGGTTTCACATGTCAATATTTACTATATATTATACTATAATAAAGTAGAGTTGTGAGAAATTGTTATTTGGCACCAATCTTTATTTTTTAACATGTGTTATTTTTTCAATTTAATGAAATAAAAAGACACATTATTACTAATTTAAAACTAAATTGTCTACACACATTTGTTTAGTTTGGGACATTTTATTTGTTCAATTTCTTTAAATTATATTTACTTCTGTCAATCAATAACCTTTATGACATTATGGGTGGACGTTTTTTTTTGTTCAAACTGTTCATGTTGCAATAATGCATATGACCAAATTAATTATAATTAATATGCTTTATAACTGTATTTATTGTCATTAACGTGATTACTCAGAATAATGCATGTGTCAATGAAATTCTTTACAAACAATCCCTATATTAGTAAAACAGAAGTACAACTTCTATCTATACCCAAAATACCACCGTCACTTTCACTAGAAAACAATATCATTAGAGGTAGATTAGTCTTTAAACATATGTTGGGTCGGGTTTTATTTTCTTAATTACCCGAGATTTATCAATCGGATATTTGAGATGTACACCCCGAAATTAGAGTATTGGACCCATTGGTCTATTGGATACTTAATATTCGGATTCAAAATGGTTATAACAATATAATTTAGCATTTACTATTGTTTACAAAAATGGTTTGGCGAGAAAACTATATTTTTGGAAACAAGACTTGCGAAATTTAAAATTTTAGAAATAACATTTATATAAAGATATCTCAATCTTTTATAAAATATTTTAATTATTAAATCATAGAGTATTGTTAGTGATTTTATTGATTTCATATTGGAAATCTTAATAAATACTATCCTTAAGTGATTGTAACAAAGAAACTATATGGTAAAGATTTAATTACCTAATAAATGTGATAATTTTAACAATATACAGTTATATTTATAACAAGGAAATAAGAGATTGCTATATGAAAATAGAAAAAAAAAACAAATTTATTATTTTATTTTTAAAAAAATCTTTGATATAACGAATCTAAAAATAGCATAAAAGAAAATCTAACACCATTTTAATATTTAACAAAAAAGTTATATATATAGTTAATGACATATTCTTTTTATTTTCGGAAATATTATAAATATTTAAAAACAATTATACTTTTTAAGCCTGTGCGAATATTCTAATAAACTAGATTAAGACCCGTGCTAATGCACGGGTTAAAATTCATTTTATTTATATTATAATTTTAGAATAAAATATGATCCCGAAGATCACGATTAATGCTAGATTAGGACCTTAAAACTTTTAAAATCAATCATATAAATTATATTTATTTTAAAAATATAATATAAATAAAAGGTATTTCAACCCGTGCTCTAGCATTAAGGTTTAATTTTTAATAAATAGAATATGATCCCGAAGATCACGATCTTGTTAAATTAGCGAGATTTGATTTTTTTTTTTATGATTGAGAGTATATTTTTATCCTTTAATAATTTTTTTATTGATGTGGTTTATCAATAAAATCTGTGGAAAATAAATTGGTATTATTGTGATTCTAGATATTTGGAACCATATACGTGATCTTTCGAAAATAATGTTTGGAATATCCATGAACTATCCCGTTTAAGATTTCGGTTTTATTTGTTACAATTAATATATGGATTAATTTATAACCTATGTATAACCTATTTGTAATTATTTATTAAAATTATAAAGTCTACCAAAACAATGTTGTGTACTTCCCTTTTATTATAAAGGGGATTCTTCATTTAAAATAGTAACAAATTCAAAATGAAAATCAAATTAATATTTACATTCATAAGGAAACCATAATAAAATCTGTTTACTTGAAAATTGTATGAATTCTCAAAATACATTTTATAATAAATGCTTACCAAAATCAACTCAATAAATAATTGATTCTTGACTATATTTTAGGAAAATAAATTAAAAAGAAATTAAGAGTTTTTTTGCATTATCAACTTAATCAGAACATTACTTAACTCTATAAAAACTTCTTTTATTCACAAGCCCAATTCATCTCATCCTTATTTTAAATAAAATGAATCATTTACATCTTCAAATTATCTCTTTTTCATTTTTTTTTATCAAATTGTTTATCTATATCATATTAGAATTTATCATTTGCATGTTTGTTATTTTGAATTTGCATGTGATAATTTATAATTCTCATTGTATAGTACATATTGGCGTAGCTAATTTCTTTCATCTTATATATTTTTTTTCAGCTGTGTACTATACAATGACAATAATATGACTTTTTAATCGACTAAATAAGTTATAAATCACATTATTATTTCTCATAGTGTTGCATGTCATATTTATAAATGCACACTTATACAATATTGAACTTATAATACAGTAAAACCTCTATAAATTAATAAGATTGGGACCATAAAAACCTATTAATTTATAGAGGTTTTAATTTATCAATAAATTAATAATTATTAATTTATAAAGAGACTTTCTTAATTTGGTAAAAAAAAATAAAAATAAGATTTAATTGTTATAATTAATATTTTTATAAAACCAATTACAAGGAAAATAACAATTATCATGTTTTGAAGATAGCACACAAACATTTTTATATAGTAAAAATATTAAAAATAAACTCTAATAAAAATTAATGTGTATATATATACATATATTTAGATAATTTTATATAATTATTAATTTATATTATTGATGAGACTATATATTTACAAAGGATTTTCAAAAAAATTATTATTTTATTATATTATCGAATTGTGTCCAAAATTACACTAGTCCCGACTTGGGACCGAAGAAATTTATACATTTATAGAGGTTATTAATTTACCGAGTATTAATTTATGGAGGTTCTACTGTAGTACTTCTAGAACCAAAAGTAGTAAAATGAATTACATATCGACTGATATTCCGTCTTGCTGTCTATAATTCTTCTATTTCGTTTGTTTTAATTGTATAAAATCTTATTATATTACTAACTACTCACTTTTATTTTTGTGTACTATATATTATATAAAATTATTAAATTCTAATATATTATCTACCGCATAAATTCTAAAATATTTTCCGTGCTGTAGCGCGGGTCCGATTCTAGTGTTTAGTGTATTATATAAAATCCAATGCTCACATGACTAATAATGATGAAAACGATCACTCATTATGTTTATTATTTGTTTTAATACAATTGAGTGGAGAAATATAGTCAATGCATAATTGATATGATTCAATTTTATATTAATGTGCGAGTTAAATGTCAAGATTAAATATTTTTTAATTTGTGATTTAATATAAATAAATATATTAATTTGTTTTGACTTAAGGAAAAGGAATACTAAGGGGCTCAAAATTTTAACTTCCACATGATTTGGTTGTTTTGATGATATAAACTCGACAATCACACATAATTTTCAAATTAAAAATATTATTTTTAAAGTGACAAACTAAATTAGTTTTCTTATAAAATTTTATGAACTTCAATCCAAATATTTTTTAAAACCCCAAGGAGAATTTCTATCTTTTTGGTTTTTTTTTTGTTTTTCACTCGTCAATTTAATTTATAGTGCTAGATTTCATACTAATGGTTTCATCTTTATGGGATTTAGATAATTGGTGTTAAATTATATTGTTTTCTATATTTCATTTCCAGTTAAATATGATTTCTTTTTGGGATAATTTTTTCATTTTTCTTAAATCACAAAGATCATTTTTAAAATTGAAGTTGAAACAACCCTTCCCGTTTTTTTTTTTTTTTTAATACCTAAATTTACTAGTGGTCCCATACCCACTAACATCCTAAAATCAATCAATAACTGCGGATAATCAAATAAAACAAATTCTATTAAACCAGAAGAAATCCAACAATCAAACCAATAACCAATACATAAATCAAATAAAGAATAAACCAACATCTAACATCCTACAATGTTCCATTGACTTAATCTAGCAACCTAACATCAGCTAGACCACAATCAATCAAGCCTCTAGAACATCCTCCTCCTCATCGCCCTTGATTCCACGATCACACATTTCCTTTACCTGCACACCACAAACAACAATTGAGATGCGTAAGTATTATCACAAATACTTAGTGAGGCCATCCTCCCATCTACTGGGTTATACACACAAGCAGATGAGACCCTCAAGTTATGCAAACAAACAAACACAAGCAATACATCAAACCAGAAAACAAGTCTCGGTTGAGACCAGTGTCGACCGATGCCACAAGAAAGTGTCGACCGATGCTGATCCAAAGGTGTCGACCGATGCTCAAACGGTGACGACCGATGCCCTCAAGATGGTGTCGACCGATGCTCAAACGGTGTCGATCGATGCCATATCTGCAGACGCGAACTGCGCGAACACGAATGACGAATCCCGAATCCAAACAATCTCGAATCCATTCCAAACTCACCCAATTACCTCAAAATCACTGGGAAACATAAAAGCAACGAACCCAAGCAACAAAACAACACAAACAACAAGAAAAACACACAAACAAGAGGAATCTCATGCTTAGATCAACCATGTTCAAGCACTCACCTTTTCTCAAGAAGATTCTGAGCAGCAAGAACGAATTCAACACTCCTAGCACCCTTCCAACACGTTCCTAGCCTTGGATCTTCAATCCCACAGCAAGATCTCACCAAAAACGCCTTGAAATCTCACAAACTCTCTCAAGAACCTTAGGAACTGTTTTCTCTCTTTCTTTTTCTTTGAAAACGGCGACACAACAACAAAACACGAGCCTAGGTCGTTTTCTCCCTTTTACACACGAATTAGGGATTTCCCTGAACCAAACCGAACCAATTCGGCAATTAAATCAAACCGGTCGAACCCAGAAATTAGTGGTGTCGATCGATGCCACTAGGGTGTCGATCGACACTCCTTCCAAAATCCCAAATTCTGGTTCGCGGATGTTACAATTCTCCCCCACCAATATGGATTCGTCCCCGAATCCCGCAATGCCGTCCATCTGCCAAGGGCCTCCGTGCCACCGTCATCACGGCCCGCACGTCCCCAGACCGGACTAAACACCATCAGTCAAGGTTTCCCGTGCCACTGTCGCAACAGCCCGCACACCTCCGACTGACCTCGAGGTCTCCCTCTAGCCAATATACTCGCATCATAACACTATTTGCTCACAACTCAGTGCTTCCCCGTCCGTGGTCGCAACCAACGAATCATGCCGGCTCGCTATCAGGCCAACCGCCTTAAGCTACGGCATCCAGGAAGTCACTCACACACATTCCCCGCCCGGGTCGCAACCTCGAGACATACCGGCTCACTGCCGAGCCTCGGCTCACAGCTACGGTATCCAGGAGCCTCACATATCCCGCTCTTGGGTCGTCACCCTCAAGCGCGCTCTCGGATCGTCATCCGAAGCAACATACCACTCCCACTCTCTGGCCACAAAGTCCATCGAGCTATCGGTATCACGTGAGTTGGGCCCACACGGCCTAGAGCAAAACAAATACTGATGCCAACGAGTATCTCCCGGCTAGATCTACCTCAACATTTCCACAAAACTTTCCTTTCTAGAAAACTTTCTAAATCTGGAAACTTTCCTTTTGTGGAAACTTCCTATTTATGGAAACTTTCCAAAAATAGAACCCGAGCTATTTCTCTTTACCCATGACAACCACAGTCAACAAAAAGAAAAAATACTCATCTTCTTAATCTCAAAATGTCATAATCGTTACAACTCAACGAAAATACATCAGAAAACAAAAATACAACAACTGGAGCCATCAACCCGCATCCCAAGCACCACCTCATCCTGATACTTAGTCGCACAACCAACCACCCCTAAGCGACCAAATATCAAGAGAGATGGGCTGGAATACTCCATACCCGCTCCAGCCACGGACTACAACTCGGACCCGGCTAGACAAGCTCAAGCGGTCTGCTTCTCAAACCACTTCTTAAACCTTGCCTTCATCCTCGCCTCGGGCTCCCAAGTCTGCTCCTCTACTCCGTCACAGTCCCACAGGACTCTCATCAAAGGAATCTTCTTCTTCCGAAGTTCCTTGACTCTCCTCTCGAGCACCCTCAATGGTCTCGCCTCCAAAGTCATGTTAGGCTGAAGATCCTCAGAATCTTAGCCAATAACTGATCACCCTCGTGAAGACACTTTCTCAGCATCAACACATGAAATACCTTGTGGAACGCACGCATAACCTCAGGCAACTCCAGCCTATATGCCACTGGTCCCACCCGCTCAACTACTCTGAACGGACCCATGTACCTCGGACTCAACTTTGTCTCTGTCAATGACCTGTTCGGACCCCGCAACATGGTCATCTTGAGGTACACTCTATCACCAACCTGAAACTCATGATCCTTTCTCCTCCTATCAGCATAACTCTTCTGCCGATCCTGAGCCTCCTTCATGTTCAGCCTCAAAACCCGAATCTTCTCCGAGGTCTCCTGAACAAAATCTGCACCAAAAATGCTCCTCTCCCCCACCTGAGTCCAACACAACGGTGTACGACACGGCCTCCCATACAAAGCCTCATAAGGAGCCATCCCAATACTAGCCTGGTAGCTGTTGTTATAAGCAAACTCCACCAAGCTCAAGTGATCTGCCCAATGACCACCCCAATCCAGCACACACATCCTCAACAAATCCTCCAAAATCTGGATCGTCCTCTCTGACTGACCGTCCGTCTGAGGATGATAGGCTGTACTCATATGCACCTTCGTGCCCATCTCTGCCTGAAACGCCCTCCGAACACCGAAGTGAACTTGGAATCTCTATCAGACACAATACTAGCAGGCACACCATGCAATCTGACTATCTCCCTCACATACTTCCTGGCCAAAACCGCTGCTCCATCAGTTTTCGATGGCCAGAAAATGTGCAGACTTAGTCAAACGGTCCACAATGACCCAAATAGCATCAAACGTCCTCGACACAGGCAAACCTACCACGAAGTCCATCGTGATCAAATCCCACTTCCACTCAGGAATAGGCAAACTCTGCAATAAACCACCAGGAACCTGATGCTCTGCCTTCACAAGCTGACAAGTATCACACTTCGCCACCCAGTCGGCCACGTCCTTCTTCATCCCGACCCAGTGATAATACCGCTTGAGGTCACGGTACATCTTGGTCGCCCCGGGATGAATAGAGAACTTGCTCAAATGAGCCTCTCTCAGAATCTCCTGCCTCAAATCCTCACCCTTGGGCACACAGATCCGACCATGCACAAGGATGGTACCATTAGCAGAAACCTGATACTCTGCACCCGCAGCCTTAGAGGCGTTCATCAGCCCCTCATCACTCCCTGAGCTAACCTCACTCTGCTCAACAAATCCGCTCTATCAGCTGCCTCCAAACCCAAAGGTTCCTGTGAGATAGCACACAAACTCAATGCACTGATCTCACCTACCAATGTCTCCATATCCTGCTCCCGAGCCGAAGCCACCCTCTTCCGACTCAAAGCATCTGCAACCAAATTAGCTTTACCAGGATGGTAAGCTATATCCAGATCATAATCTGCTACTAACTCCATCCAACGCCTCTGCTCAAATTCAGCTCAGGCTGAGTAAAAATGTACTTCAGACTCTTGTGATCTGTAAACACCTGCACCTTCCCACCATACAGATAGGATCTCCAAATCTTAAGAGCAAAGATCACTGCTGCCATCTCCAAATCATGAGTAGGATAATTAGCTTCATGCTTCCGCAACTGCCGCGAAGCATAGGCTATAACCTTCCCCTGCTGCATAAGTACACAACCCAACCCCACTCGAGAAGCGTCTGTATACACGACATAAGGCTCGTCCTGCTAAGGCAATGCTAACACCGGCGTGGTAGTCAACATCTGCTTGAGACTTGCAAAACTTGCCTCACACTCTGGTGACCACACAAATGGAATATCCTTCCCTGTAAGCTTAGTCATCGGCTGGGCCATACTCGCAAAACCCCGAACAAACCTCCTTTAGTAACCTGCTAACCCCAGGAAACTCCGAATCTCAGTGGCACTCTGCGGCCTCGGCCACTCCCTGATGGACTGAATCTTCTCTGGATCCACTGAAACTCCCTCTGCAGAAACAATGTGTCCTAAGAACCCCATCTCACGCTGCCAGAAACTGCACTTGCTCAGCTTAGCAAACAACTTCTGCTCCCTCAGCTTCTCCAACACTGCTCTCAGATGTACTGCATGCTCCTCAGGACTCTTAGAATATACCAGATGTCGTCGATGAAAATGATGACTGACACGCCCGAAACTCCTGGAACACGCTGTTCATCAATCTCATAAACGCAGCTGGCGCATTTGTCGACCCAAACGGCATCACTACAAACTCATAGTGCCCATACCTCGTCCTGAAGGCTGTCTTCCTCACATCTGCCTCATGAATAGGAATCTGATGATATCCTGATGCCAAATCGATCTTGGAGAACCAAGTAGCACCCCTCAACTGATCCAATAACTCATCAATCCTCGGAGAGGGTACTTGTTCTTCACAGTAACTCGGTTCAGACCCCGATAGTCAATACACAACCGAAAACTCCCATCCTTCTTCTTAACAAACAACACCGGAGCTCCCCATGGTGAACAACTAGGACGGATAAAACCCTTGCCCAACAAATCCTCAAGCTGCTTCTTCAGCTCTGCCATCTCTGCTGGAGCCATCCTGTAAGGAGCCTTGGATAACGGCATCGTCCCCGGTTCCAGCTCAATAGTAAAAGGGTCCGACCGAGATGGTGGTAATCCCTACAATGACTGGAACACATCCTCAAAGTCCTCCACAACCGGAATACCGCTAACCGTAGACTTCCCCACTGACTCTGCATAGATATGGTAACCAGATAAGCCTCACGGCCCTTCTCGATCATCTTCCCTGCCTGAACGGCTGAGATCACGAGACTCCCGAAGTCGGTCTAATACCCTGAAAACCAACTTCCCTCCCGGACGCTCAAACTCCACTCTACCCCGATAGCAGTCCAAATGCACCTTATACCGATGCAACCAATCCATACCAAGAATGACATCATATAACTCCACTGGACTGATAAGCAAATCCGCTGGCCATGACTCCCCGCGATCTGAATATCAACTCCTCTAGCTCGTCCAATAACCCTCAGGAACTTGCCTCCGCAACCCTGACAACTCCTGAACGCTCTCCAGATCCCCTCTGATCCCCGCACTCTCGGCACACTCCGGAGTAATGAAGCTATGAGAAGCTCCAGAATCAAACATAACGTGGGACTTAAACCCACCCACCAACAAGGTCCCTACACAAACCTCATGTGTTGAGAACCTAACACTTGACCACAAGCAAAAACAATATAATCTGAACTATTGAATTAACCAAGTTCGAATCTCAGAAGTTATACCTGTGATCGCTCCCGCACTAGTGCCACCGGGCTCCCGGGTCGAATACACCCGAGACGTCGGCTCGATCCAACCCACCGGCTGCACACCGTGCTGCACAACCTGCTGCGTCCCTGGCTGAGCTCCAGCCTGCAACACTGCTACTGCTCTCTGCTGCAACTGGGACAACGAGGCTTGATATGCCCCGTCTCTCTGCAATAGTAACACACTCGAGTATCTGCCCGCGGCTCCGTCACCGCCCGCTGCTCTGTCACTACCCGCTGCTCACCCCTCTGTGGACAGTTAGTCAACCTGTGGTCCCTGCTACCACACCCAAAGCATCTCGCACCTCCCTGCCTCGATCTCTGCATGACCTCAAACTTCCGCTTCTGCCCTTGCGCAGGCTTGCCGCCCTTGCTAGGAACAGAAGACGGCTGAGACTGCTGTGGCTGCACTGAAGAACTGACCACAACCACCTGTGACCTCAAGTCATCCTCTATCCCAGCTGCAACCTCAACCAACTCTGGTCTCGTAGCATAGCTCCTCACTCTGCACCGAGTCCTCAAATCATCCCGCAGAGCCAACAAAAACCTCCGCACCTGAGCCGTCTCTGGCTCCCATGCCCTGCCTGCATACCCCACAAGCCGACTGAACTCTGCATCCAGCTCTCTCACTGTACGGTCTCCCTGAGTCAACCCCAAGAACCGTGCCTCCATACGATCAAGAGCCTCCTGAGGAAAATACTTGGAGTTAAACTCACTCACAAAATCTCCCCAAGACATACCCCGCTGCACCCTCCGTGCTGTCACCGACCTCCACCACACACGTGCATCTCCTGACAAGTAAAACACTGCCAGATCCACTCTGTACCGGTCGGGACACCTAAGCGAAAGGAAAATGTCCTCCATCCGCTCTCTCCACTCATCCGCTACACTCGGATCGGTACTCCCTGAGAAATACCCTGCACCCACATGCCGCAGCTGCTCCATCATCCGCACATACTGTGCATCCACTACCTCGGTCCCCGGCTGCACACCTGCTTGCAAACCCGCTGCAGGCTGCACCACTGGAACCTGTCCACCACCCACTGGCGGCACTACTGGATCCTGCCCACCAACCACCGGCGGCACTACTGGATCCTGCCCACCAACCACTGGCGGCACTACTGGATCCTGCCCACCAACCACTGGCGGCACAGCTGCTGGAAGTCGCTGCAAAGCCTGAGCTACCTGAGCTAGCAAGTCTATCAAGACATCCTCCCTGCCCGGAGCACCTCCTGCTGCAACCCCACACCCGGGGCAACACCGTGACCAACACCGTCACCCAAACCAGCCTGGTCTCCAGACACATAGGATCAGCCTGTGACTCCGCTACCTCCTCACTGGCCATGCTCTGGGTCACACTCTCACTGGCCACAGGAACCTGACCTCGTCCCCGACCACGACCACGACCACGACCACGACCACGACCACGACCACGCCCGCGACCAGCAGCAACCCCACCTCTAACCATCTGTATCATCCTAGAACAGAAGGCTAAGCAAACAATAACTCTAATACACAGAAACACAACTTACCGTGGAATCACAAAACAGGCTCGAAGAGGATGTTCTAGGACTTCATGCCACACACAATTGCCATTCACACAATCAATTACAGCATGGAATCCTAAACATCAACAGCAAAAGCACAATGAACCCTAGACCTAGAACCGTAAGGGCTCTGATACCAAAATGAAACAACCCTTCCCGTTTTTTTTTTTTTAATACCTAAATTTACTAGTGGTCCTATACCCACTAACATCCTAAAATCAATCAATAACTGCGGATAATCAAATAAAACAAATTCCATTAAACCAGAAGAAATCCAACAATCAAACCAATAACCAATACATAAATCAAATAAAGAATAAACCAACATCTAACATCCTACAATGTTCCATTGACTTAATCTAGCAACCTAACATCAGCTAGACCACAATCAATCAAGCCTCTAGAACATCCTCCTCCTCATCGCCCTTGATTCCACGATCACACCTTTCCTTTACCTGCACACCACAAACAACAATTGAGATGCGTAAGTATTATCACAAATACTTAGTGAGGCCATCCTCCCATCTACTGGGTTATACACACAAGCAGATGAGACCCTCAAGTTATGCAAACAAACAAACACAAGCAATACATCAAACCAGGAAAACAAGTCTCGGTTGAGACCAGTGTCGACCGATGCCACAAGAAAGTGTCGACCGATGCTGATCCAAAGGTGTCGACCGATGCTCAAACGGTGACGACAGATGCCCTCAAGATGGTGTCGACCGATGCTCAAACGGTGTCGATCGATGCCATATCTGCAGACGCGAACTGCGCGAACACGAATGACGAATCCCGAATCCAAACAATCTCGAATCCATTCCAAACTCACCCAATTACCTCAAAAATCACTGGGAAACATAAAAGCAACGAACCCAAGCAACAAAACAACACAAACAACAAGAAAAACACACAAACAAGAGGAATCTCATGCTTAGATCAACCATGTTCAAGCACTCACCTTTTCTCAAGAAGATTCTGAGCAGCAAGAACGAATTCAACACTCCTAGCACCCTTCCAACACGTTCCTAGCCTTGGATCTTCAATCCCACAGCAAGATCTCACCAAAAACGCCTTGAAATCTCACAAACTCTCTCAAGAACCTTAGGAACTGTTTTCTCTCTTTCTTTTTCTTTGAAAACGGCGACACAACAACAAAACACGACCCTAGGTCGTTTTCTCCTTTTACACACGAATTAGGGATTTCCCTGAACCAAACCGAACCAATTCGGCAATTAAATCAAACCGGTCGAACCCAGAAATTAGTGGTGTCGATCGATGCCACTAGGGTGTCGATCGACACTCCTTCCAAAATCCCAAATTCTGGTTCGCGGATGTTACAGAAGTTCTTTTTGTTTTCAAAAACCTCAAATTTTAAATAAAATAAATATTATATTGATCTTTACATATTTTATATTGGATAAAAAAAATAGACTTTATAAATAGAGTTTATAGACTTTATAAATGTTATTATATTGATCTTTAATGTTATTATATTGATATTTACAAATTATTAAAAATGATACATGAATATGTGAGATAATCAGAGTACATAGCAGAGAATTAGAAATGAATCTTTTCAACTTCATGACTTATGTAAATCACAAAGATCATTTTTAAAAATTGAAGTTCTTTTTGTTTTCAAAAACCTCAAATTTAAAATAAAAGAAATATTATATTGATCTTTACATATTTATATATTGGATCACAAAACAAAATAGACTTTATAAATAGAGTTTATAGACTTTAAACAAAATAGACATTATAAATGTTATTATATTGATCTTTAATGTTATTATATTGTGTGGTGAATATTGTAGAAGAGTATGAAAAATAATAACTTATTAGATGTTAATCTAATATAGACATTGGAGATAAACTTTTTAAAACATTAAAGTAAACAATGTAAGATATACATATATACAAACTCAATGATATTTGAATTGATTTTTTTAACTCATACAACAACAATAACAAAAAAGCACAAAATATAAAAAGAGATATAGTGGAAAAGATTAGAGAATGAGAGACTAAGAGAATAAGAGAATGATTATTTATAGGAAGAGAAGTGATGGAAAATTACATTTAGAACAATGGGAGTTACAATTCTCATTTATTATTTGTTTAAATACAATTGAGTGGAGAAATAAAGTTAATGCATAATTTATATGATTTCAGTTTTGTATAAAAATATGAGTTAAATGTGAAGATTAAATGTGTTGTAATTTGTAATTTAATATTAATTTTTGTTGTTAAAGTTGAATTGTCAAGTGGACCAATAAGAAAATAGTAAAATATTACTTTTATATATATCATTTATACACTAGTTTCATAATATAGAAGAAAAATCAAAAGCGCGGTTTTTAGTTCTTGTGGGAGCACGTCTCTGAACATGAATCCACGCATACTGAAACTTTCTCCACATGATCTGCATGCCCCATATATAAAACAACAAACCATAATATTAATATTGTATACTGAAAACTAAGAAGACCTTAATACATGCAAGAACTGAAGAAAAGAAAAGAAAAAAAATGTTACCTTTGTCTTCGATTGATGAGGATAAAGCACAACGATCGGTAGCACATCCGAGGTTGCAGAAATAATCAGTATGATTGATTTCTTTCGATTTTGCCTCAATAGAAAGTGCACGACGTTTACACTCCTTGACACACACAAAAGGACAGAAAAGTTTTTTATAACCGATGGATAAAATACCACACCCCGCAAGACAACCTACGTAACATAATTTAAAAGACAAAACAGCCTCTGTCTCGATCAACATGTTCCCCATCACCAACATCATCACCACTAACATGGCTATTCTTTTGTTCTCCATTTTCTTTAAAGTACAAACAATTTTTTTGTTGTTCTTTTTTTTTTTTGGAGAGAATATTAGAAATATTTTTGATTGAAAGTGTGATTGTTTGTTTGTGTAACTAAGGTTTATTTATAGTGATAAGTTGGTAGCTAGAGCAGTATATTCAATCATATAAAATGTTTTGAGTTTTTATATGATTTTGATGATTTTAGGGAATTTATTATAAAATTATGCCAAATCCATATAAAATCATGAGATTTAGATTTCTATATTTGTTAATTAAACAATATTAATACATAATCAAATCTAATGATACAGAGAAGCAATAATTGTAACTTGGTTTTATTTTTTTGAATAAATTATAGGAGACTCAGTGTCCTCTCTTATACCAAAATTAAAAAAAAAAAATTGTACTCAATTAATCTCTATCGAATATTTTACCACAAATAATATAACACAACACAAAAACAATGAGTTAGAAAATGTGTAACTGTGATAAAATGATTAACGTACGAAAATTAGTATCGAAACTTCCTTTTTCTTTATACCACTAAGAAAATTAAGAAAATCATGTACATTTGATACAAACCCGTTTCACCAGTTCTCTGATGGTTGAAAATGAGAACTAACCAACTAAAAATGTGCATCTTTTTACAGTAAAGATAAGATCAGAAGCAACTAGAGATCATATTCTCATATAAGTGACTTTCCATTTGAAGTCTTCTCTTTTTTCCCCCGGCGAAGCTGTGACAAGTAAAACTGTGAATCTCATACAGTATATCGTTCTTTAGCATCACGACCAAGAGTTTTTGCATCCTCCTGAAGAAAAAAAGAAAAAAAAAAAAAAAAGTTTTGGACAAGCCACAACAATTGCAGGGAGAATGTAGTTTAGTTTTAGGAGAACACAAAGATGTTGCAGAAATGATACATGAACTATAAATCCGAGTGTGTCATTGTAACCAAGAAGTTCCTTCCACTGCTTTCCAATGCTTAGCTGCAACAAACACCGCAATAAGATATCAGTCCCCCCAAAAAAGCCTTCCTAAACAAAACCAAGATCCTGGCCCTAGTTTACTGAAACGATGAAACCCAACTGCTACAAAACTAAGCCAATGTATGTATGTGTTATTGTGTGAACGAGGTTAGATTCTCTTTCTCGTGTGGTCTCCTTATTAGTTTTTGGTTAAGAACTTGGGAAAAAAGGAAGTTCACTAACTACATGTTATATATGTTTCCTCAAGAACAAGTTTTTTTTTTTTTTTTATATTACCTGAGCATCCTCATCTGCAGCGTTCTTTGTCCATATAGAGATCCTGTCCCCTCTTGCTCTGAAGTTCAAAACTGCCCCGCAAATCTCATCCCCGTGGTCAAATTGCTCACCAACTAACGCAAGTAACTAAAACAAGGATATACAAACTTCACAAGATGCATCGCAACAAGCAGCATGGCCAAGGGGAAAAAACTACTAGAAAAAAACTCCTGAACGTTAGAAATACCGTGTTAAGCCAATTGGATTCTAGTGTAGCTTTAGGGAACATCATAGTCCATTTGCCTCCATTAGCACAGGTAGGATCTTCCCATTTCGGATCAATCTTATGTTTGAAGCAGTAGAGATCGGCCCCTGGAACCCACTTGGTTGGAGGATGAATGTTATTGTAAAGACTGCATCAAGTAATCAACAACAGCCCTTTATCACATACAACTGATACAAGAAGTTAACAAGCTTTTAAACTCATCCATCCATGACACAGATATAAGATTCCTTAACATAGAATAAAATAAGGCACACAAAAACCAAACTAGCTTCTTAGATGGAAACAATAATGAGAACCTGATCATTAATCCTGAGTAAATAATACAGTAAATGTACAGTACACTACTGATACAGTGTAAGCATTCTCCAATACAAAAGTGGAGCAAATCAATGAAAGCAACGCTTCTAACTCAATCAAACCCATGAATCCATTCCATTCCAATTCCCTCTAGCTAAGATTTGCTCCCGTAAATTCATAAACAAGAAAGAGAGATCTCACCTCCAGAACTCCTCGATAGAAGAGAATGTATACAAAGATCTCAAAGAGCTTCCCCATGTGACTTGACTCGATTTCGAAGAAGGTGCATCGAACCAAAATGCCCAAGAATTCTGGAACAAGTGCGATTTCTGGATAACGGTGGTTGACTTCTTCGATGCGAAGTTGTTCCCACCGGAAAGAATCGATTTCTCCTTCGGCGGACCTTCCTCGTCGGCGGAGGAGATAGCCTTAATCGCCGGAACATGCTTCTCTTTGAGGATAGGGTTCGTCGGGGTGTTAGGATCGATGTTCTCTGCAGCCATCATCGTCGATACTGAAGAATCTTCAACCACCATTTTTTTCTCTCTTGCTCACTCGTTCGCTCGATCAGTTAGTTACTTTCCCGTTCGCTTCGCTCCGTCGAGTTTGTTCACAGTTACAGACGGACGGTGAGAGAGAGCGTGGTATTTATTCTTTAGTATAAAGCCCAGTTTTGGTCCATCAGGCCCATTTAAGTGCGCGGGTTTTTTTTTTTTTTTTTTTTTCTAATGATTGTTTCATATAATAAAGTTTAGTTTGGAATAAAACAGAGACAAAAACAGAGAAAGAGAGATTTCGACTAAAAGCTTTCTCGTCAGAAGAATGCTCCCTACCGTGGTGACGAAGCAACCAAAGGCAAGTGTTTTCTTTTTTAATATCCGATAACGTTAAGATTTATAACTTATTTAGAATTCTGGGGGTGTTCAGTGTTCTTAATGAAAAGTAGTTGTAAAACATTATAGGGAAAGTGCAAGAAGCTGAGGAAGCTAAGAAGAAAGAAGAAGAAGAGTACATTGACCCGTGGCTCTTTTGTATGGTGTGAAAGGTCCGTTTTGGTGAATAGTTTTGTTCTGCTTCTCTAGCGGCAAACTTTCATACTACTTATGTAAAAAAAATAAACAACTATACTAATTTTTTTTTTTTTTTTTTTTTCTTTCTAATTAACTAGACTACTTAAATGCACTGTGTGTGTACTATAGAGATGAAATCGGAGTTATCGGACGTAGTAACGGGTAAAGTATGTTCTAGAACATCTTTAAAAAATAAAATAAAAAAGTAATGATGAAGTAAACAGTGAAGTTTGAATCTTTAAAAGAAAAAACAAAAGAGACACCTTGGACTCGCGTAACGGCAACAAGTCTCTCTCTCTCTCTCTCTCTCTCTCTTTCTCTCTATATCACTCTTTCATCGATATCTGTGCGCTTTCGCTTTCTCCTAAGCTCTCTTCTAAATCTCTCTCTCTCTCTCTCTCTTTCTCATTTAGGGTTTAAGACTAAATTCTAGTTTGCCAAAACTGGATCTATTTAGCATAGTTTTACGCCCATGGCTTCGCTTCTTTCAAGCTCGTATAGAGATTCCTTGGAAATGGTAAGATTTACTAGAGAGTTATTTTTGATTTGTTGGTTCTGTTCTCAAATTTGGTTGCGTTGCCTCGGGTTTCCCTAATTCTCTGCTTTTTTTTTCTTTTCTTGATGCTGTTCGTTTTTTATCTATAAATGTAGGCTTCTCGATTGTTTGGGTTTTTAGCTTCATAATTTATACAAAAACACCATTCATTTTAGGTTTTGGGGTATTGGGATTACTGCAAGAAGCTTGATTTTGTGAATTTAATAGGAGCCCTGTGAGTGCAATTTTAAAGAAATCTTGAGTCTTTGATGAATGTGATAAGCAATTTGATGTTTAAAGGTTTGATATCAAATGTGATTGTTTAGCAAATGACGAAAGCTTTGTGTCAAAAGCCCAATTTTAGCTGTGGTTAATTGGAATTATGATCCAAGTAATGCTGTGTGTGTGGCTTAAATCTAAGGTCACTACTATTAGGCTGTGACGGTTGTATTCGTTTGAGGGGTCTTAGGAAATCTTAGTTCTCAGTTTGTCTTAGCTACTGCATAAATTGTGTATATCTGTTTTGGTTTTGCTTTCTTCTTTAATCATTTGAGAATCTTTTTCATATCTTGCATTCTTTTCCCCTGATTTTTTATAGGTCATCATCATACAGTTGAGTAATGAGATGTTGCCAAGAACTGATCCAAGGACATTCACCTGGTTGGAACCGGTGAGTTGAGATGTGTTATCCCCCACCCTCCTCCCAGGGTTGGGTTAGGGAATGAAGCCATTGGTCCGTGCTTGTAGGATAGATGTATAAAATTATTTGATGTCTATCTTCTCTTCCGTTTGGAGAAAGTTGTTTGGTACTCTTGAACTATCATCATTTCTGATTCTAATACAAAGTTTTTTTCGATTAGATTTTTTGAACTACACACTTCAATCTTATTAGAATCTTGCACTACAAAGAACTTAATTTGCATTCATAATACATCCTGAGGCAGTCAGATTAGGGTCTTAGTGCTAACAACCATAACAAGAATGAGATATCCTACTACAACATCCACGTAATCAAATTGAAAGCAATACGTATGATACTCGAGTTCTTTTGGACTTCTTGAGTCATGGAAGGAATGCGCTTGTGCTGTCTCTAGGTGGATCATGACCTTGTGAGACTTCTTGACCTTGACAGAGCCAAGACGGCGTGAGATTAGATGGGAACACTTTCTTTCTTGATTCAGTTTTTGATGTCTTCTTTTCACTGACGGCATCCGAGAAACTCCTTAGTTCGTTAAGTCGCTTCATCTTTTCCTTCTTCTGCTTCTTCTTCTGGAAAGAGAGGAAGAATGAAGCCAACGCTTTTGTGGCTTTCTTCCCAGATGATGATGATGATGAATAAGGATCTTTCTGAAGTTTCAATTGCCGGTAATGGCGTCTGGGACAGCTCTTGGTGATTCTGATCAGGAGGTTCTTGCAACGCCGCATAATCTTCTGATTAAACGTAACTAGTGGTCCCGTGGCTCTCATCTTGTGTTATTGCTTTGTTTTTAAGCGAAAGCAACTTCTGAGAGACGAAGAACAGGGCATGTGTTGCTCTCTGCCTCCCTCAGGTGGGGTTCTCTTTTGTAGCCTTGATTTTGGATTCTTGGCAGGTGGGTTTCACGTTTTTGAGTACTTGGCTTAAGTTTGTGGTAACCCATGATTATGATGATCTTCACAGAGGCTTTTTTGTCTTCTCTCTACTACTGACAAAGTCCTCTTACTTAAAAAGTGCTTACAATTCTTATTTGCATATCATGATCACGTTAGTGTTTATAAACTAAACTTATACCATCAAAAATTAGGATATTCTATTGTATAGTTGAGTTGACAAATATATTTTTTAAAATGGACAAAGTCTACTATTTTTTATTTTTTATTTTATCATTGGCTTAATGCATTGACTCTGATTTTAAATTGAAACCATTGGTTCTAAAATGGTGGTAAAGGTAAAACTCGCCAGAGTAACAGCAGTAGTAAGGTGGTGGCCAATAAATCACTTCAATAGTCCTGGCAAATTAATCAAACCGAACGGACCAAATCGAAACCAAACCAAAACAAACCGATATCATTAATATGTAGACTAAATATCAAAATATTTTGAATAATCAAAATATCTTAAAGATTTAAAACATATTTGTTGAGATTTAATCAAATTTATTCAAATTTAACCACTTTTTAAAACAATGTACTATTTCGGATAATTCGGAACCGAACCAAAAATAATTGAAATCGAACCGAAATTGTAAACTAACCAAATGAATCATAAACTCTTATATCCAAAATATCTGGAACCGAATGGATATATCCAGAACCGAACCAAATATTCGAACTCCCAAGATTACACTTCACAATAAAATAAGGCAGTAATTTATGTTCATACATAATGGTAAAATAGTGAAATTCTGTTTAAAAAAAAAACAGATTAGTCAAGAATAAAACTCATATCACCGATACCAAATTTAGGGAGTGTTGTTATTGGATTCTAATTTATAAAGAATTTTGAAGACTTTAACAAAATTATTAAAAATGAATAAGTGAAAGATTTTTAAGGAATGCTAGAAGAATTCTATAGTTTTGTTGATTATTTTATAAAATTTGTAAAATGCTCTAAACAATTTCAGTATTTTTGTGATACTTTCTATGACTTTATTTTGTGAATAAAGTGTATAAAATCATAAACCAAATAACATAATAAGTGAATTCATTAACAATCCTAGATTTTTTTGTTTTAATTGAATAACACAAAAATTTTAATGATTTTATAAATGTTTGTATCTAATAACCCAAATTTGTTAAGATTTTAAATGAATTTTTACAAATCACAAACTAATAACATTATATTTTAGCAAAGTTTAACAAAATCTTGATTTAATGACAACAGATTCTAAATGACTTATAAAATCTTTAAATCTTTATTCAAATCTGAAACCAATAAACTCCATTTAGTTTTGTATAATCCTAGTGTCTTTGTTGTGTTATAATCTTCTGAATTATAATGTTAAAATTGATTAGAAATGGCAATGTATTGTTGTTAAATAAAATAAATTTTTAATTAAGGGAAGTTGAATTAAAATTAAAAATACAAAAAGAGGAATCAAATAAATGAATAAAAAAAGACTTCCTTATCTCTTTCCTCTGTGGGAGATTCTGGTTTAGCCCAACATAGAGACAAAAAGAAAAACGCAGTCCACACACACACCAACCAACCAACTCACACACTGGAGGAGAAAGAAGACAAATTTTGAAATTTGAAGTTAAGAAGAAAAAACAGTTTCATTTTTCGCCGGCGACGAGAGTTCGATTATTTCCCGAATCGAATCATGCCGTCCGGTGCGAAGAAGAGAAAGGCCTTGAAGAAGAAGCAGCAGCAGCAACAAGCGATTGGTGGAGCTACTACTAGTACTACTACCAACAATAAGGGTTTCAATGGCGATAATAATCTCCATGGTACATTTCATACCCTCACCACCCGCTTCGTTTTCGTTTTTTTCTTTACAATTCGTTGTTGCTAAGGTCTGTAGATGATTGTGTTGAAGAAATTTACAGTATAGAATTCATGGTTAGGTGTATAGGGAGATCTGGCTCGTATCACTCTAGTGGTATTTGTGTGATTTTTTGTTTGATCTTTTGATTTAACATAAACGTTTTTCTCAGGGAATGATGAACATGGGAGCCTAGATGGGAGGGGAAGTGATGATAGCAGTTCGAGTTCTTCCCCTGGTGGTTCTCAAGGAAATGAAGAATTTGGGAAAAAAGATTCACCTGCTGCTGTTCTATCCTCCTCTGGTATGGTGAAAGGTGCTGCTAAAGAGATATCTGGAGATGGAGATGTTACTCAGGGACTTGGAACCAAAAGAAGTGACAATGCTGTTGCGGTTGAAAGAGGAACTGATTACCAGAAAAGTGTTGTGGGGAACTCAACCAATTCGTTTTCTGAAAACCGTACTCACCCAGCCAAACATGTAGCTTCAGTTACGGAAATCACTCCCGTTGTAGAGTCTGTCAAACCTGTGGTGGTTCCTCTCTCCAAAGCAGTGACCTCTGAAAAGAGTGAGCATGTTGATGAAACCTCAACAAACTCAAGCTTGGTCAAAAAGAAGTCGGAGAAAAACGGAGAGTGTCTTCCATCTCCGGGACTGGAAAACAATAATAGTAAGGTGGTGGTTACTACTCACCCAGCCAAACATGTAGCTTGTGGTAATCCAGTTACGGAGATCACTCCCGTTGTTGAGTCTGTCAAACCTGTGGTGGTTCCTCTCTCCAAAGCAGTGACCTCTGAAAAGAGTGAGCATGTTGATGAGACCTCAAGCTTGGTTAAAAAGAAGTCTGAGAAAAACGGAGAGTGTCTTCCATCTCCGGGACTGGAAAACAATAATAGTAAGGTGGTGGTTACTCTTCCAAGATCTGCTGCTGAAACAAGCAAAAAAGTAGAGAGCGTAAAAAACTCTGAAGTTCCAGTATCCTCTGAGGAAAAGGTTAGCATCTCTGTTATCCTTTTTGCATTATGTACATATGTTTTTCGTCTCTTTTCAGTTGGCTGAATCTTCTTGATCTATGCAGTGTCTTTTGCTGCCTGGTCCACCAGTTGTCCGAAGGACTTCATGGCTAAGTTGCTGCGGGTTGTTTGATGCTATGACAGGATCTGATAGATAAACACAGGTTAGTCTTGGTTTATGATTCTTCGTAGATAGACTTTATCTGGTTGAGGCTCCTGATTACTAACAACTCCCATGGCCTGCAATTTGTGAATTCCTTCGATGGTTTCCTTGAATTCCTTAGATATATCACTGAAACTACTTCACAGAAGTCTCTAAACATTTTCATTGTATAGTAAGAGGGTTCATGGAGTTAGATTCTTGGATTGTGAATGCCTTTTCAGTAGATTGTTTAGCTTAGAGTTTCAAACAGTTTATCCACTTTAAAACGTTTTCTGAGAGGCATGTTCATCTATAGTATTCACTGAAACTGGTTAGAATCAATGTAGCGATCTAACGACACAACTCATGCTTGAAAAGACAATAACTAGCAATTTTTGTTGAGCTACAACAACAATACAGTCTCGTAGGAATCTGAAATTCATGTTCTGATGCATAATTGTATCTCGCATATCATTCTGTTCTTCAAAATTTTGATTGCGTTTATGTAATAAAATAAAGTTCCTCAAGTTTAGCTTCTCTCACTTTTCTTGTTTGCAAGTCTTGATTGCTATGAGCTACCTTGATGTTGTTTATTTGGGTTGCCAAAAGATCATTTCTAAATAGCAGCTAGCCTAACATCTTCCCACAAGTAAAAGGATCATATTCTTTTAGTTTCTCTGCATTCTTCATCAGGGATCAAATCCTTTTGTTCTTCTTGTATGAATATTTAACAACATTATCTATATATTATGTTAAACCTGTCTCATGAACGTGTCTTCTCTGCATTGTGCTGCGGAAGAGCAGGGGGATACATAAAAAGGTGAATGCGCTTGACAGCCAAAGCTTGAAAGACAACCTAAAAACAGGATTTGCGGTCCGCACACTCTTCTCTGTACATCATGTCTTTGATAGATAATAATGTGGGCGGCTTTAGCAACATACGAGAACAAGACCAGACGTCCTTCATAGGGTTAAATTTCGTTTTCTTTCTATTTGAAATACAATCTTCTTTTGTTCATTAAATTGATTTTAGATTCATGAGACTAAAAATATAGTTCTATTTATACTATCTACTATCTTCTTTATATAGTCTATTAGATATGTTTAGAGGTTTGATCGAAACCAAGTCTCAAAGTTTGATTTTATTCCATGAACACACAGTGACACACACAAAACAAGCTCTGATCCTTTTGTACATAAAGAATGCATGAATCTTAAGCTTCCTATGAATTTAAAAATCACACACACACAAATACAAATACTCGCACACACTCAATCCCAAGTTTCGGATGATTGACACGAACAGAAGAAAAGAAACCCAAAAGCCCATCATGATCCCTTAAGGTCTCTTCACGCCGTGAACCGCGGCGATGTAAACAAGTTGTGTGACTGAGAGTATGATCAAGAACGCCTCCATGGTTCTCTACAGAGAAGAAGACACATGAAGTCAATAATTCTGAGATTTCCTAAACTGAGTCTATGAGATTCTAGAATAGAGAAAAGTCTCACCAGTTTGGCATTTCTCCCTTGAAGCTCGATTTCTTTCCAAGCGAATCTGTGGAAAGAAAGAATGTTTAGTGTTACCATCGATGTCTTAAAACATGATGCGTTTACTTGTGAAACAAGAGAGGTTTCTAAATTTATATTACCCCATGGCAAGAACTGTGAGGGTCCAGGCAATAGTTGCAGCAGTGGCTGCAGCTGGTAAGCTTCCCACGGTCCAAGAACGAATGTGACTAAGGCCCGAGATTGTGGAAGCCGCACCAACCACTCCCGCCAGCAACGCAAATATCACAAAGAATCCTGTCGCTGCGTTTCCCATCGGGAAATATATTGGGGAGAAATGTGCTGGAAGGTTTAAATTAGGCCCTGCTCAAATTTGTTTTTCAAAAGAACCCGAAATGTTAGAAGCTCAATAACAACAAGAACAAACAATTTGTGCCAAAAGCATACAAATTCGATATACCAACCAATTGTAACTTAGTTCTTACCGACTTCAAATCCATGGTCGATGGCTCGGTTCATGGCCCATCCTCCAATGCCTAGAACGATCACATACATGCAGAAGTTCAACACAAGAAGTCCAGAGGCAACAGGTTTCATTTGCTCACCCGCCATATCACCTTTTGGAAAACTACGAAAGCGGTAAGGAAGAGAGAAGAAAGAAGAATGAGGGAAATTAAGTTTGTTCTTATTTGGAATGAGGCATAATGAAGCTACTTTATATACTAACTCGTATTGTTCTTTTCTTGTTAAGGCTGCTGGTAATACAAGAAAGGTTGATTAGAGAGTTGTAAAGTTCATAGCTTCAAGTTTAAGGCAGTTTTTACTAGACCCAAAGATTCTTGGCTTTGTTCTTTGTACTTATAGAAAGTATTTTCCAATTTTCAAGAGTTTTTTAAGATGTTCTTACAGAAGACAAAAGTTAGATTCTTTAGCAGTTTTTTTTATGTCTCCTTATTTTGCTTTTTATCCGGCTGGGACATGGTATTTATTCTTAAAAAAATTCTCAATGATCTTAGAAGAATTTCAGAATTTCGAGTTAGTACTTTCATGAAATATCCAACAGTTTACGCAAAGCTTAAAAAAATGAAACTTTTTGGTTTTCTTCTCATCCACAGATTCAGTTCCTTATGTGAACACTTTGCCCAATTGTGGATTTTTGTTTATGTTGTTCAAACAATAGTGGCAACTTTTGTCATGTATAATAGTATTAAAATATCTTAATCTTTACAAAAAAATTATATCTTCTCTAAAGAAACTCTAAAACACAAACAATTGTTGAGTACTCTGTTCTTGTTGTTGCAAAGAACAATGTAAGGAGCATCTAGCACTAGAGATCGACATTAACAGAGCCTTTTCCGTATCTCTGTCCATTCTTCTTTCGACCAATTCGATTAGATACTTTAAGAAAACCGAATCGAATGGCAAAGTGATTGGTCCGTCCGTGGAGAGGCCAAACTCTTCTTCAGATATCTTCAAGAGCTCTTGGAAAACAGAGTTGCTCAGGTAACTTATAGGAAAAGCAAAGCGTGTGCGATCTGTCGTGTAAACCACAAAACAGCCCTTCTCTGCAGCGGTTGAGCTAGTAGTAGTACTTGATCTTTGGAATGAGATTCTTTTCCTGTGTAGGGCTGCTCTCTGTTGCCATTTCTTGGCCATCTTGATAAGCTTCTTTGTGTTCATCATTCTTTTCAAGAAAATATTTTGTAGATCTGAAAAGACGACAAAGAGTTTGTAAGTTGTGTTGTAGAAAGAACTATTTGAATGCAAGTTTTGATTGGTGAAGAATCCCACAGGCTTCTTTCATTATATATAACAAGTTTTAGACCAACTAATTCAGACAGAAACACATGCCAGGTTTCTTGTCTGTGGTCAAAAGGGTCCCCAAGTTAGCAATCAATCTTATTTCAAATCGACTTGTGGATTAAAACATATATGGTGAGAACTGAGAAGACATGGCCATGTGGGTATGAATATTATTATAAAGGACGTTTATATTTCAAGATTTAGCTGATACAATGATAATATTAATTAAAACCTTCTGATTTTATTCCTGGTTTCCTAAAGGTCTCGACTTATTAATCAATTACATGTCTGCAAAGCAACTTGAACATTGATATACATAATGATCAATGAGAACTAATACATACAAGAGAAGCCAAAAATTACCAAACTCATGCATCTGTACAGCTTTGTTTGTTAGCATAAGGGGTCCTTACTAAGGACTCCTTAGTAGGTTAGTAGTCCATCGGCTAAATCAAATGCGAGTCACAAAAATAATAGATGAAGTATTTATTATTCAGGGGACAAACAAATCTTTTGTGAAATCAAGGACAACAAATCTGGTTAGAATTAATTATCAATTAGATACAAAGAAAGGCATGTGCTTATAAAGCAAGAATGAAGAACATGTAGGTCCATAAATTTTCTGGTCAGGAGAAGAAACAGCTAATCAACAATTTCTGCTACAAAATCATATTTCCTTGAGATGCAAACGACACATGTTCTTGGTGCAGTCTTTCAGTGAAATGGCTCTCAAAATTCGTTCTTAAGACTTAAGAGCATGTGAAGTTAATTTTAGATGAGACAATCTAAAAGAGAGAAAGAGACAAAAATAGTTGTTTGTATTTTTCAAATGATCTGTCTATATAATAGAGTAGAATTTTGTACAAAGAAAAAATTGTCTACACTACAATTCTCTAAAATACAAGCAACTGTTGAGTAGGACTACAGTGTTGTTCTTGTAGTTGCAAAGAGCATCTAGCACTAGAGATTGACATTAACAGAGCCTTTTCCGTATCTCCATCTATTCTTCGCTGGATCAAATTAATGAGATACTCCAAGAAAACCGAATCGAACGGTAACGTGATTGGTCCACCTGCCGTGAGGCCAAACTCTTCCTCAGAGATTGTCAAGAGCTCTTGGAAAACAGAGTTGTTCAGGTAACTTATGGGAAAAGCAAAGCGGATTTTATCAACCGTGTAAACCACGAAACAGCCCTTCTCCACAGCAGTTGTTGAGCTGCTAGTAGTAGTAGTAGTAGTAGTAGTAGTAGTTGACCTCTGAAACGAGATTCTTTTCCTGTGAAGGGCTGCTCTCTGGTGCCATTTCTTGGCCATCTTGAGTAGTTTCTTAGTGTTGATCATCTTAGAGAGCAAAAAAAAAAAAAAAAAACAGATTTGTAAGTTGTGTTGTAGTGTAGAACTCTCTGAATGAATGAAAGTAGTGATTGATGAAGAATGCTATAAGCTTTGTTGTATTATATAGAAGGAGAAACTCTTAAGAAGTTTTTAGATATATATTTAAAAAGCAATAAATTAAGAACACATGCTTATGTAGTAGTTCCTTGTCCCAAAATTAGTAACCAATCATATCTGCTAAATCGTCAACTTGTGGATTTAAATCATTAACAACATGACCATGTGGGTGTGGGTGGTATATGAACCAATGTTACAAAAGATATTCGGCATGCGGGTCCTCTCATGTTCTCTCAGTCAGAGATGAGATTGACTGAGAGAACGAACCATTAAACCTTAAAAACCTTGAGAAAATTTTTGGAATACCGGTTTTAGTAAAAGTAAACCAAAATAAACCAAAATGAACCGAAAACCCTATTAGCAACTACCTCTTGAAATCAAACTGCCTCTATATAAATAAGGCAGTCGCTGCAGACAAACTCAAAACAGAGAGAGAGAGAGCCTCCTCCTCAACTCAACTTCGAAGTTTGAATCATGTCTTGTTCGTGTGTTTTTTTAGGGTTTTCGTGCAATCTTATTATATGTCTATTAGGTTGTGTTGGTTGCGAATTAGGTGTTGTTTGTGTATTTACTGGTAGCTCAGATTTGAGGGAAAGTGATGATATGAAATTGTCGCCCCAGTCTTAATTTGCATCCATTACGATGGAATGTAACGTGGTGATTGACTTTTTTTTGTCTGATTCTCTCAAATACTCTCTTTTATGATATTTTCTGTAATGGGATATGATGAGATGGCATTAATGTTTTGTGACACCCAGTCTGATCTGCTTCGGCGGAGTGAATGATTTGCCTTTATTTTCTGATCCAAATTCATTGTTTTAGTGTTTTCAATATTGTGAATTTGATAACAAAAGTTTTGATTTTTATTCAAAGGAGGAATGAGGATATAATTACCATACGTCTGCAAATCTGAATTACAGTGTTGATAATATGACATGCACTACCATCTGACCTCTTCTTCTTTCTTGTGTTTTCGTTTGTTTTTCTTTTGAGTCCTTTTGTTACACTACCATCTGACCTCTTCTTTTTCTTGTGTTTTCCTTTGTTTTTTTTTTTGCTTTGAGTCCTTTGATTATATGCAATCAGTGATGAAATTATGTCCAAATTGAATGATTATTCAATGATTATTTAAATCACTAGATCACCATCTTTCGACTGAGATTGCTGTTTTCTCTATATCATATCCTTGAATTGTTTTGTCTTTGTGTTTTGTGTTGTTTGTGTGATGATTTGCCTATGGTATCTGATGTCCAAAGTTGATAAAAAAATGTGTTTGGACATTTCGTTTTTCTTATGCAGAAAGTGAATTCAGGCTTTGCGACACTGTTAGCTTCTTTATAAACCCTAAACCCTGTTACTTTAATACCTGTTTACATCTCCTTATTACAATATTCGGTTTTGTTTTTGTTTTCTAAAGCATTCTTATGTTATTCGTTATCATCTTTTATTGTTTGTTTACATGGCGCAGGTGATTTTTGGCTTGGTTCTCTTGGTGTGGAAGTGGTTTCTCATGGGGATGATCTCTTTACCATGAAGAACCTTGTTCAATCTCTTAAAGCACCTTTGCTTGGTTGTAAATATGTCATAAATTGTAGTTTAAAGTTCATTCCAGTAGATTTTAAAGGTTCTTGACCCTTTTTCCATGAGAAAAAGTATGTTTTGATAGATGTTGTGGAGACTGTCATAAAGTTTATTACTCAACTTAATATTTTGATCAATATTCGTAGTATAACTTTGTTAGTTTGTTATTCTTGTGGTTGCAAAGAACCATTGTAAAGCTCATCTAGCATTAGCTATTGGCATTGTAAGAGCCTTTTCTATGTCTCCATTCATTCTCGGTCATCAGTTTGATTGGTCCACCAACTCTTCTTTAAAGGTGTTAAGATCTCTTGAAAAACAGAGTTTCTCAGGTAACTTCTGTAGTAACTTCCATCTAAAACAAAACAGAGTTCAAGATCTCTTGAAAAACAGAGTTTCTGTAGTAACTTCCATCTAAAACAAAACAGATTAAGGCACAAACCTGTGTATGAGAGAATCTTTCTATTGATATCAAAAGACGATGACATACTTCTTTTGCAAATAATATAGACAGAAGTATTCTCAAAAACTTTGTCATATTTATGCGAAAAGATAGACACGTCACATGTTCAAAATTACGCCTTCTATATAGATTGTAGCTTAGAACAATCACACAAATTAAACAAAACACTGTACTCCGACACAATTATACTCTTCATACTTCTTCTTCTTTGGTATATCTGTTTGTCTCTGTCTTTAATAATCACCAGATTCACATACTTGTTAAGCTTTGACGGCACTGATTAATACTCTCAGCGGAAGAACCATTCTTTGTTATCAGAGAAACTTGCAGGGAGGGAGGGAGTGCTCAAAGCTTTTGCCTCCGCTGCTTCTTTCTCCTTGAATCTTCTTCTTCATCACTCCATGACGTTTTGTTATTTTCAAAGACAGAGTTGGTTTCACCATTGTAGTCGCTTCTTGACCACAAACTGAACATGTCCAAGCAGTCAAGTTCATCTCGCATGAATGTGTAGCCAAGCTGTTCCAGTTCTTTATAATAGTTCAGATGATGGTCAAAGAAAACGGTTGCTACCATCTGACAAAGACACACAGAAACAACATAATATTAGAACCTGACAACAAATCAACTTGGTGCACAAGAAATATAAAAAAATTGAGATCTTGTTTTACTTACTTGATTTAGAGCTAAGCGAGCAGCTATCCTCTGTCTTGCAATTTCTTCTCTTCGATGATCGATGTGCCTCTTCTCATGTATTTTATGTTGTGCCTTTGCGATCAAGTCTTTCAAATCAACCCTCCCATCAGGCTTCGCTGTAATTGATTTCTCCGGTTTAGTAGTAACCTTTGTTGTAATTGCTCTCGCATCCACCGGTTTAGCAACCTTTGTTGTAATTGCTTTCGCATCCACCGGTTTAGTAACCTTGGTTGTATTTGCTCTCGCATCCACCGGTTTAGTAACTTTTGTGTTCGTCTCTTGCTTTTTTGACTCGGACTCTGTTTTGTGAAGACTCGGTGTCAACTTCCTATTAGATTTCGCCTGAAGAAGTAAAAAACGTAAGCAGATTAACAAATAAAAATCAATCTAATGCACATTAAGAGAAAAAGTAAACACTTGTATCCTAAAATTAGAAAACAGAAATAAAACAAACAATTGTTGAAACTAGGGTTTGACGACAAGACGAGTGAGTTACCTTAGTAGTAGTTGAGTCCACTTCGACGACGGCCTTCTTCTGTCTCTTGACCGACGATGGAGTTTCTTCTTCAGAACGAAGTTGGCGTTTCTTCGGAGCGTCGCAAGTTTCCGTGCCATGTCTTCCGGCTCTACCCAGAACCCGTGTGTCGTGTGGCTTAGGGTTGATAGCAGGTAGCGACGACGAGACATCGAGTAAATTGAACCTCACACCTCTGCTTTTGACTCTCTGTTGTTTTGGAAATAAATGCGAAGGGCATGTTGTAGCAATCTCCATAGGCCTTGATTGGTAGTGTATATAAGTGAGCATATAGATTTTAGAAAGCCAATCACGTTTTATTTAGAAAACATAAAGAGAGCATAAAAGGCTTTTAAATGCTCTACAGCCAAATGCTCCTAAATGAAGCATTTCCCAAGCATAATGGTTTAAAATTATTAAAATACAATTTTACCCTTATTAATCACCTAAAGTTTATTATATTTGTATATTTAAAATATCTAATTTTGTAATTTTATGTCTTAATGCTAACAGTTGTACCAATCACATACCATTGTTAATAAATAATAGCATACAGCTTATGCAGCATACTGCTCATGCTGCATAATGCTAATGCTTCACTAACAGTTGTTCCAATCAAGGCCATAGTCTATAGATGATGATGACTCGAACGAAATTTTACCCCAAAACAAAAAAAAGATTGATACGAAAGATGGAAACTTTCTGAAAAGTAGTAACCCTAAGTTAAGAGGAGATTATATATAAGCAATTACGGAGACTTTGGGAGCAAGTTGTTTGCACACAAAAAAAAGCCCAAGTTGTTCTCTATGCAGGCCCGGCCCATAGTATATTTAGGTGAAGAGCATCATATGTTTATGTTTATAGGCTACAATTTTTAAGCTACACTTGTTTAGTTTTATTAGATTTCTTTTTATTGAGCCTTTTCTTAATAAAATTTTAATTTAATATAAAATGTTGTCTTCAAGGTTACGCATGGGAGTTCTTCGGGGTCCAAGGGAAGCTTAAGATCAAGGTTCCATGGTTTGATAATTCGGCTTTGATTGAGGGTTATGCACTTATGCTAAGACCTTAATTGGTAGAGGCATGAATCGAGTGATGCAGGATATGAAGGCACTGTTGTTTGTACTGCCGCGGATCTGGAAGATTGAGGAGAGGGTGGGTGGGGCTGATTTGGGAGAGGTAGAGGAGGTTGATATTGAATTATTGATAATGGTCGGGTTAAGGTTTTGCTTGATGGTTTCAATTGAAGCCCCCTGGTCTTTGATGCCTCAGTAGAGTTTCCATAGTGGAGAGGAGACGACGGTGACTCTGCGGTATGAGCGGTTGTATGGATATTGTCGAAGGTGTCACAGACTTTGTCTTGATGTTTCCCGGTGTCCACTCTTTGCGACAAAGGGAAGCAAAAGATGGAAGATGTGTCGGGTCCTCGGCCAGAGGATAAGGATAAGCTTCAGAGCTATAAGAGGGCAATGGTTAATGGAGTAACCATTATATGATGAAAATGGCATTAATGTTTTGTGACACCCAGTCTGATCTGCTTTTGCAGAGTGATTGATTTGCCTTTATTCTCTGATCCTTAAGTCTTTGCGTTTTCAATTTGGTGAATTTGATAATTAAAGTTTTGATTTTTGTCTTTGTGTTTTGTGTTGTTTGTGTGATGAGATTTGCCTATGGTATCTGATGTCCAAAGTTGATTAAAAAAATGTGTTTGGACATTTCGTTTTTCTTAGGCAGAAAGTGAGTTTCAGGCTTTGCGACACTGTTAGCTTCTTTTTACCATAAGCTACCTGTTACTTTTATACCTGTTTACATCTATTCGCTATCAATCTTTTGGTTTTGTTTTGGTTTTCTAAATCATTCTTGTGTTATTCGTTATCATCTTTTGTTTTATTGTTTACTTAATGCAGGTTTTCCTTCTTGCTTCTCTTGGTGTGGCAGTGGCTTTCATGTGGATTATATCTGATTACTATGAAGAACTTTTTCAATGCTTTGTTGTAAAAGATGTTACACAAGTTTTTATATGTAAATATCAGTGTTTTTATGTCTTTAATTTCGAAGAAGTTTGGTCAATTTTTCATATTAAGCAAAATATACGACGTATCAAACTCTTTTAATAAAAGAGCTTTCCTAACAGCGGAGATGGTGGATGCTTACAAAAGTGATTAAGCAAGACCAGGTCCATAATGTATTTCAACCTGTTGTTCACAATGGGATGAACTTCTTTCTACTGGTTGGTAATCTGTCATATAAGAAACCAGTTCTTGTCCAATGTATGCTTTGATCGAGAGATGGGTAAAGTCAATTGGTTTAATTGTAGCTTACATGGTTTACATGTCTTGGAGAGACTTCAGCGGCTGTAACCCTCAAGAGAGACGTTCTGATTCTCCTTGGTCATTTCTGCTGCAAGTTCAATTTCTGGGTTTTTAGGAAAGCGAAGATGAAGAATTCATCACCTTCCTTGTCGAGGCTTCGTTGCCTGTCGAAACAATGGGCATCAATGCTCGCTACTCCGTATTTCAAGTCCTTGTTTCTGACCAACTCCTTGTCTAAGCCGCGGCTCTTATTCGCCATCGCAGACGACGGTAACCCCAAAGGCCGTGGCGAGTGGTGCTTCTTCTCGTCGCCTCAGCTTGAGGATCCTTATGAGAAATCATCCTCCTCGACTCTTGTATCAGCCGCTGAGTTTCACGTGAAGACGTTCTCTGCAGGGGATATAGAGATCGAACATTACAGTAACATCATGTACTTCTCATGTGGCTACAACTCTGGCTTGATCTATTTCCATGGTTGTCGATCCCAAGGTAAACCTTTGATTTGTTACCCAAACACTGGACGGTACGCCATCTTACCTAAACGCTATACTTATAGAAAACACTATACTTATAGAAAAGCCTATAGCTTTTTTTGGTTTTGATCCGATTGGCAAAGAGTACAAGGTATTGTACATGGCCTATGCCTCTGGTCCTGGCGATCATGCCCTTCTTACATTTGGAGCGCCTGCAGACATGAGGTGGAGAAAGATCGAATGTTCCTTAAAACATGAGATTATTGCATCAACGGTGTTGTCTACTACTTAGGTAACACCAAGGGTTGGGATAACATAAATGGTGCTGATGATGATGACGTATTGACTGATGATTATGTGATTGTTTGCTTTGATTTGAGGTCTGAAAAGTTCAGCTTCATTCACGTTGAAAGGTTTTGTCGATTGATCAACTTTAAGGGCAAGTTAGCTATGATTTACTGGGAGGATGATTTCGACTTTTATGAGGCTGCTACTTCTGATTCGGATATCGACAAGTATTTGGAAAAGAATCTCGTCGCTGATGCCAATAATGAGTTGCATGTTTGGGTTCTAGAGGATGTAGCGAAACAGGATTGGTCCAAACACACCTACACTTGGAGTACTGATAACATCTTCTTCCGTCGTCACGTTTCCATTGCTGCGCAAGTATACGTCTAAGAAACCGTTTTATGTTTTCTACTTCAATCCCGAGAGGAACATTCTCCAACGTGTTGAAGTCCAAGGTTTTGGTCAAGGGTTTAAGAATCCTTGTAGTGTTCGCACCTTTGTGAACCATGTTGAGGATCTTCATGTTAACGATTTAGAACTACTCAAGCCATTCCATGCTCCACGTAGGGCTACAAAATATTCGGAATCACACAAAGAAAGAAAAAGGGCAAGAAGATAGCTTGGGATGATCCACTGGAGTTGGGTGAAAGCAATATTATTTTGTGCTCTTATTTAGGCGTTTATGCACTTTTGATATTTACCTTTGACTCAATAGATGGAACCGTTAGATGTGACTGAAGTGTTTAATAAGAAAGAACAAACCAACCTCTTCTTTCTCCATTGTTGATGTGACTTATTATAAAGTGTTGAGAATATTATTGTTTTTGTTCATTCCTTTACAAAGATTAGAGACAGAGAGAGCACATGCTTCTGTCTTTGTTGTAAGTGATGGGATCAGAAACATATATACGAGCAATTACTGTGTACTTCTCTGTTCTTGTTAGTTGCAAAGAGCTCTAAGAAACAGAACTCACAAATCTTTTCTCCTTTAATCTCCATCTTCAGAAAACCGAATCGAAAGGCAACGTGATTGGTCCGTCCGTGGGGAGGCCAAAATCTTCTTCAGATATCTCCAAGAAAAACAGAGTTGCTAAGGTAACTTATAGGAAAAGCAAAGCGTTCTTTATTTGCCGTGTAAACCAAGAAACAGCCCTTCTCTGTTGAGAGCTGCTCTACGTTGCCATCTTGATTAGCATATTTGTAATTCGTTCATTCATCCCTATTTTGTGGGCAAATAGATCGGAAAGCAAAAGTGATTTGTAAGTTGTATTTTAGAAACTCTTTAAAATGCAAGTTATGGTTGATGAAGAATCCAATAGGTGTTTGTGTTAAGAGTTATGCAAAAACAATATAAAGAGAGTAATTAATTGTGTATGTTTTGTATTTCGGTGTAATCTAACTGCAACCATATTCACAAATAGCTTTCTGTAATGGTATCAAATACTCTAAAATACAAACAATTGCTGACTCCGTTCGTGTAGTTGCAAAGTGCGTTGTGAGGAACATGTAGCACTAGAGATTGACGTTAACAGAGCCTTTTCAGTATCTCCATCGATTCTTCCCTGTATCAGTCTGATGAGATGCTCTAAGAAAACTGAATCGAACGGCAATGTGATTGGTCCACCGGTTGGGAGGCCAAACTCTTCTTCAGAGATCTTCAAGAGCTCTTGAAAAACAGAGTTGCTTAGGTAGCTTATCGGAAAAGCAAAGCGTTTGTTATCCGCTGTGTAAACAACAAAACATCCTTTCTCTACAGCGGTTGAGCTACTGGTAGCACTGGACTTCTGAAATGAGATTCTTTTCCTGTGGAGAGCTGCTCTCTGTTGCCATTTCTTGGCCATCTTGATTAGCTTTTTGGTGTTCATCATTATTCTCTGGGAAAGCAATAAAAATATTATTACTTGAAAGTTGTATTGAGTAAATCTTTGTATTAGTGCAAGTTCTGATTGATGAAGAATGCTATAGGCTTTGTTGTATTATATAGAAGGAGAGATATTAACAGATTTAGACAGAATTAGTGACAAACTATTAAGCACCTAATTAAGCACCTAACCAGACACAACACGTGCTTATGTTTCTAGTCAATGCGACTCATGGGGGTCTTTAGTTGGTAATCAATCATGTCTGCAGTGAACTTGTGGACTACACAACCTTCTTGTGAGAGCTAAAAAGACATGATCATGTGGGTGTGAAAATTCTATATGGTCATTTATGTGACAAGAGTTAGGTACTAAGACTTTGATGAAGAAGAATGCAAGAGGCAGTTGTTACATTATATAAATATATAATGAGTACGCAGTTGAGAACTTGTCAAGCAGACAAGTCTTGAAGACAAGTGCAGCCAAAACCCAAACTTATGTTTTCTTAAGGGTCCCATGTTGAGTAGTTGATCCATCAGCTACTTACTTCCAAAATTGTGAGTCACACAAATATTAGATCAAGCAGGGAACAACAAATCTGTATATATATAATCAATGATCAAATAGATCAATACAATAAAACACATGATATAGGAAATGAGAGTAGCTGCCGCACATGTGAAGTCAAGATAAGAAGAAGTGGATCACGTGTGATGGTGAGCTGGTGGAAATGGGAAAGCAATGTCAAACGGATTACGTTAGTTAACACTGTTTGTTAGCTTAGTATAAGAGCACCTGTTAGCTCACATTTCTCATTATGCAAAAATCTGAATTGTTGTTTCTATTTTCTGGGTTTGCTGACTTGTTCCTCATCGTTTTGTTGGATCTCCATTGGAGACTCTTACAGATGAGATGTTGAGACTGCGTTTCCTATGAACGTTGTGTCAAATTTATCGGTTCTTGTTTCTGTTAAATCTATTTTGATCTTTTGTTTCTAATCTCTGTTTTACGTCATCAACACATGTGCCGATGATGAAGCAAAGATGAAAAGCATTTAGGTCAATATATATCGGTCAAACCATATGTTCTTGTAGTCTATGTGTGCCTTCTCACAGACTTGTTTTTTTTTTGTTCAACCTTGTTACATAGATGGTTGTATAACAGAGTATAAGGTATTCGATGAAACCTATCCAGACTATATGCGGCTGCACCATACGTCTTCTCCAAGTTAAGAAACGGCAGCGTTTACTTAAGAAGAGTCAAAAGCTGGCGGCCCACTTGGACGTAAAATTAGCCCACTTTTTTTGGTTTTCGCTAACCGACTACAATCAGAATATATATTCACGTAATGTAATGGTACCTAGGTCTCTTTACATATAGCTAGGTTACTTTAGGTCTTAAACATATCTATCTCTTTCTTAGTTGGATCGGCAATCATGAATTCATCATCTACCATATCGATTGATCTCGCCATGGAGATATTGTCGAGATTGCCTCAGAAGTCGGTCGCTAGGTTTCATTGCGTGTCGAAGCTATGGGCATCAATGTTGAGTAGCGCATATTTCAAGGAATTGTACATGACCAAGTCATCTTTGGCTAAGTCGCGCCTCTTATTCGCCGTCGGAGAAAACGACAACGAAAACACAAAAGCCAAAGGCTGTGGTGTGTGGAGCTTCTTCTCGTTGCCTCAGCTTGAGAAAGCATATGATAAATCATCATCCTCGACTCTTGTAGCAGCCGCCGAAGTTCATGTGAAGATCTTCTCTCCAGAAGATATACGGATCAATCATTATAGTAACATCAAGTACTTTTCATGTGGCTACAACTCTGGCTTGATCTATTTCCATGGTTGTCGATACCAAGGTAAACCTTTGATCTGTAACCCCAACACAGGAGAGTACGCAGTCTTACCTAAACGGTATACTTACAGAAAGGCGTATAGCTTTTTCGGGTTTGATCCCATTGACAAGCAATACAAGGTATTGTACATGGCTTACGATGGTGGTCCTGGTAATCATGCAATTCTTACATTTGGAACTGTTACAGATATGAGGTGGAGAAAGATCGAATGTTCCTTACAACATAATATTAAGAGTGATGGGGTATGCATCGATGGTGTTTTGTACTACTTAGGTGACGACAATAGATGGGTTTACACGGATGGTGCTCAACGCGTATTATTGACTGATTATATGATTGTTTGCTTCGATGTGAGGTCTGAAAAGTTTAGCTTCATTAACGTTGAAAGGTTTTGTCGATTGATCAACTTTAAGGGCAAGTTAGCTATGATTTACTGGGAGGATGATTTCGACTTTTATGAGGCTGCTACTTATAAGGGTGATATCGACAAGTATTTGGAAAAGAATCTCGTCGCTGATGCCAATAATGAGTTGCATGTTTGGGTTCTAGAGGATGTAGCGAAACAGGATTGGTCGAAACATACTTACACTTGGAGTACCGATAAGGTTTTCTTCCGTCGTCACGTTTACATCGCTGGAGCGACTGCTTCGGGTGAGATAGTGTTTTCCATGCGCAAGTATACATCTGGCCAACCGTTTTATGTTTTCTACTTCAATCCCGAGAGGAACATTCTCCAACGTGTTAAAATCCAAGGTTTTGGTCAAGGGTTTGACAAACCTTGTAACGTTCGCACCTTTGTGAACCACGTTGAGAATCTTAACGATTTAGAACTACTCATGCCGTTTCATGCTCCATTTGAGGACACAAATGATTCAGATTCAGAATCAGAATCAGATACAGATGAAGATGATACCATGTGAATGTATGAATTTTACCCAGAAAAAGATACAAAGACATGTGCTGAGTGAATGAAAGATGCAGAACTTGTAGGCCCGTTGATGTGTTCTCAGCAAAAGTTAGAACCCTAAACTTGCAGAAACTTCCAATGGTTGTTACAGCTCTCTCTCTCTCTCTCTCTCTCTCTCTCTCTCTCTCTAAATGAGTGATAACGTTTCATCAAGTTAATCTTTGTAGAATAATTGAAACTTTCTTTAATGGATAGAGATCATTTTTGTTTCTACTAAATTTTAAGTAGTAACGTTGTCTATTATCTTCTCATTTTGTCAGTTCAAATCATAAGAACGTCTCTTGTTCTTGTTTAGTCATGTTTGCCTTAACAGAGGTTCATATGAACACTATATATAGTGAATGAACTCTTGGTAGCTAGATAATTTTTTGTTTAAATGGCTTGTGTTTGTATTATGATAAGACAAGAGACAAACTAATAGATAAACAAAGTAATAGTTTGACATTAATGTCTAAGTATCAACACTATATTGTTTTGTTAATGTCAAACTATTACTTTGTTTATCTATTAGTTTGTCTAAGAAAACCGAATCGGACGGCAAGGTGATTGGTCCACCGGTTGGGAGGCCAAACTCTTCTTCAGAGATGTTCAAGAGCTCTTGAAAAACAGAGTTGCTCAGGTAGTTTATCGGAAAAGCAAAGCGTTTGTTATCCGCCGTGTAAACAACAAAACATCCTTTCTCTACAGCGGTTGAGCTGCTGGTAGCACTGGACTTCTGAAAAGAGATTCTTTTCCTGTGGAGAGCTGCTCTCTGTTGCCCTTTCTTGGCCATCTTGATTAGCTTTTTGGTGTTCATCATTATTCTTTGGAAAGCAATAAAAAGATGATTACTTGAAAGTTGTATTGAGGAAATTATTGGGATATTCTTCTACAAATCATATCCTGTATGTCATGTTATTTGTTCCTTATCAGTCTCTGAATATTCTCTGCAATCTTGTAAATATTAGCCTTGCTGGCTAAGTCTATCTCTTCTATATAAGTATGTAATGATTCACAAAGTAAATATACACACATATTTTCTCAAACATTGTCCATCTCTTCATGGTATCAAAGCCTGAAACGTGAAAATCTGATCATGTTTTTTTTTTTGTTCTTGTTCACCATGTCTGGTAACAATGAAAACGGAGTCTCCGACTCTTCGACCCCGACCCCGACTACGACGACTCTCGAAGTGAGACGCACCATCTCACCGTATGACCTAACCGCCGCTGACAACCCCTATGCTGTGATCTCTCATCCTCTGCTCAAGGGGATGTATTATGAAGAATGGGCCGTTGGTTTCAAAACCACACTCTGCTCAAGGAAGAAGTTTGGATTCCTTGATGGATCCATTGCTCGCCCTGCTGAAGGATCTCCTGATTACGACGACTGGTGGACAATTCAGGCGTTGCTGGTCTCGTGGATCCGCATGACGATTGACCCTTCCTTACGTTCCAACATCTCTCATCGGGATGTTGCCAAGGATCTCTGGGATCACCTGAAGAAGCGCTTCTCCGTCACCAATGGACCTCTTCTTCAACAACTGAAGTCCAAACTTGCTTGTTGTAAGCAACGCGGACTTGCTATTGAAGCTTATTACGGCAAGTTGAATCGCATCTGGGATAATATGGCGAACCACAGGCCTCTACGGGTTTGCAAATGTGGCAAATGTGAGTGTAATCTCACCTCCTTGCAAGAACAAGATCGTGAGGAAGACAAAGTTCACGAGTTTTTGGCTGGTCTTGATGATACTTTCACCACTGTTCGTTCTAGTCTTGTCTCTCGTCTACCAATCCAACCAATGGAGGAGGTCTACAATGTCGTCCGTCAAGAAGAAGATCTGCGGACTCATCTTGTCAAAGGTGATAAGGTTGCTGAAGTTTCTGCGTTTGCTGTTAATCAACGACCTCGTATGCCTTCCTCTGTTCGATCTGACGGCAGCTTGCCAGTGTGCAAACACTGTAACCGTGGTGGCCATAGTTCGGATGGTTGCTTTGCGGTGGTCGGCTATCCTGAATGGTGGGGGGGACCGTCCACAAAGCAGGACCATGCTTAGCAAGGGTCGTGGTGCTTCCTCTAGTGGTCAAGTTCGCAACAAGAGCTATGCAAATGTCGTTCATGTCCCCAAACTTCCGCCTAATGAAGCAGCTAACTACGTTATCACGGAGAAGGATCGAGATGGCGTTAGTGGACTCAGTGACACTCAGTGGCAAAGTCTTGTGAAACTTCTCAACACCCGCCCACATGGTGAAGCGAGTACAAGCATTGAAAAACTCTCTGGTAAGCCTTTATCTCCTTCTTGGATACTCGACACTGGTGCATCACATCATTTAACTAGTAGCTATGCGTCTCTTACTAATGTAAGAAACATGGAACCAGTCCTAGTGATTCTTGTTGATGGTCGTGAACGAGTATCTTATCAAGAGGGTACTGTTTTTTTGGGTTCAAATCTGGTTCTGAAGTCAGTATTTTTTGTTGAGGAATTGCAGTCTGATCTCATTTCAGTGGGACAGTTGATGGATGAAAATCGTTGTATTGTTCAACTAGCTGATCAATTCCTTGTTATCCAGGACCGCGCTTCGAGGATGATGATTGGTGCGGGTAAGCGAGACTGTGGAACTTTCCGCTTCTGCAGAATGGAGTCCGCGGCTTTGGTCACACCCCAAGACGTAAAGCATTACAAGTTGTGGCATTCAAGGTTGGGGCACCCATCTGCTAGAGTTGTTGGTTCACTTCCTCAAGTTAATGTTTCTGTTGATTATGAAATTTTCAATAAGGCGTGTGATGTTTGTCTCCGCGCTAAGCAAACTCGGTCTTGTTTTCCCATTAGTAATAATAAAACAACAACAGTTTTTGAGCTTCTACAATGTGATCTTTGGGGTCCGTATCGCACTCCCTCTTCGTCTGGTGCTCGTTATTTCCTCACTATTGTTGATGATTTTTCCTATAGTGTATGGATATACCTACAGAAAGAGAAAACCAAAACTGCAACAAACCTCAAAACTTTGATTGCTCTGGCTGAGAGACAATTTCAGAAACCAGTCAAGCGTATAAGAAGTGATAACGGCACGGAATTCACAAGTATGGGTTATTTCTTTCGTGAAAAAGGCATTCTTCACGAAACATATTGTGTGACTACACCTCAACATAATGCCCGGGTTGAACGAAAGCACCGTCATATTTTAAACGTGGCTAGAGCTTTGCGTTTCCAATCACACTTGCCTATTTTGTTTTGAGGAGAGTGTGTCTTGACTGCTGGTTATTTGATCAATCGGACACCAAGTCCTCTCTTGAATAACCTCACGCCTTATGAAAAACTCTATGGTACACCTCCTGCAATTGATCATCTGCGAGTCTTTGGCAGCCTTTGTTATGCCCATAATCATCTTCACAAAGGTGATAAGTTTGCTTCTAGAAGTAGAAAATGTGTTTTCGTGGGGTACCCCTACGGGAACGAAAGTTTGCTCCATTTATTTTCCAAACTCTTCTTCAGAGATGTTCAAGAGCTCTTGAAAAACAGAGTTGCTCAGGTAGTTTATCGGAAAAGCAAAGCGTTTGTTATCCGCCGTGTAAACAACAAAACATCCTTTCTCTACAGCGGTTGAGCTGCTGGTAGCACTGGACTTCTGAAATGAGATTCTTTTCCTGTGGAGAGCTGCTCTCTGTTGCCATTTCTTGGCCATCTTGATTAGCTTTTTGGTGTTCATCATTATTCTCTGGAAAGCAATAAAAAGATGATTACTTGTGAAACGACCGCCCTTTTTTTTCCTTTTTAATAATAATATAATACAATATATAAATAAGCACATCATACTACTTAGTTAAACCACCCAAACCACAATTCCTCGTTAAACCAATAACAACCTTATAAGCACCAAATCACATAGAATCTAGAGATCTTAGCTTAGATAAGCCATGGTCATGCACTCACCTCTTTCAAGAAGATTCTGACCAACAAGAACGAATTCCCTCACTCCTAGCAAGCTTCTAGCTCCTTCCCAGCCTTAGATCTCCCAAGAACAGCAAGGAATCTCTCAATCTCTTCCCAAAAGCTCAAGAACACTTTTCTCTCCCTCTTTTCTCTAAAAACGGCCAAATAACACCAAAAACACGATCCTAGGTCGTTTCCCCTCTTTTACACTTGATTTAGGGATTTCCTAAACCAACCACGTAAACCGGACAATTAAAATTGAACCGACCAAACCGGCCACAACTGGTGTCGATCGATGCCTCACGAGAAGGTGTCGATCGACACCCTTACCAAAATACCACAATTTGGTTTGCGGGTGTTAAAATTCTCTCCCTCTAACAGAAGATTCGTCCTCGAATCTGAACACACCGCCACTCATCCGCAAACTCACCAAATCACCGTCGCAACGGTTGTACTATCCACCCATTTGGTCTGCCGCAACAAGGACACCACTGGTCCAAACCACCCTGAACCCACTGGTCATCACCACTCTGGTCCCCCCGACCAGCATACACCTGACCCTCCCGGTCAACGTATAGAAAACCCGAGACTGAACCCCCATCAATCCCGAGATCCGCTTCCGATCTCAACCGTAACCCTGAGATTGAACCCCCACCAGTCTCATAAATCCACATCCCGGTTACCATGCTTATCTCCACGTCCTTGACACTTTTGCCACCAACTCATCTGCTCTTAGGTCGCAACCTCCCAGCCATACCGATCACACTCTCAGACCCCCGTCTTTGAGCCATACCGTCTCACCCTCGGGTCGTCACCCTTAAGATCACGGTACCAGGAGAACCCCCATCTCCTCAGGAGAACCCCCATCTCCTCTGCCACCCTCAGGACCGCAGTCCCTCGAGCTATCGGTATCTAGGGGACCCCCGTCCCCTCAGGAGAACCCCCATCTCCTCATGAGTTGTTCAGGACCCTCCGTCCCTCTACCAAATGGTCATAACGTCTATAAGCATTTTCCAACCTGGGCCACCCCCCGTGATCCACGTAGAACATCTCAATGTCCTACCAACCCCATATCCTCTCTGAGAATATCACCACATCCATGACCACCCCCAGGTCTCACTACTAACATATCAACTCCTCTGTTTTTACAAACACCCTTTTCCACTAAAAACAAGTTCTAACTATTCATAGAACTTTATGTTTTTAGAAACTTTCTAAGCATTGCAACTTTCCATTTATAGAATTCCCGAGCGATTTTCTTTTCCACAAGATCCACAAATTCCAAAAACCAAATAACTGCATTTTATTAAAACCTCAAGTGCAAAAAACGTTTACAACTCCAAACGAACATACGTAGCTGAAATAAAAAGAAACAGAAGCCAAACTAAACTCCGAGTTGAGCACCCGGTCCTCCCTCCGGTTGTGCCGCACCCCCCATCATCTGTCTCAACTTAGGACAGAAAGGCCTGATGTGCCCCTCCTCTCCACAATGGTAACACGATCGACGATATTATTGTGGATCACCTTTCTTGGGACAGTCTGCCAACATGTGGTTCTTGCTCCCACATCCGAAGCACCCTCGCCCACCTTGCTGCATACCTAACGTGTCTTCCCGCTTCCTCTTATGCCTTTGCTCCGACTTGTTACCCTTGTTTAGATTGTTCTGCTCCGAAGTCTCCTCTGCCTGAACCGCTGGACTGACCACCACTAACTGTGCCCGGATATCCAGCTCAATCTCTGCTGCAGTCTCAACCAATTCTGCTCGCGTAGCATAACTACGTCCCCTACAATGGACCCTCAAGTCATCACGAAGAGCCCTCAAGAACGTCCTGATCTGAGCCTCCTCAAACTCCATAGCCTGACCCCCATAACACAGAAGTCGACTGAACTCTAAATCCAGCTCCCGCACTGACCGTGTCCCCTGAGACAACTGAAGGAACTGCACCACCAAACGATCCAAAGCCTCTCTAGGAAAATACTTGCGGTTGAACTCCAAGACGAAGTCAGCCCAAGTCATCTCCCTCTGCACCCTCCTAGCAACCACTGATCTCCACCACAACTCAGCATCACCACCCAAAAAGTAGACCCCTATGTCCACCCAAAACTCCACAGGACATCTCAGAGTATGGAAGTTACGTTCCACACTCGTCCTCCAAGCATCCGCAGCAGTAGGATCTGTACCACCCACAAACCTCTCAGTGAACAGACCCTTCATCTCCTTGAGCATAGCCAAATAACGCCCATGCTCTCCCACATCCGCAACCACTGGCTGCCGCTCCGCCGCCACCACTGGTGGCACTACCTGAGCCCGAGCCGGTACCACTGGTGGTAACCGCTCTAACACCTGTGCTAGCAAAGCCGCAACGTCAACACCAGGGACTCCACCCGCTGGGACCCCCACAACCGGGACCCTAGCATCACCGGCTACTGGAGCATCAACACCGCCCCCTCCTGCCACACTCACGGAATCCCTCGGAACACCCTGCGACTCGCCAACACCCTCAGCTGTCACACTCTGGTCCTCGGTCTCACTAACCACTGGGGCTCTCCCCCTACCACGACCACGACCGCGACCACGACCGCGACCACGACCGCGTCCACGACCTCGACCAGCAACAGCATCCCCTCTAACCATCTGCACTACCATGAACAGAAGGCTAAGCAAACAATTACTATTTAACACAGAAATAGAAACTCACCGTGGAATCACCAATAGGCTCGAAGAGGATGTTCTAGGACTCCATGCCACACACAATTGACTAACTCACATAATCAATCCAAACATGCAATCCAAAACATCACAACAGAAACCTAGCGAACCCAAACCTAGAACCGTAAGGGCTCTGATACCAAAATGAAACGACCGACCTTTTTTTTTTCCTTTTTAATAATAATATAATACAATATATAAATAAGCACATCATACTACTTAGTTAAACCACCCAAACCACAATTCCTCGTTAAACCAATAACAACCACATAAGCACCAAATCACATAGAATCTAGAGATCTTAGCTTAGATAAGCCATGGTCATGCACTCACCTCTTTCAAGAAGATTCTGAACAACAAGAACGAATTCCCTCACTCCTAGCAAGCTTCTAGCTCCTTCCCAGCCTTAGATCTCCCAAGAACAGCAAGGAATCTCTCAATCTCTTCCCAAAAGCTCAAGAACACTTTTCTCTCCCTCTTTTCTCTAAAAACGGCCAAATAACACCAAAAACACGACCCTAGGTCGTTTCCCCTCTTTTACACTCGATTTAGGGATTCCCTAAACCAACCACGCAAACCGGACAATTAAAATTGAACCGACCAAACCGGCCACAACTGGTGTCGATCGATGCCTCACGAGAAGGTGTCGATCGACACCCTTACCAAAATACCACAATTTGGTTTGCGGGTGTTACAACTTGAAAGTTGTATTGAGGAAATTATTGGGATATTCTTCTACAAATCATATCCCGTATGTCATGTTATTTGTTTCCTTATCAGTCTCTGAATATTGTTTGCAATCTTGTAGTTATTACCCTTGCTGGCTAAGTCTATGTCTTCTATATAAGTATGTAATGATTCACAAAGTAAATATACACACACTAGGAGAGTTACCCACACGCTTGTGCGGGCAACAACTGAATAGAAAAATAACTAATTTAATTTTTTAAAATGTTGAATCAAATTTTTATTATATTTTAAAAACCTATTTATTTTTTTATTTTATTTTTTATAGTAGTTCGTATGTTCAAATATAAATATTTTTTTTGAAGTTTCGTATTAAATATTATTTTTTCACTTTTTAAAATAATAAAATGAATAGTTAATAAAATATTATAGTATTACTCTACATATGCAAAATATAAATTAAAATTTTAAAGTTCATTTTTAAATTTTAATTGAAATTTTAAAGTCCATTTTCAAAGTTTAAGCCCAAATTGACAGTAACAAAGTTTAAAATGAGCCAAATACAATTGTTACGGTCAATTTTAATTACCTTGATATAATAATTTGGGATAATATAATATGTAATTTTGTTTAGACCATTAAAATAATATTTTAAGCAACCCATAAATATACTTCTATTTAGACCATTGTATTTGGTAATATAAACATTCAAAATTATACTAAAGTTTGCATATACATAAAGTTCATTAAGTCACTGTATCTTCATTTCTGAGTCTATTCTTTATGACTAAGTCTCTGAGCTCTCACTTTGATGCTCCATCACATGGTTTATGTAATAACGTCCAGCAAACTCAGACTTGTAAATATATAAAGTGTATGAAACAAAATTATTTTAACATCATACATAATCATATATAAAGTGTATAAAGTTATTTTTACATAATCAAATCTTACATAGCCTGGTGATGCTCCAGTCCTTCGAACTGTGGTTTTATAAACATTTGCAGTTTAAAGTGAATATATTGGTTACCTTATGATGATTATACCAGAACTATTTTATGTTACAAACCTTCATATTCTCCGAGTTTCACAAACCGCATTACACAAAATAAAGGTTTGGATTTGTATATGAGTGGCACCCGTTTGATTGCCATTTAGACATGAATTCAGAAGCGTAGTTGTCTTTGACACGATATTTCACAGTTTCATTCCTACATGTTTATCAAATTATTAAAAAATCTTAACAGAGACAACTTTTAAACGTAACTGTCCTAAAGGTAGAGTAAATATCTTTTACCTGCCATTCTACAACATGAGAACATCATTACTATTATTGGCACTCTCAGGTCTTCTTTTATCTTCCACATCTACTATACACTCACAGACAACTAATTTGGGGAAAAGACGGAATGTAGCTTTCAAAAGTGTTGCAGATCTATATTTAGTAAAAGTTTAATTCAAACTTTTTTAAGGGAGTGACCAATACACAAAGTTATAACAAATCCTATAAAGATTCTAGATTCCTGAACACAAAGTTAAAATTAATTATACTCACATATTGTACCATATCAATATTAAATCATATTAAATTAATTAACGAAACACTTACCGAAAGAGATGGGATGATTTATTTTTCCATGATATATATCATCCAAATCCTCGAATCAAAAGTAATTCTTTGGACTCAATTGTTGGACCAACGTCATAGTAGTATCGTCCGTGAATTTAATTTGATAAGGATGATGAGTATTCCTCTCATTCAGGGTTGGATTGATTACTTTGAAATTTCTGATATCATACCATTCACCATCGTCAATATATTTCCGGAGCTTAGCGAGTGTATTTGGTAAAAAGGTAGTTTTGATTGTGTTACTCTTCACAATTTAATAACCATTGTGTAGGAAGTCGTATATATTAGAATTGTTAAAAATTGAACTTTAAGTAAGAATGATGTTCAATTAACGATACTAACCTCTACATCCACAAAAAGCAGTACTCTTTTTGTAAAGAACTCGCTGATACTCCAAAAATGTAAGACCTTGGCGTGTATACGCCAATTAGTTCTTCCGGAAAGAAGATCAATTAGACCTTGACCTTGGCGCTAATCGAATCTCATGATTTTCTCCGAATAGGGTTTTTTCTGTTTCTTCTCTGTTATCGAAAACGAAAAGGGGATTCCAGATTTGTAAGAATACAAACAGTCACGATTAAACATTGCGTCTTAATCGTTTTAGTGTCTCACCTTTTATTTGACTATTAAATATTTTTAATATTTATTATTATATATATAATTACAGATTAAAGGTAAAGTTTGTAGTTAATAGATATGATGTAAAATTATATATACATTTTATGACACAACTAACAATTATATGTTTTCAAACAACATTGTTGAAACCAAATAAAATATAATCATGTAAATTTTTTTAATAAAATGTTCTTAGACCATCTACAATGTATTTATCTTTTATTTTATAATATAGAATAAGTCAAAATTAGAAAATGGTTTTTTCCAATGTGAAAGTCTATATCTGAATATTAAATAGAGGTAGTGTTAAAGATATTAATTTATTTAAGAGAAGAAATATAATTCAAGTCTAAATATCCAAAACAATTATCCAACTACAAACCATAATTATACAGTCTCAAATACCTCTTTGAAAACAACATTAAGTATTTTATTCTGGCATTTCTCATCTTTATCTGTAATTAATACCTTTAAGCACTTTCTGGTTGTGACTCGAGAGAAGGCAACATAAAGCTGTCCATGTGTGAAAACCGGTTTCGGTAGAAACAATCCAACATGTTTTAGCGTCTGACCTTGACTTTTATTTATAGTAATTGCAAACTCCACGGTAACAGAAAACTTTCATCGCCTCATACGAAAGGGAAACTTTGCATCAGGTGGACTAACATACATCCTAGAGATAAGTACTTTATCACCAACCTTTTTTCATGTCACGATTCTTTCTTCGATTACATGATTGACAATCTGAGTAATAATTAACCTCGTACCGTTACACAAACCTCCCTTAGGATCTATATTCCTTAGCAACATGACAGGTGGTCCTGTTTTCAACGTTAAAGCATGGCTTGACAATCCAGAAACTTGTATACTGTTTAGGAAATTCTGAGTGTAGATCATATTATCATGAGCACTTTTATCTGACGTTTCAATACTATGAGAGTTAAGATATCGTCTCTCCTCACCTAAAAATAAAAAAAAATAAAGAAGGAATTTTAGATATATGATATCTTGTTTTTTTTGGGTTTTAAGCCTTGTTTTTGGTTAGTTTTGTTGCATAATCTTGTCATTCTAGGTTTTTTTAGGAGCATATGCATCTAGTGTGCTATTTCTCAGGTTCTTAGAGTAATATCATCACATTTGGAGCATTTGGACTTGTTTTAATGCAAAGAAGCAAAGAAGAGTGAAGTGAAGAAGAGGCACTTGATCACCACCATCAGCAGCCAAGACAATCGGCCAAATGGTGGCCGAGTGAAGCAAGCAGTCAAGACCAGCAGCCAAACACAAGCCGATGGAACAGGAGACGCACTTGATCACCACCATCAGCGGCCACCTCCCGCGGCCAAACCTTTTCCGCGTGAAGCCAGCGGCCACCTCCCGCGGCCAAACCATGCCTGCGTGAAGCCATCGGCCACCTCCCATCAGCCAAACCTTGCCCGCGTGAAGCAAGCGGTCAAGATCAGCAGCCAAACAAAAGCCGAATGAGACGCACTTGATCGCCACCATCAGCGGCCACCTCCCGCGACCAAACCTTTTCCGGGTGAAGCTAGCGGCCATCTCCCGCGGCCAAACCATGCCTGCGTGAAGCCATCAGCCACCTCCCATCAGCCAAACCTTGCCCGCGTGAAGCAAGCGGTCAAGATCAGCAGCCAAACAAAAGCTGATGGAACAGGAGACGCACTTGATCGCCACCATCAACGGCCACCTCCCGCGGCCAAACCTTTTCCACGTGAAGCCAGCGGCCACCTCCCGCGGCCAAACCATGCCCGCGTGAAGCCATCAGTCACCTCCCATCGGCCACCCCCCATCGGCCAAACCTTGCCCGCGTGAAGCCATCGGCCACCTCCCATCGGCCAAACCCTGCCCGCGTGGAGCCACCAGGCTCCTCACTTGTTAGGATTCCAACAAAAATGTAAATAGAAAAGAATTAACTAAAAGAGAAGCTATAATTTAATCTTCAAAATTAGGATTCATTTTGAGAATTTGTTAGAAATGCCCTTTTTGGCATACCATTTTTCAAATATGTCACTTTTTTTGAATATTTTCACTTTTGTCATCTTTTACACAATTTTAATCACATACATCCTAGAGATAAGTACTTTATCACAAACCTTTTTTCATGTCACGATTCTTGCTTCGATTACATGATTGACAATCTAAGTAATAATTAACCTCGTACCGTTACGCAAACCTCCCTTAGGGTCTATATTCCTTAGCAACATGACAGGTGGTCCTATTTTCAACGTTAAAGCATGGCTTGACAATCCAGAAACTTGTATACTGTTTAGGAAATACTGAGTGTAGATCATATTATCATGAGCACTTTTATCTGACGTTTCAATACTATCAGAGTTAAGATATCGTCTCTCCTCACCTGTAAATAAAAAAATAAAGAAGGAGTTTTAGATATATGATATCTTGTTTTTTGTTGGGTTTTAAGCCTTGTTTTTGGTTAGTTTTGTTGCATAATCTTGTCATTCTAGGTTGTTTTAGGAGCATATGCATCTAGTGTGCTACTTCTCAGGTTCTTAGAGTAATATCATCACATTTGGAGCATTGGACTTGTTTTGATGCAAAGAAGCAAAGAAGAGTGAAGTGGAGAAGAGGCACTTGATCACCACCATCAGCAGCCAAGACCATCGGCCAAACGGTGGCCGAGTGAAGCAAGCGGTCATGACCAGCAGCCAAACACAAGCCGATGGAACAGGAGACGCACTTGATCACCACCATCAGCGGCCACCTCCCGCGGCCAAACCTTTTCCGCGTGAAACCAGCGGCCACCTCCCGCGGCCAAACCATGCCTGCGTGAAGCCATCCACCACCTCCCATCAGCCAAACCTTGCCCGCGTGAAGCAAGCGATCAAGACCAGCAGCCAAACAAAAGCCGAAGGAGACACACTTGATCGCCACCATCAGCGGCCACATCTTGCGACCAAACCTTTTTCGCGTGAAGCCAGCGGCCACCTCCCGCGGCCAAACCATGCCTGCGTGAAGCCATCAGCCACCTCCCATCAGCCAAACCTTGCCCGCATGAAGCAAGCGGTCAAGACCAGCAGCCAAACAAAAGCTGATGGAACAGGAGATGCACTTGATTGCCACCATCAGCGGCCACCTCCCGCGGCCAGACCTTTTCCACGTGAAGCCAGCAGCCACCTCCCGCGGCCAAACCATGCCCGCGTGAAGCCATCGGCCACCTCCCATCGGCCACCCCCCATCGGCCAAACCTTGCCCGCGTGAAGCCATCGGCCAAACCCTGCCCGCGTGGAGCCACCAGGCTCCTCACTTGTTAGGATTCTAACAAAAATGTAAATAGAAAAGAATTAACTAAAAGAGAAGCTATAATTTAATCTTGAAAAATAGTATTCATTTTGAGAATTTGTTAGAAATGCCCTTTTTGGTATACCCTTTTTCAAAAATGTCCCTTTTTGAATATTTTCACTTTTGTCATCTTTTATACAATTTTCCTATGTTAAATTAATTTTTAGAATTTTTTTTTTAGGTTTGGATTCCCAATTTACATTTAGGGTATAGTTTTTAAGGGATAGGGTTTAGTATTTGTGGTTTAGGGTTTATAATTTTGTCATTTTATATATTAAAATAGGGTATTTTTTGAAAATGGACACCATCAAATAGTATTTTTAAAAAGTGGCATAGAAAAAGGGGTATTGTTGAAAACCCTCCATTTATTTTCCATTATTTAATAATTTAAAATGGGATACGATTATTTTATTTCTGAGATTTACTAATTTTAGTTTAAAAAATAATAATTCCTTGTTTTACATTTTATTTTTAAAAGTGAAAGAAAATAATTTGTTAAAATTACTCATTTATATTTTTAATATATATATATATATATATTTTAATTGTCAGGACCTTTTGTCTTATTTAGAATCTTTGTTCTTCCTTTTGGTGATAGAATATCCAGCCGGCATAACATGGTTTTTCCGGAGATTTACGTCAACCCTATGAGATTTTGTCGAGATCACAAAAGATTGTGTCATATCTTCAAATTGAATGGATGTTTGTAGTATATCCTCTCGAGATTTTCAGTTCCTTCTATCCAAATCAAACCGTTATAGTTATTTCTAGAAATTTAACATTTTAGAAAATATAAATTTTCTTGAAACAATTATTAACAAAAGATTTTATTATTGAATATTTGATTTCCGTATTTTTTTAATTTTTGTTAAAAAAAAATTAGAGTAAAACAAAAGGTCTGTAGAAATTTAATAATCTTAAAACAGAAATATTCTCAAAGAAATGTTTGCAATATTTTGTACAGTATTATTTTCTTTTACTTTAGTATAATACATTAATTTGCTGTGCACATGTGACTATGCCTTTTTCCGATATATATAGGAACGAAATTTGTAATCCGTATCCACCACATTCCAACATATTTATAATTTTACTGCAACTTAGCTTGATTTTTTTTTTGGGGTCAAAACCGCAACTTAGCTTGATTTGTGTTTCTTTTATCAACTTCAACCTTACGTATTAAAAATCTGATTTAATTTGGAACTTGTTTGTTCAGTTACGCATTGAAATTTTGATTGCTTGGTGATATTGTAATGAATGTACTTTATCTATATATAAATATATATATATATATATGTAATAAATGTTACTTTATATAGGTTCTATCTTAAATAATATTTTGTTAAAATTTGTCGACTTTCAAGTTTTATTTTCCAAATTACGAATGTAAAATAATAAAAATATACAGGCGTTAGCAACTATTTACATAAATGGTGATATTTCTAAAATTACTAATTCTTCTAACTTTTTTTTGTTCCTACAAAACTTGCAGAGTAGTTTTGCTTCAATTGGTTAACTTGTAATTGTATGCCCTTGTATGTATAGTCGAATAAAAAAACCACTAACCAAAATGGTGCTCCGACACACTCATAACATAACCAATCGAAGGACACAAACATTAACTACAACTTTAAGAGGAAAAACACTGTAATTGTCGTGTTTAAAAGAAAAATAATTTTAAAAGTGAAACAAAAGATCTGTAGAAATTTAATAATTTTAAAAACAGGAATATTTTCAAATAAAAATATTTGCATATATTCTAGTACTTATTTTCTATTACTTTTAAATTTTAAAGAAGATATAAAATTTAGATTTCTGATTTTTTTATTAAACTAAATGCGAAATTTACAATTTATTATATATTATTTATCCATCTAAAGAAATTTCAAATAAACAATAATTGTAAATTGTTAAAAAAAACTCTTCCTTAATCTATTTCTTTCTTGAAAAGCCTGAAGATATAAAGTCCTGAATCCAAATATTCATTCCTTCTTCTTCCTATCAATTTAAGAGGAAGAAGAAATATTAATCACAAATATTTATGAAGAAATATTTAATCTATTTGTAAATAGAAAGAAATCAAAGTTTTTAAGAAATTACCATAATTTTTTATGAACAGAATCCATCATAGTTTTTGTCCAACTATAATCATTACAAAAAATATTAGCAACAATATTATTTTAAAAAATTAAGGATTCGGGTTAGCAAAAATTAATACCTGAATTTCATTATATTCAATTTTGTAGATCCACAATTATGATCAATGATCATCCATAAATTCAACTGAAACAAAAAAAATATGTAATAGGTTACATATAAATAGAATTCTAATTTAAATGTATTTGTAAACAGAAAGAAATCCAAGTTCTTAGAAAATTATCATAAATTTGTTATAAACAGAATCCACCATAATTTTCTGCAACTATAATCATTACAAAAAAAAACATTAGCAACAATATTATTTTAAAAAATTAAAGATTCAGATTAGCAAAAATTAATATCTGAATTTCATTAATTATATTCAATTTTGTAGATCCACAATTATGATCAATGATCATCCATGAATTCAACTGAAAAAAAAATATATATGTATTAGGTTACATATAAAAGTTTTTCAAATTACTAAACTACAAAAAAAATATAGAAAAAAATACAACATATATGTTTTAACAGATGGAGAAACCATAGACAACGTCTATGATTGCTTCATCTTGCTTTCCAAACAACCACTAAAAAAAAGCATAAAAATTAGAATATGATGAATCATATAAAATTGTGAAAAGTTGTCTTTGCTCATTTGCTTGTACAATAAAAACCCATCGAATAAAAATATGATCATGTTTAGCCAAGAGAATAAAATTGAATAACAATCACCACTAAAAAAAAATACACAATTACTAATAATACTTTACCGATTTGATTTTTTTGCTTGCTTCATCAACTTGTTCTTCTAATCTTGTTTTTGATATACAAAAAAACATCCATGGTCCATGGCAAGTACACCTAAAACACAATCAAACAGAACAAAATGAAGAAAACTTTTGATATGATTCAACATAATAATTAAAAATTATAGCAGCATAAAATTTAATCATGCAAAGCACCAAAGCATATGGATAGTACATCAACATGAAAAAAAATCAAAATCATACAATAGTAAAGTTGATTCATTAGAACAAAAATAATACAAAAGAAAAATTACACTCTCAAAACTATATGTTTAGCTTATTGAATCCGACTTCTACTCTTTTGGTTGAGTCTATATATATATAGCTTAGAAAGAAAATCGTCATAATTATCTTTACCATTTTTAATATTTTTAAAAATAGAAATTTTCTTTAAACAAATATTCGTAATATATTGTAATATTTATCTTCCATTTTTTAAAGAGAGATATTGCGTAAATATATTAGATTTCCGATTCTATAAACAAATTTTGTTTTTTTTTTAATTTTCGTTTTTTTATTTTTTTAAAAAAATTAAAACTTAGAAAAAGGGTAAAAAATGTCCAGATTTGAATCTCATTAATCGCAAATTAGTAATCTTAAGTCTGAGGATGAATGTGGTGCGTTTCAGCAACCTAAATAGAGAACAAAAGCTTGTCCGAAAAATTTTCAGGGGTATTTTTCATTAAGGGCAAGAGAGGTCAATTTTTGTGACATTGGCTGTGAGCCCCCTCGACTTCTCCTTTAATATATTAGATATTTTCTCAAACATTGTCCATCTCTTCAGAAATCTTTGTATTAGTGCAAGTTCTGATTGAAGAAGAATGCTATAAGCTTTGTTGTATTATATAGAAGGAGAGATATTAACAGATTTAGACAGAATCAGTGACAAACTATTAAGCACCTAATTAAGCACCTAACCAGACACAACACGTGCTTATGTTTCTAGTCAATGCGATTCATGGGGGTCTTTAGTTGGTAATCAATTATGTCTGCAGTGAACTTGTGGACTACACAACCTTCTTGTGAGAGCTGAAAAGACATGATCATGTGGGTGTGAAAATTCTAAATGGTCATTTATGTGACAAGAGTTAGGTACTAAGACTTTGATGAAGAAGAATGCAAGAGGCAGTTGTTACATTATATAAATATATAATGAGTACGCAGTTGAGAACTTGTCAAGCAGACAAGTCTTGAAGGCAAGTGCAGCCAAAACCCAAACTTATGTTTTCTTAAGGGTCCCATGTTGAGTAGTTGATCCATCAGCTACTTACTTCCAAAATTGTGAGTCACACAAATATTAGATCAAGCAGGGAACAACAAATCTGTATATATATAATCAATGATCAAATAGATCAATATAATAAAACACATGTGCTGATGATGAAGCAAAGATGAAATGCATTTAGGTCAATATATATCGGTCAAACCATATGTTCTTGCAGTCTATGTGTGCCTTCTCACAGACTTGTTTTTTTTTTTTCAACCTTGTTACATAGATGGTTCATGGTTGTATAACAGAGTATAAGGTATTCGATGAAACCTATCCAGACTATATGCGGCTGCACCATACGTCTTCTCCAAGTTAAGAAACGGCAGCGTTTACTTAAGAAGAGTCAAAAGCTGGTGGCCCACTTGGACGTAAAATTAGCCCACTTTTATTGGTTTTCGCTAACCGACTAAAATCGGAATATATATTCACGTAATGTTCAGTATTTGTCCAAAAAAAAAATATTTACGTAATGTAATGGTACCTAGGTTTCTTTAGGGCTTGATTGGAACCACATATACTAGACCATTAGCATTATGCAGCATAAGCATTAAGGTGCATAAGTTGTATGCTTTAATTAATATAACACATTTAGTTGATTAGTATAGCAGTGGCGTATTATATATTACTAGATAAGGGTCCGCACATCGTGCGAATTTAAAAATTGATGAAAAAAATTAAACCTATATTTTAAATATTTTTTAAAAAACTAGGTTTTGAACCCACGCTACGCGTGGGTTTATTTGATATATTTTGATAAAAATTATATATGATTGATGACCGTAATGAAATATTATATTACAGAAAACTTTAAATTACTATTAAGGAAAAATTAAATTTCATATACACAATTTTTACAATATAAAAATCAGTTGTGTTTTAAAATCAAATCTGATAAAAAATCATGAATCTAACTCGACGTCCAGGCGAGGCGGATCAAACTGGTGACCTCACATATCTTAAACCATTTCTTTGGTCACCAGAAAAACGAAACAATTTTATAATCATGAATTTATCTCCTTTTCATATTTAATTGATCGCTATCACCTATGTTTTCGTGTTTTTTATTTAATATTTTCTTATTCTTCATATTCTTTCTTGTCATTTTAGTTGTCAAATTTTATGGTAATTGTCATCGTTACTTTTACTGTCCAGTTCTTTGTTATACTATTCTTCTTATTCTTCCTCGTCAACTTTTTCACATTCTTCCACTGAAAAAACTATTTTTTTTAGACTACCACACAACTTGTTAACCCATCAAACTCCAAGACCAAAATCATTTTTTCTCATAAAAATGTGCAATTCATGAAAACCAGCATAGTCAACACATGCACCCAATTATTGATAATTTCATCCATGTACTTTTCAAACCAAAATCCTTACTTGCAGAGAAAGTAATATGAACACATGTATAGTAAAAACAATATTTGTGCTTTTCGTCGATCCTTCTTCTTTAAAATCAAATAACATCAAATCAAGGTCTTGCGACGTCAATCCTTCTTTCTTAGACTTAAAAATAAATTTTTTACTACAAAAGTATCAAATCATCTGTAAATCATACACAAAAACATGTTTTACAGCTCATAAGAGATATAAAGCACAAACGGAGATAAGTAACATATTTTCAAGATATTAAAAATTTTTGATATATAATATTTAGTAATTCTTAAACTTTTAAATTTTTAAAAGAGATTAAATATTTAAAATATTTCAAACTTTAGATGTAGTTTAATTATATGTAACATTTTTTTAGAGTTAAATATTAATGACACTTTTACTTTTTATAGAGTTTAAATAGTTATAATATTTTAACATTTTTATGGAGGTATTTATAATATTTCTAAACATTCTATAATAAATATTTAAACCTTTAAAAATTTTAATTTACTAAAATAAATCAAATAATTTTTAAATTTGGAAACCTGATAAATAAGCAAAAATCAAACAAACCTGATAAATTTATAGTTAAAAACATATTATTTTTATTTATAATGGTTCTCAGCCATTGTCTAAAATTTTCTAGCCGATGTGGGACGTTGTACATACTTATAAATTTTATTTTTTTTTAAGTTTTTAAATGTTAAGAAATTTTTAAAATTTTAAAATTATAATATTTTGAAACCTTTTTAAAGCTAAAACTTTTAGAAGTTTCAATATTTAAAATATTTTATACTTTTAAAAGGTTCGAAATATAATATTTGAACCTTTTAAAAAGTTTCAATATTTATAATATTTTAAACTATTAAAATTTTAAATTATAATATTTAAAAACTTTTTATAAGCTCTTCAATATTTATACTATTTAAAATTTTAAAATTTTTAAATATCATAATATTTTTTGAAACTTTTTAAAGTTTTAGTTTGATCAAATAAAAAACAGGATCAAACCGAATAAAACTTTTAAACTTGGACACCTGATAAATCAAGCTTTCCTGCTCATTCGTTGTTGGAAGCATATTAATCTTATTTATACTGGTTTGAACCATTGTCTAAAAATTTTCTAGCAATTGTGGGATATTGTACATAGTTTTTTTATTTCCATAAATTTAAAATTTTCCTTTTTCTAAAAAATTCTGGAAATTTAGAAAATGTTAATGAATGACATGTCAAATCCTGATAGGTTGTTCAAAATAATTTTTAATATAGAAAATTCTGCAAATTTCTAAATATGTTAATTAGTGACATGTTGAATCCCTATTGGTTGTTTTAAAGCTTAGGTTTTAAAAACCTTTTAAATGTTAAGAAATTTTAAAAATTTAAAAATTATAATATTTTGAAACCTTTTTAAAGCTAAAACTTTTAGAAGTTTCAATATTTATTATATTTTAAACTTTTAAATGGTTCGACTATAATATTTGAACCTTTTAAAAAGTTTCAATATTTATAATATTTTAAACTATTAAAATTATAATATTTAAAAACTTATTAAAAGCTAAGAGCTTTAAAAATTTTCAATATATTTTTTTTTCAAAAAATTTTCAATATTTATAATATTTAAAATTTTTAAAAAATTAAATATTATAATATTTTTTTGAAACTTTTTAAAGTTTTAGTTTGATCAAATAAAAAACCGGATCAAACCGAATAAAACTTTTAAACTTGGACGCGTGATAAATCAAGCTTTCCTGCTCATTCATTGTTCGAAGCATATTAATCTTATTTATACTGGTTTGAACCATTGTCTAAAAATTTTCTAGCCAATGTGGGATATTGTATATAATTTTTTTATTTCCATAAATTTTAAATTTTCCTTTTTCTAAAAAATTCTGGAAATTTAGAAAATGTTAATGAATGACATGTCAAACTCTGATATGTTGTTTAAAATAATTCTTAATATAGAAAATTCTGGAAATTTAGAAAATATTAATTAGTGACATGTTGAATTCCTATTGGATGTTTAAGTTCCTAGGTGGACAGCCTTAGAAGCTTATAGCTCCTACTTTTATTTAGTATAATATATAAAAAAATATTTTCTAAAATAAATATATAAATAATTTAAGTTAGAGAATATTTGTATTTACCTACATACATTTATTTATATTTCTATATTTTTAATATATTATAACAATTATTACAATAATTTAAAGCTAAATTATATCCAACTAAAACTTTTGCCAAATACTCATCATTACAAATATTATTATTGTCAAATTTCCAAAACGTTTCATAACTTATTCACAAAATATTTTACATGCAACAAAATCATCAAATCAACCTCTAATAAGTAATCACGGACAATTTTACTATATGTTTTACCATTAAAAATATGTTATTACACCCAAAATTATATTATTATTAAAGTATGCTCTTTATCACTAACTGTAAAATGTCTTCTAAACAAATTAAACAAATTTTATGTTGCTTTACTTTTATTTTGGCATAATTATAGTTCTTATAATTACTAAAATTGTTTTGTGACACAATTTCTTTAACCATGAAGTTTTTTTACTGCAAAGGTATTGGATGAACAACTGGTGAAAATTATCTACTCGATTACAATGATTTTATGACTAATCCAATAAAAGTTGAGAAACTGAAAGAAAATTTAATATAATATAATAAAAAATAAAAATTTGAAATTATAATCATGATGGTATATATAAGTCTTAGATAATTCAGATATACAAAATAGAAACTTTATATATAATAAAAAACATGACATATGTCATAATCACGTTAAGGATCAACGACCTATTTACTCTTCAGAAGTATCCGATTGTACCAAAACAACTTAAAGTAATGATCTCGTCTCAAATATTCTCGAATCATAAATTCTCAACTTATTTTGACCTGAACCAAAATTTCTCATATATTTCTCCATATACCTGGTTTAAACGGTTTACGAACCTAATCCGATAGAAAACCACATAAATCCGGTTAGAAACCAACTTTAAAATGGTATACCGTTCCAACTTCCCAAATTTGAAACCGCTTCTCAAATACTCGATCAAGCAGCTCTTGTTTCAATACCAGAATGATCAACATTATTCAGAAAAGAAAACACTAAATTTTGACCAAAAACATCATCCACCGACTTATCTTCCAAACTTATAATGCTGCTAACTATAGAATCACTATTAGAACCTCCATCAGTGTCTCCATCCTCGATTACATTATCGGGCATTATACACTTCAATTTCATTTTATTTCATCTGATAGCTTACATTGAAAAATCCGCACGAATCAAAGACCCACACAATAGATCTACAAAATTGATCTTTGATCATTAAAACTGACAGGTGTCATGATCTGGTTTGAAATTTAATCGTTAAAATTGACACGTATCATGATCTGGTTTGATATTTAATTGGTAAAACTAACACGTGTCACGATCTAGTTTGATATTTAATTGTTAAAATTGACACATATCATGATCTGGTGAAATTTTAACATTGATCTATGATTGTTAAAACTGACACATGTCACGATCTGGTGAGTTACTAACTTTGATTACTAAGGTTTATATAATAAGATATTTATATTTAATATATTATATTAATTAAAAAATATAATTTAAATGTGTTTCATTAAAAATTAATTATCACTCATTACTATATAATTTTTAAAAAATTTATCTTACATTTAATAAATTTTCTAAATTATTATATATGTAAATGTGTAATTTAATAATTTTTAATTATATATATTTATAATGTAACACATTAATTACAAATAATTAATATATATATTATAATTTTTTTTATAAAAGTTTATATCTATATTTACATTTATAATTTCAATAAATTTTTAAATATATATAATATAATACATTAAACTAAAATAAAACAATAATATATATTATAAACGTTATATCCACATTAATATTTTAATGTATTAAATAAAATTATTATATTATTTAAATAATAACATTAAGTAGTTTCTCATATATATTATCTTATAACAAATAGTTTTATCTTTTATAAAATCATAATTTTCTATTTTTACAAAAATAAATTTATTATTTAAAATTACTTTAATATATATTAATATTTTAGGGTTAAATGCTTGGGAAATGCTTCAAATGAGAGCATATAGGAAAGCATATGAGAGCATCTGCAGTTTCTAAATGCTCCCTTATATGCTTTCCTAATAAATGTTGATTGGATGATAAAATTAAGGGATATTAGGCGTTTTAGTACGTTTCCGAAACATAATTGTCAAACTAGTACATTCACTATTTATTATTAGCAAAATCCCCGTGACCACTGTTTACAAGACTCTCTGACCCTCACAAACATTTGATATTTACACAACTTGCCATTGAGACATGTTTATCGATAAAACCAAAAAAAAACAAAACAAAACAAAAAGATTTTAGTTTTCTCCCATCTCTGTGAAGTCGATGTTTGTTTTCTTAAATTGACTTCATGGTTAAAAACAAGGCCGCTGAGACACCGATCAATCGCTTGGGGGCGGGACTCTTCCGAGATTTTACCCAAATCGGAAGTAAAATCGAAAAAACGGAAAAATGATAATTTTTTTGGAGAAAATTGATATATTTTGTTTGCTTGATGTTGGGTTTAACATTTAGTTATCAGAAACAGTTGAAATAAAGAAGAAATCGATGGAAAACAAGTAATTTGATGACCGACGGCCACATAGGCGGATCCACATAGAAAGGTGTGGGGTCAATTGACTCCTCATTAATTAAAAAAAAAAAATTAGTAATACATGCACTATTAGATTTTGTATTGCTCCTTATACAACTCACAAAAAAAACGAAAAAAGAAAATATATATTTAGTGGACTTTATGTTTAGTGACCCATTAATATTCTCCCAAAACAATTAATCAACTCTAACCTAATAACACAAAATTACGTGAGCAGTTTTTCTTCTTCTTTTACCTTCCTTCAACTTCTATTCATCATCGTCGTCGACAATCGACATCGTCATCTTAATTCCACTCAAGTAAGTCAAATTTTCAGATCAAACTTTTGTTTATTTTATATTGTTCTAAAAATATTTCTCATATAATTATATATTTATATATCTATGTTGAAAATTGGATAAATTCATAAAACATACTAATTTTCCCAATCAGAATTACTGAATTAGTATCTAATATTTGCCATTGCTATGAAATATGTGGTTTTTACAAAGAACATGAACTGTTAATTATTGTTTATGTCTTTTCTTTGTTTTGGTTCTAAGACAAGTAAGCAAACGTAGATTCTAGTACTTCTACAAAAGCCATTGCGTTTGATACCTTATTAGCTTAACTAGTTTTGATTTAAAGTTTTAAATTATTAGAAATTTATTCTTTGCACAATTGTTTTGATTTCAGGAAAATGCAGGAAACAATGAGAAAGTTTTTGAAAAGGAAAGATCCATCTCCATCTTGCAGTAATTTAGATGATCTGCCATGGGATCCTGCTGACCGAAAAAGAATAGAAGATTATCATCCAAATCAAAGAGATGAGGTAATTCGAAAATATTTGGTTAGAGGTCCTTGCCAACCCCGAGGTCATAATTTTGAACAAAAAGACATAGGAGGTGTAATGAGGCGTTTTAACGTTGCTTGGTTTGATATGTTTCAAAACTGGTTAGAGTATAGTGTGAAGAAAGAAGCAGCTTTTTGTCTATGTTGTTATTTGTTCAGAGATAATGCTGGTAAGGGTGGAAAAAATGAAGCATGGAGCACTGTTGGTTTTACTTACTGGAATAAGTTTTATAGAGTTTCAGAGCATGCTGTATGTGGTTTTCATAAAAAAGCAGTAATGAAGTGTGAAAACTTGATGAACCAAGGTCAATCTATCAAACCTGTTTTTCAAAAGCAAGCTGATATTACGAAGAATGAGTATCGAGTTCGGTTGAATGCTTCAATTGATGTTTCTAGATACTTGTTGCGACAAGGGCTACCTTTTCGTGGTCATGATGAGTCAGAAAAGTCTGTTAATAGAGGGAATTTTGTGGAGGTCTTGAAATTCACTGCTGAACAAAATGAAGATGTGAGTAAGGTTGTTTTAGAAAATGCTTCTGGGAATAATCAAATGATGTGTCCAACGATTCAGAAAGATATAGTGAACTGTTTTGCAGAAGAGCTAGTTAAATCTGTTATTGAAGAAATGGGTCATGATGTTTTTGGCTTATTGGTGGATGAATCAGCGGATGTTTCAGATAAAGAACAAATGGCAGTGGTGTTTCGTTTTGTTGATAAAAGAGGGATGGTCAAAGAAAGATTCATGAGTATTACGCATGTGAGTGATACAGCTTCATCATCTTTGAAAGCTGCAATTGATTCTTTGTTTGCAAAATATGGATTGAGCATAAAAAAGGTGAGAGGACAAGGTTATGATGGGGCTAGCAATATGAGAGGTGAGTTTAACGGGCTAAGGGCATTAATTTCTAAGGAAACCCCATCAGCATACTATGTTCATTGTTTTGCTCACCAACTCCAGTTAGTTGTTGTGGGAGTAGCAAAGAAACATTTTGATGTTGGAGATTTTTTTGATATGATTTCTTTGTTGGTAAATGTGGTGGGAGCTTCATGCAAAAGGAAAGATATGATCAGAGAGAGTTATAGGAAAAAGATTGAAGAAGGAATCAATAATGGTGAAATCAGTACTGGAACAGGGTTGAATCAAGAGGTGTCTCTTAATAGACCAGGGAATACCCGCTGGAATTCGCATTATACTGCTCTATTGCGTTTGATTGAGCTATTCTCATGTATTGTCGAAGTGCTTGAATACATTGAGATTGAAGGTGCAGAAGACTTGAAAAGACGTCAAGCATGTGGTCTCCTCAAGTACTTTCATAGCTTTGATTTTGTATTTTATTTGCAAATTATGATATATCTTTTAGACTAACGGAGAACTTGTCCATGGCGCTACAAAGAAGAGATCAAGATATTTTAAATGCTATGGATTTGGTAAACTCAACTAAAAGACAGCTTCGAAGTTTAGAGATGATGGTTGGAATTCTCTCATGAATAGAGTTTCTTCTTTTGTGAGGAACATGATATTGAAAAGGTTGACATGGAGAAAGATTTTGTTGACTCGAAGACCAAGAAAAAAACAGGAGTTTCAAATATGCATCACTACAAGGTCAATTGCCTATTTGCTGTTTTGGATTTGCAGCTTCAGGAGTTCAACGATCGTTTTAATGAGGTGAACACTGAATTGCTTATTTGTGCTTCTTCTTTATCTCCCGTTGATTCTTTCTCTGAGTTTGACCACTCAAAGTTGATGAGGTTATCTAAGTTCTATCCAGACGATTTTACTCATGGGGAGTACATATCTCTTGAACAAGAATTAGATATCTACATTGATAATGTTCGAAATGATGAAAGATTTACTCATTTGAAGTCTCTTGGAGAACTTGCTCGTATGTTGGTGGAAACTCGAAAAAACATGTCACATCCTTTGGTGTATAGGCTGTTGAAGTTGGTTTTAATTTTGCCTGTTGCTACTGAAACTGTTGAGAGATGTTTTTCAGCGATGAAGATTGTGAAGAGTTATCGACGCAATCGCATTGGAGATCAATTTCTGAATGATTGTTTAGTTTGTTTCATCGAAAAAAATGTATTTTTATCTATTACAAATGAAACTGTGATAAAGAGATTTCAGGATATGAAACTCGTAGAGTGGTTTTGTAAGATGTTTTTTTTTATTTATGTTATAAAAAAATTTTAGTTATTTTTGACCCCAGTAAAAATAATTCCTAGATCCGCCACTGGACGACCATGAATTAGGGCTGCAGGTTCAGAGTGGAGAAAAAGATCTGAAATTGACGATTTTGCCCTTCATTAATAAAATAAAAAATGCACAAAATGGACTCTACGGTCGTCGAACTCGTGATGTTTAACAATGCAAACGGATTACTAACCAACTGAGCTGTTTCTATTTCTACTGAACTACACGCAACTAGTATATAACCTCCAAAATTGGAAATATTATTAATTATAAAAATATAAAATACCCTAATTAAAATTTGTTTTCTAAAAAATTTCAGATATATAAAAATAATGCCTTTAAATAGAGATGTGTACGAGATATATTATAACTATACACACATATATGGTTACACCAATCCGTACATTTATAGAAGAGTACGGGTTATAATAGATCCAAAATCTCCGCTTTTATGGATTCACATTTATGGTTATAATCTATCCCGTATACATATATATGTCATAATGGACTTAATACAACCCGTACACATATTTCGGAGTACAGATAGCAATGACTCAGTTGTACATAGTTTTCAACCCGTACACTAATATGAGAGTACACATATATATGTTTTCAAATAAATATGTGTACGGGATAGATTATAACCGTACTTATATTTATGGGTTCACCAAAGTGTACAGACAATACAATCCGTACATTTATAGAAGAGTACGGGTAATAATTGGCTTAATACTACTCGTACACATATTTCGGAGTACGGATAGCAATAACTCAGTTGTACATAGTTTTCAACCCGCACACTAATATGAGAGTACACATATATATGTTTTCAAATAAATATGTGTACGGGATAGATTATAACCGTACTCATATTTATGGGTACACCAAAGTGTACAGTCAATACAATCCGTACATTTATAGAAGAGTACGAGTAATAATTGGCTTAATACTACCCGTACACATATTTCAGAGTACAGATAACAATAAAACGGGCCAAGAAATTAAGCCCAATTATAAGTACACTGGATTCAGCCCATAAAATTCCCTCTGCTTCCACCCTCTCTCTCCTTCTCCTCGGGTTCCACCCTCTTTCTCTCCTCTAACGAAACCAAAAACCCACGCAGGGCTAACTAGTAATCTCCACCAATCTCCTATGTCCCACCATTATGCTCTATCTCTACTCTCCCCCATCTCACAGCCACCCACTTTTTCGATTGTAAATTGTACATGTATGTATTTGATAATTATGTTTCATAAACTTACTAAAACGCCAACATTCCCTAAAATTAAAAAAGCTTCCTCATATGCTCTTCCAATCAAGGCCTTAGTATTACATATAGGTAGGTTACTTTAGAGCATGTTTATCGGGAATTCATAGAGGGGTTCATAGAGAGGTTGTTAGTATTTTGAAGGAAAAAAATAATTCAGAAGAAAATAAAAATCTATTGGTTTAGAGGATGTAGCGAAACAGGATTGGTCGAAACATACTTACACTTGGAGTACCGATAAGGTTTACATCGCTGGAGCGACTGCTTCGGGTGAAATAGTGTTTTCCATGCGCAAGTATACATCTGGCCAACCGTTTTATGTTTTCTACTTCAATCCCAAGAGGAACATTCTCCAGCGTGTTGAAATCCAAGGTTTTGGTGAAGGGTTTGAGAAACCTTATAACGTTCGCACCTTTGTGAACCACGTTTCATGCTCCATTTGAGGACACAGATGATTCAGATTCAGAATGAGATACAGATGAAGATGATACCATGTGAATGAGCAAATCTCCTAAACATCTCCTAAATCTTTCAAAATTCTAAAATATTAAAATCCTATAAAATCCTTAAAACATCAAGTTGAATACCCCCTCTAAATCTCTCTCTCTCTCTAGAGACCATAGTATCCAAACCTATTCATATCGGGAAGGACCGGTTGTTACTGCTTGTGAAATTTCAAAGTAAAGAAACCATTTCTAGTCAAATTTTGAAATTTATGCTCAGGTTCAATATTGAGATGGGAGTCTATTGGTTTAATTGTAGCTTTCATGTTTTACGGTTTAGTAAAACCCAACCGTCCTAATCACACTTGTAATTCGGTTCGGTTTATAAACGAAGCTCTTGTGTAAAGGAGAGACTTAAGCGGCTGTAACCCTAAAAACATTGCTGAGAGCCTGAGACGTTGTACAGGTTGTCACACCACCGAGATCTCCTCCAACTCGTTGCACTGTTGTCATCTCTTTTAAGCAAAGCGAAGATGATGAAATCATCACCTCCCATGTCGATTGAACTCATTCTGGAGATAATCTCGAGATTGCCCGGAGATGCAGTCGCGAGGTTTCGTTGCGTGTCGAAGCAATGGGCTTCATTGGTTGCTACTCCGTATTTCAAGTCCTTGTTTCTGACCAACTCCTTGTCTAAGCCGCGGCTCTTATTCGCCATCGCAGACGACGGAAACCCCAAAGGCCGTGGCGAGTGGTGCTTCTTCTCCTCGCCTCAGCTTGAGCATCCTTATGAGAAATCATCCTCCTCGGCTCTTGTGTCAACCGCCGAGTTTCACGTGAAGAAGTTCTCTCCAGAGGATATACAGATCGATCATTACAGTAACATCAAGTACTTTTCATGTGGCTACAACTCTGGCTTGGTCTATTTCCATGGTTGTCGAGAGCAAGGTAGACCTGTGATCTGTAACCCCAACACTGGACGGTACGCGGTCTTACCTAAACGCTATACTTACAGAAAAGCCTATAGCTTTTTTTGGTTTTGATCCGATTGGCAAAGAGTACAAGGTATTGTACATGGCCTATGCATCTGGTCCTGGTGACCATGCCCTTCTTACATTTGGAGCGCCTGCAGATATGAGCTGGAGAAAGATCGAATGTTCCTTAAAACATGAGATTAGAAGTGATGGGGTTTGCATCAACGGTGTTGTCTACTACTTAGGTAACACCAAGGGTTGGGGTGACCCGGATGGTGCTGCTGATGATGACGTATTGACTGATGATTATGTGATTGTTTGCTTTGATTTGAGGTCTGAAAAGTTCAGCTTTATTCACGTTGAAAGGTTTTGTCGATTGATTAACTTTAAGGGCAAGTTAGCTATGATTTATCAGGCTGCTACTTCTGATTCGGATATCGACAACTATTTGGAAAAGAATCTCGTCGCTGATGCCAATAATGAGTTGCATGTGTGGGTTCTAGAGGATGTAGGGAAACAGGATTGGTCCAAATACAACTACACTTGGAGTACTGATAACATCTTCTTCCGTCGTCACGTTTCCATTGTTGGAGTGACCGCTTCTGGTGAGATAGTGTTTTCCATGCGCAAGTATACATCTGGCCAACCGTTTTATGTTTTTTACTTCAGTCCCAAGAGCAACACTCTCCAGCGTGTTGAAGTCCAAGGTTTTGGTGAAGGGTTTAAGAATCCTTGTAGCGTTCGCACCTTTGTGAACCACGTTGAGGATCTTCATGTTAACGATTTAGAACTGCTCAAGCCGTTTCATGCTCCATTTGACGACATATATGATTCAGAATCAGATACAATGTGAATGTATGAATTTTACCCGGAAATGTTTAGATACAAAGACATGTGCTGAGTGAATGAAAGATGCAGAACTTGTAGGCCCGTTGATGTGTTCTCAGCAAAAGTTAGAACCCTAAACTTGCAGAAACTTCAATGGTTGTTAACCTCTCTCTCTCTCTCTCTCTCTCTCTCTCTTTTTAGTTTTCTGCAATCAATGATGAAATTATGTCAAATTTTAATGATTATCATTTGATATCCATCTTTCGGCTGAGATTGCAGTTTTATCCTTTTTTGTTTTGTGTTAATCGGTGATGATTTGCCTACGGTATCTGATGTCTAAAGTTGATAAAAATGTGTTTGGACATTTCGTTTTTCTTAGGCAGAAAGTGAAATTAGGCTTTGCGACACTGTTTGCTTCTTTATCATAAGCCACGGCCTGTTACTTTAACACCTGTTTACATCTATTTTATATCTATCTCTGTTTTGTTTTTGTTTTCTGTTTCATTCTTTATGTTATTCGTATCATCTTTTTGTCTTGTATTTTACTTGTGCATGGGGTTTTCGCTTGGTTCCTTTGTTGTTGAAGTGGCATATTCTGATATTCATGTGGATGATCTGGTTTCTATGAAGAACATCTACTGTCTCTGTCTAGTCTCTAGGTTGATTGTAAAGATTTTTTAAGTTTTAATTTTAAGTTCCACTTGGTGATTCCCCACGCAATACGTGGGTTGTGGTGTAGTTGACACTTTCTTGTTTTTTTTTTTTTGTCGTTTCGTTTTCTCTTTTGTATTATTTTGTTTTAATTAGGCATATACAGACTTTGCCGTCACTTTTATTTATACAATGTTTATACCATTTCGTTCAGATGTGTATAATTGTGGCGTTTATTTTTTATGAATTATAAAGATGTTGTTTCTTGCTTTTGAGGATCCAATCTTATATTGACTGATATTGTTTCCAATACATTTATTATATTATAGATTTTCTAATTAACTGCTTATGTAAACCCTTCATACGTTGATGTTGCAATAATAAGTTATTTTTTTTAAATATCTGTGTAAGTGATTATGTTTGTATGCCCATGTTTTGGTCTAATATCAATAAGATCGTTTCTGTTTTTCTTTAGAATATTGAGTTAAGCAAATAATGGGTCGAATTATGGTGTTAATAAGTAATATAAATTCTTATGTATATATATTATATATATGTGATATAAATTTAGCTAACTAAAAAATTATGTAATATTTAAATACAATCTTGAACATATATATATATATATATATATTTATTTGTGGGAGGAATATATGAAATTATTGGATAGAAGTTATTTTTGAGTTTAATGACCATTAATGACTTTAAAGTGAGTTAAATATTAATAAATTTTTATATGTGTCTTGACTTTTTTTAAAAGGAATACCAAGTGTTTCCTTCCAAATTTGAAGTGATATAGTATTTTAGTTTTCTTATATGATTTTATAAACTTCAATGTAAAAGTTTTTCAAAATAATAAGTACACTCACTGATTGAATTATAAAATTTGGAAAAATGTTTATTTCGTTTAATCAACTGCTCTTTTAAATAAATTAAATAAGTATGTTGTTATTCCTACAAATAGGACAACATATATTATAATTTAACCATGGAGTTAAGCAATGGAAATGGAACTTGTGATTGCAAGACAAAATGCTTATATATTACACATTGATCGTTTAAAAATGAATAAGAACATCTAATTCTCAAATAAAGTTGATTATTTTGTTAAAACCAACATATGTGAATTTAAATTTAACTATGTAAATTTAAAAAATAAATATGAATAGATTAGAAAGGCAAGAAATATAAAAGAAATATTTTTTATATAAATAAAATAAAAATTGAAAACAATGTTAAATATATATAATACTTTCTACATTAAAATATAGAATCAAACTCTTACAAGTTACAACACATATGAGATATAACAACATTTGATATTGGTAGGAGAGGAGGAGAAAATGTTTACTATAAGATGGTAATCCAAATTAGATAATGGAGATGAATCTTTAAAAAATAGAACAATGTAATATCTATATATATATATATATATATAATACTTTCTAAAGCTATGCTCAGTTACTGTGATCTCAATATTAGATATATTATTCATATTAATCAGAAACAAAGAAGTCACGTTCGGAGGTTTTGGTGGAGGAGTTAACCAAATCTGAATTCTGGATAAACGAAATTAATATATCTAATACTCAATGATCAATCTCGATTGCACACTCTCTCGCATATTGAGATCAATGCAGCGTCCAAAGTCTAACATATGTCTCTGTTTCAAATCCAAGTATTTAGCCAACCAAAATATGAATATAAGTTTAGCCAACCAAAATAAATAAAAATATTAAAATTTAACCAAAAATAATTTCTCTTTTCAAGATAATAAGTTAGTAGGAGGAATGAATTAATGTACAATTATTGGATAGGAGTTATATTTGAGTTAAATGGAGTTACATGTCTTTAATTATAAATAAATCTTTTAATTTTTTATAACCTAAAATAAAAGGAATACCAAGTGGCTGAATCAAAATTCACATGGTTTGGTTGTTTGTTGATATAAACTCAACACTTACACATGATATTTCAAAATAAAAAATATTACTTTTTAAGTGACAAACTAAATTAGTTTTCTTATAAAATTATTTGAATTCTTCAATCTCAATAATTTTTAAAATCCCAAGGATAACTTATATTTTTTTGGTTTTCACTCATCAATTTAATTTATAGTGCTAGATTTCATACTAATGGTTTCATCTTTAAAGAATTTAGTGAAATGATATTTTAAAAATTATATTTTATTTTTATATTTAAGTTCCAGTTGAATATGTTTTGTTTTTTGGATCATTTTTTATTTTGATTAAAGACACAAAAAACCAATTGTTTAATTATGTTCTTTTTGTTCTCAAAAACCTCAAATCATAAAAAAAATATATACATTATATTGATCTCTGCAGATTTATCAATTGGATCACAAAACAAAATAGTCTTTATAAATGGATAATTATATTGATCTTTAAATATTATATGGATCTTTATAAATTATTAAAAATGATACATGAATATGTGAGATAACCATAGACATAATAGATAATTACATATGGATCATTTCAACTTTAAGATCTTATTGTGTGGTGAATATTGTAAGGAAGTATGAAAATAATGACTTATAAGATGTTAATATAAAATTAAAACGACCGACTTTTTTTTAAAAAAAATAATAAATAAATATAATATAATAAAATAACTACAACTAGTGGTCCCATACCCACTAGCCACCTAACCACGAACACATTCAACAGCGGAAATAACCAACCAATATCCAATAATAATCCAATAATAGAATATAGCAACATTCCAACATAAACAATATCCAAAACAACATAAATCATAGAACCAGCAACCTAGCAATGTTCTAATGACCCAACTCTACCAACCTAGCAATGCCAACATAAAATCCGAGTCCCTAGAACATCCTCCTCTTCATTGTCTGGATTCCACGATCACACTTTGCCTTTACCTGCACCACAAACACATATTGCAATGCATGAGTATTTTACAAACACTCAGTAAGGCAATCCTCCCATCTACTGGGCTATACACACAAGCAATAGAGTATCAGTAATCATCACACAACAATCAACACACGTCAATCACAAAACAGGACTTAGCATCGACCGATGCCACACTAGCATCGATCGATGCCAACTGGAGAAGCATCGATCGATACAGAAGCTGCATCGATCGACGCAAGTATAACTTGCATCGACCGATACCCAGTCTGCATCGACCGACGCATGCTCAACGCACACAAAAAACCCTAAAGTTCATCGCGCCGTCCTCGCACTTGCATCGACCGATGCTAGGTATGCATCGATCGACGCAACGTCGAGCACCGTGATTTCTCCCAAGCTTCTCGCCGGATTTTGTTCCTACAACCACAAAACTCAATCCCAAGCCACAAGAAAGCTTCCTAACGTCCATAACCACAACCTAATACGTCTAACAACAAACAACAAGCAAATCACTGAATTCTCTAGCTTAGATAAGCCATGGTCCTGCACTTACCTTTGCCACAGAAGAAACTGAACGTCAAACAATCAAGAACAAGCTCCTAGGAAGGTTCTACAACGATCCCAGCTATAGATCTCACCAAGAAACGCCCCCAAATCTCCAGAATCCTCAAGAACACTCACAAAAACTCTTTCTCCCTTTCTTTTTCTCGAAAACGGCCAAAACTCCCGAATGGGACAAACAAGTTGACTTAAGGGTTTTCCCTAACCCAAAACGCAGCGTTTGACTTAAGTCAAAACGCAGAAACTCGACCCTGCATCGACCGATGCACAACTTGCATCGAACGATGCAGATCCTAAACCGGGATTTTGGTTCACGGATGTTACAATTCTCCCCCACCAAACTGGATTCGTCCTCGAATCCTGATCAACCATCAGCCAAGGACTCCCGTGCAACCGTCTCCACGGCCCGCACTCCTCCGACCGATCTACAGAAGGTCACCTCTAGGCGATAGACTCACGCTCCAGGCGTCATTTGCTCTCGACTTTTGGACTTTCCTTTTCTCATAGGCCTAAACCTTGAGTTTCATCGGCTCCTCATCAGACCTAAGTCTGCATGCCAATGTTGGCTCCTCATCGGGCCTAAGCCCGCATGCCATAATATATAAGGAAAAATCCAACTCGTCTCTCGGGTCGTCACCCTACAGCGCGCCTCCGGACCGTCGTCCGAAGTCGATATACCAACCATACTCCAAAGTCACAAAGTCTCCGAATATGGCAGTACTAGGAGAACCAAAGTCCTCCAAGAGCCGTGAGCAAACGATTCTGAACACGTCTGAGTCCTATCCCTATCCAGGTTTCCCTCCCGTGGCTCGCGTAAAACATCTTAATGTCCTACCAACCACATATCCCCCCACTGGAATACCTCATGACCACACAAGGATCATATACACGCCACAAAGGCCAACGAAATGTCCTAAAGAGGACCGCCACCAAGGCCAAACAAATGTCCTAAAGAGGACCGCCACCAAGGCCAAACAAATGTCCTAAAGAGGACCGCCACCAAGGCCAAACAAATGTCCTAAAGAGGACCGCCACCAAGGCACTCTGGCTAAACAGCCCGCCACAAAGGCCATCTGTCCCGAAGGACCGTCACAAAGACACTCTGGCTAAACAGCCCGCCACAAAGGCCATCTGTCCCGAAGGACCGTCACAAAGACACTCTGGCTAAACAGCTCGCCACAAAGGCCATCTATCCCGAAGGACCGTCACAAAGACACTCTGGCTAAACAGCCCGCCACAAAGGCCAAACAAATGTCCTAAAAAGGACCAACACTAAGGCCACACAAATGTCCTAAAAAGGACCGTCACAAAGACACTCTGGCTAAAAAGCCCGTCACAAAGACCACACATTGTCCAAAAAGACTGCCACACACGGGCACACTGACTCGAAAGTCCACCACAAAGGCCACAAAAGCCCCCTCCAAGGCTTCCCACCGCTACAATGGACAAATTCTCTCTTCCGAAAAACTTTCCATAAATAGCACTTTCCATTTCTGGAACCTTTCCACTTCAGGAAAACTTCTATTTCGGAAAACTTTCCCCAAACCCCGCCTCACGGAAACTTTGTACCCCGAGCACCACCTCATCTTGTTACTGAGTCGCACAACCAACCACCCCAAGCGACCGAGTAACAAGAGAGATGGGCTGGAATACTCCATTCCCGCTCCAGCCACGGATTACAGACGGAACCAGACTAGGCAAGCTCAAGTTGTGGTTGCTTCTCATACCACTTCTTAAACCTTGCCTTCATCCTCGCCTCAGGCTCCCAAGTCTGCTCCTCCACACCAACACAGTCCCAAAGGACTCTCATCAAAGGAATCTTCTTCTTCCGAAGTTCCTTGATCCTCCTCTCGAGAACCCTCACTGGTCTTGCCTCCAAAGTCATGTTAGGCTGAAGATCTTCAGGAATCTTAGCCAACAACTGATCATCCTCACGGAGACACTTCCGCAACATAGACACATGGAATACCTTGTGGAAAGCTCGCATAACCTCAGGTAACTCCAGTCTATATGCCACTGGTCCGACTCGCTCATCACTCTGAACGGACCCATATACCTCGGACTCAACTTAGTCTCAGTCAATGACCTGTTCGGACCCGCAACATGGCCATCTTGAGGTACACTCTGTCTCCTACCTGAAACTCAAGATCTCTCCTCCTCCTATCAGCATAACTCCTCTGCTATCCTAAGCCTCTTTCATGTTCAGCTTGAGAACCCAAATCTTCTCTGAGGTCTCCTGAACAAAATCTGCCCGTACATGCTCCTCTCCCCACCTGAGTCCAGCATAACGGTGTACGACACGGCCTCCCATACAAGGCCTCATAAGGAGCCATACCAATACTCGCCTGATAGCTGTTGTTATAAGCAAACTCCACCAGGTTCAGGTGATCTGCCCAATGGCCACCCCAATCCAAAATACACATCCTCAGCAAATCCTCCAACGTCTGGATCGTCCTCTCAGACTGTCCATCTGTCTGGGGATGATAAGCTGTACTCATATGCACCTTAGTGCCCATCTCCGCCTGAAAAGCCTGCCAGAACACCGAAGTGAACTTAGAATCTCTGTCAGACACAATGCTTGCTGGCACCCCATGCAATCTGACTATCTCCCTCACATACTTCTTAGCCAAGACCGCTGCTCCATCAGTCTTCTTAATGGCCAGAAAATGTGCTGACTTAGTCAACCGGTCCACAATGACCCATATAGCATCAAAGGTCCGTGACACTGGCAATCCTACCACAAAATCCATGGTAATCATATCCCACTTCCACTCAGGAATGGGTAAGCTCTTCAGTAACCCGCCAGGAACCTGATGCTCAGCCTTCACTAGCTGACACACATCGCACCTCGCGACCCAACTAGCTACATCCTTCTTCATCCCGATCCAATGATAATATCTCTTGAGGTCACGGTACATCTTAGTCGCTCCTGGATGAATGGATAACTTGCTCGCATGAGCCTCTCTCAGAATCTCCTGCCTCAACTCCTCATTCTTGGGCACACAAACCCGACCGTGCACCAAGATAGTACCATTATCTGCTATACTAACAGCATGAAGAAGGAGATTCAGCTCATTCTACGGAGAAGGCTTTTAGGATTAGATGCCCAAGACACCAGCTCTGCATCAACAGCTCCAACTGACACTTATCTCTACTTGTGGTTTGAAAACTTTCAGCGTGTATAGTCTTAAGATAAGAAAAAGCTCCAAAACTAAAACCTCTCTTATGAGGCTCAATTGTATGTGTGTTTCCAGCTATATATCCGATATCCCTTTTTTTTTTTTTTTTTTTTAAAAAAAATTTTTTCGAAAACCCTAATTATCTCCATCCAAGGAATCCACTTCTTACACCAAAAATGTTTGATAACCCAAAAGCGATAGCTACTCCGTTCTGGAAAATCATATGCGTTCTCGATCCGGAAACCGGTAACTACATGCCGAAGAAGAACAATACTCCCGATGTCAAAGACCTTTTGCCTAAACCTCCAAAGAAACTCGATTCTTCACGTGTCCTCAAAGTTAAGAAGATACTCTCCAAGATCTAGAGAAGATATATTTTGTCTTCACCTCTTGTAGTTTCTTCTTCGTTGAACCATTTGTCTTTTAGTTCATCGTGTATAATTATTTAACTATTTTTTATTTTATAAAGCACAAGTCATTCTACCAATAAAAATTTGACATATCAGCAAAACTAAATTGTTTTTAAAAAATATATGTAAAACAACAAATGATCGTGGAATAATAAAAAGAAGAAAAATACTTTAAAAGAAAATAAAAACAAATTATTTGTTTGACGAAAAAATCTTAAGTAACTTTTCTAACTGCTTTTCAACACCTCCATGATCGTCTACATCTCTATTCAATAACTATTTTTTTTTCTTTTAATATATAGGGGATATAGTTTTTCTTTTAATATATAGGGGACTAGAATATGATCCGTGCTATAGCACGGGTTAAAATTGCATAATTTATTTTATATTATAATTTTAGAATAAAATATAATTTATACGATTGTTTTTAAAAGTTTTTTGGATAATACATTATGCAATAAGATCATATGTTAAATATGATAACTTGAAAAAAACATCTATTTTGTAAGTTTATATCGTTAATTTTGTAATTTTATGTATAAGATATGATTATGTTTGTTGTTTGTTTTTATTTTAATTTTTGAATATGTTTGGTGAAAGTATTTTAATATGACCCGTGCTTAGGTAAGATTTTATTTTTAACTGCATAATAAGATCTCGGAAATCATGATTAAGTATGATAAATTACCAAAATTTTATTCATTTTTATGCTTAACAATATATATTTTGTAACAATACACGAAATAATAAAACTTATATTTTGGAAATTGTATAAATCATCGGAATATTTTCTTTCAGAGGATTCTTTGGAATATTTTTGAGTGTATATTGACCAATTAATCTATAACCTTTTTTTTTGTAACCAACGTATATTTAATCTATAACCTATTTTGTAACCAATTTATAAAAATTATATAGTCTACAAAAAAAGGTTGTTTACTTCCGTTTTATTATAGAGGACCCGTTTTAAATATAATGACACAATATATTTTTATCCCCTTTAATAAGTTGTTTAACGTTCTGGTTTATCAATAAAATTTGTGGAAACTAAATTTGTAATATTGTGTTTAAAAATATTTGGAAACAATATGATATAGGACTAAAACATTCCGAAAATATAGTTGGGAATATCGACGATTTTACTTGTTACCAAATATCTATATATCAATTATCAATTTGGAATATTTAGGTGTAACCATTTGCTCCACGATTTTATTTGTTACTAAAGAAATATCAATTATCAAATTGGAATATTTAGGTGTAACTGTTTGCTATATGGATTAATGTATATCTTATGTATAACCTATTTGTAACCATTTGTAACCATTTATTAAAAATATAAAGTCTACAAAAACTAAGTTGTGTACTTCCCTTTTATTAAAAGGGGGATTAACAATAAGAACTTAACTTTTATTTAGCAAAATAAAAACAAATCCTCTTAAGGAATAAAGAAAGAAACCCGAAAAGAAAAGAAAAGAAGAAGAAAAACGAAATAAGAAGCCATATATAAACATAAAAGAAAAGAAGAAGAACGTAAAAGCCATATATAAGCATAAAAGAAAAGAAGAAGAAAAACGAAATAGAACCATCTTATTAATCGAAGTTTTCGTGAACACTATTGAACTCCTTATTATTAATATTAACAATAAGAACTTAACTTTTATTTAACAAAATAACAACAAATCCGCTTAAGGAATAAAAGAAAGAAACCCGAAAATAAAATAAAAGAAGAAGAAAAACGAAATAAAAAGCCATATATAAACATAAAAGAAAAGAAGAAGAACATAAAAACCATATATAAACATAATAGAAAAGAAGAAGAAAAACGAAATAAAACCATCTTATTAATCGAAGTTTTCATGAACACTATTGAACTCCTTATTATCAATATTAACAATAAGAACTTAACTTTTATTTAGCAAAATAAAAACAAATCCTCTTAAGGAATAAAAGAAAGAAACCAGAAAAGAAAAGAAAAGAAGAAAAAAAACGAAATAAGAAGCTGTATATAAACATAAAAGAAAAGAAGAAGAACATAAAAGCCATATATAAACAAAAAAGAAAAGACGAATAAAAACAAAATAAAACCATCTTATTAATCAAAGTTTTCATAAACACTATTGAACTCCTTATTATTAATATTAACAATAAGAACTTAACTTTTATTTAGCAAAATAAAAACAAATCCTCTTAAGGAATAAAAGAAAGAAACCCGAAAAGAAAAGAAAAGAAGAAGAAAAACTAAATAAGAAGCCATATATAAACATAAAAAACAAAAAAAAGAAGAACATAAAAGCCATATATAAACATAAAAGAAAAGAAGAAGAAAAACGAAATAAAACCATCTTATTAATCGAAGTTTTCATGAACACTATTGAACTCCTTATTATTAATATTAACAATAAGAACTTAATTTTTATTTAGCAAAATAAAAATAAATCCTCTTAAGGAATAAAAGAAAGAAACCCGAAAATAAGAAAAGAAGAAGAAAAACGAAATAAAAAGCCATATATAAACATAAAAGAAAAGAAGAAGAACATAAAAGCCATATATAAACATAAAAGAAAAGAAGAAAAAAAACGAAATAAAACCATCTTATTAATCAAAGTTTTCATGAACACTATTGAACTCCTTATTATCAATATTAACAATAAGAACTTAACTTTTATTTAGCAAAATAAAAACAAATCTTCTTAAGGAATAAAAGAAAGAAAACCAGAAAAGAAAAGAAAAGATGAAGAAAAACTAAATAAGAAGCCATATATAAACATAAAAGAAAAGAAGAAGAACATAAAAGCCATATATAAACATAAAAGAAAAGAAGAAGAAAAACGAAATAAAACCATCTTATTAATCGAAGTTTTCATGAACACTATTGAACTCTTTATTATTAATAGTAACAATAAGAACTTAACTTTTATTTAGGAAAATAAAAACAAATCCTCTTAAGGAATAAAAGAAAACCCAAAAATAAAAGAAAAGAAGAAGAAAACGAAATAAAAGCCATATATAAACATAAAAGAAAAGAAGAAGAACATAAAAGCCATATATAAACATAAAATTAAAGAAGAAGAAAAACGAAATTAAACCATCTTATTGATCGAAGTTTTCATGAACACTATTGAACTCATTATTATTAATATTAACAATAAGAACTTAACTTTTATTTAGCAAAATAAAAACAAATCTTCTTAAGGAATAAAAGAAAGAAACTCGAAAATAAAAGAAAAGAAGAATAAAAACGAAATAAAAAGCCATATATAAACATAAAAGAAAAGAAGAAGAACATAAAAGCCATATATAAACATAAAAGAAAAGAAGAAAAAAAACGAAATAAAACCATTTTATTAATCGAAGTTTTCATGAACACTATTGAACTCCTTATTATCAATATTAACAATAAGAACTTAACTTTTATTTAGCAAAATAAAAACAAATCCTAATAAAGAACTGGACGGTAAAAGTATTGAAGTTGACGAAGAAGAAGAAGAAGAGTATAATGAAGAACTGGACGGTAAAAGTAACAATCATAATAACCATAAAATTTGACAATGAAAATGACAAGAAAGAATATGAAGAATAAGAAAACATTGAATAAAAAACACGAAAACATAGGTGATAACGATCAATTAAAACTTTTTTATTAAACATAGGTGATAACGATCTATTAAACACGAAAACATAGGTGATAACGATCAACTTCTTCATATTCTTCCACTGAAAAACCTTTTTTAAGATTACCACACAACTTATTAACCCAATTAACTCCAAGACCAAAATAATTTATTTTCTCATAAAATTTGTGCAATTCATGAAGACCAGCATAGTCAACACATGCAACCAATTATTGATAATTTCATCCATATACTTATTCAGTTTTAGATCCACATGTATTGAAACTTCTCAAACCAAAATCCTTACTTGCAGAGAAAGTAATATGAAAACATATATGGTTAAAACAATATTTGTGCTTTTCGTCAATCCTTCTTCTTTAAACTCATATAACATCAAATCAAGGTTTTTGCGACGTCAATCCTTTAAAAAAATTAATATTATAGATTACTACTATATTTCCAAAATTATGATTAGTGAATATCTAATTCTTATTAGTTTTTTTTAAATCCTATATGGACACATTTTGGAGTTTATAGCTTTAACTTTTTATTAGTATATATAATATTTTAAAATTTCTATGGAGGTTAAGTAATTGTAATATTTTAAAACATTCTATGATGTTTAAATATTTTTAATATTTGAAAATTTTAAAATTTTCAATACTTATAATATTTTAAGCTTTTAAAATTTTTCAAACCTTTTAAAAGCTAATAAAATTTAAAATTTTAAAAATTATAATATTTTGAAACCTTTTAAAAGCTAAGAATTTTAGAAGTTTCAATATTTATAACATTTTAAACTTTTAAAAGGTTTTGAAATATTTTGAACCTTTTAAAAATTTTCATTATTTATAATATTTTAAACTATTAAAAATTTAAAATTGTAATATTTAAAAACTTTTTAAAAGCTAAGAACTTTTTGAAATACTATAATATTTTTTTTGAAACTTTTTAAAGTTGAAATTTGATCAAATAAAAATCCTGATCAAACTGAACAAAACTTTTAAACTTGGACGCATGATAAATCAAGCTTTCCTGCTCATTCATTGTTGGAAGCATATTAATCTTATTTATACTTTTTTAAACCATTGTATGAAAAATTTCTTGCCAATGTGGGAAATTGTACATAATTCTTTTACTTCCATAAATTTAAATTTTTCCTTTTTCTAAAAAAATTTAGAAATTAAAAAAATGTTAATAAATGACATGTCAAATCTTAATAGGTTTTTTAAAATAATTCTTAATATAGAAAATTCTGGAAATTTTAAAAAATGTTAATGAGTGATATGTCAAATTCTAATAGGTTGTTTAAAATCCTATGTGGACAGTTTTTAGGAGCTTATAACTGTAACATCCGTGAACCAAAATCCCGGTTTAGGATCTGCATCGGTCGATGCAAGTTTTGCATCGGTCGATGCAGGGTCGAGTTTCTGCGCTTTGACTTAAGTCAAACGCTGCGTTTTGGGTTAGGGAAAACCTTTAAGTCGACTTGTTTGTCCCATTCGGGAGTTTTGGCCGTTTTCGAGAAAAAGAAAGGGAGAAAGAGTTTTTGTGAGTGTTCTTGAGGATTCTGGAGATTTGGGGCGTTTCTTGGTGAGATCTGTAGCTGGGATCGTTGTAAAACCTTCCTAGGAGCTTGTTCTTGATTGTTTGACGTTCAGTTTCTTCTGTGGCAAAGGTAAGTGCATGACCATGGCTTATCTAAGCTAGAGATCTCTCTGATTTGCTTGTTATGTGTACCTAGGCTGGTTAGATTGTTATTGGGGACGTTTGGAAGCTTTCTTGTGGCTTGGGATCGAGTTTCGTGGTTGCAGGAACGAAGATCCGGCGAGAAGCTTCGGAGGAAAACAATGCTCGGCATTGCATCGGTCGATGCACTTTGTGCATCGGTCGATGCACTTTGTGCATCGGTCGATGCAGATGCGAGAACGGCGCGTAAACTCTAGGGTTTTCGTGTTATGTCGAGCATGCGTCGGTCGATGCAAGTTAACCTTGCATCGGTCGACGCAACCTCCAATCTGGTGTCGGTCGATGCATGTTGGTATCGGTCGATGCAGAGTCCTGGTTTGTTATTGTTGATTGTTGAATGTTGTTTGATGGTTAGAGATGTCTCTATTGCTTGTGTGTATAGCCCAGTAGATGGGAGGATTGCCTTACTGAGTGTTTGTAAAATACTCATGCATTGCAATATGTGTTTGTGGTGCAGGTAAAGGCAAAGTGTGATCGTGGAATCCAGGCAATGAAGAGGAGGATGTTCTAGGGACTCGGATTTTATGTTGTCTGGCATTGCTAGGTTGCTAGAGTTGGGTCATTAGAACATTGCTAGGTTGCTGGTTCTATGATTTATGTTGTTTTGGATATTGATTATGTTGAATATTGTTATATTTTATTATTGGATTATTATTGGATATTGGTTGGTTATTTCCGCTGTTGAATGTGTTTGTGGTTAGGTGGCTAGTGGGTATGGGACCACTAGTTGTAGTTTATTTTATTATATTATATTTATTATTTATTATTTTTTTTTTAAAAAAAAGGGTCGGTCGTTTCATTTTAGTATCATAGCCCTTACGGTTCTAGGTTTGGGTTCACTAGGCTTTGTGCTGTAGATGTTTGGGATTGCATGCCTTGATTGATTATGTGAGTTAGTCAATTGTGTGTGGCATGGAGTCCTAGAACATCCTCTTCGAGCCTATTGGTGATTCCACGGTGAGTTTCTATTTTTGTGTTAAATAGTAATTGTTTGCTTAGCCTTCTGTTGATGGTAGTGCAGATGGTTAGAGAGGATGCTGTTGCTGGTCGAGGTCGTGGACGCGGTCGTGGTCGCGGTCGTGGTTGTGGTAGGGGCAGAGCCCCAGTGGTTAGTGAGACCGAGGACCAGAGTGTGACAGCTGAGGGTGTTGGCGAGTCGCAGGGTGTTCCGGGGGATTCGTGAGTGTGGCCGGAGGGGGGTGTGGATGCTCCAGTGGTCGGTGATGCTAGGGTCCCGGGTGTGGGAGCCCCAGCGGGTGGAGTCCCTGGTGTTGACATTGCGGCTTTGCTAGCACAGGTATTGGAGCGGTTACCACCTGTGGTACCGGCTCAGGCTCGGGTAGTGCCACCAGTGGTGGTAGAGGAGCGGCTGCCAGTGGCTGCGGATGTGGGGGTCCATACTCGTTATCTCAGTATGTTGACAGAGATGGGTCGGTTGCGCACTGAGCAGTTTTCAGGAGGTGTAGATCCTACTGCTGCGGATGCGTGGAGGACGAGAGTGGAACGTAACTTTCATACTCTGAGATGTCCTGAGGAGTTCTGGGTGGACATAGGGGTCTACTTTCTGAGTGGTGATGCTGAGTTGTGGTGGAGATCGGTGGCTACTAGGAGGGTGCAGCGGGAGATGACTTGGGCTGACTTCGTTTTGGAGTTCAACCGCAAGTATTTTCCTAGAGAGGCTTTGGATCGTTTGGAGGTGCAATTCCTTCAGTTGTCTCAGGGACACGGTCAGTGCGGGAGCTGGATTTGGAGTTCAGTCGACTTCGTGTTATGGGGGTCGGGCTATGGAGTCTGAGGAGGCTCAGATCAGGAGGTTTTTGAGGGCTCTACGTGATGATTTGAGGGTTCACTGTAAAGGGCGGAGTTATGCTACCCGTGCAGAGCTGGTTGAGACTGCAGCAGAGATTGAGGAGGATATCCGGGCACAGTCAGTGGCGGTTGCTCCAGCAGTTCAGCCTAGTAAGGCTCAGCAGCAGAGTGGTTCTAGCAGGGGCGGTAGGCATGCTCAGGGAACCAAGAGGAAGTGGGAGGCTACGCAGAGGCCGAGTGGTGCAGGTTGCTTCGGTTGTGGAAGCAAGGATCACAAGGTTGCTAGTTGTCCCAAGAGGAGTGTTCCGACGGCAGGGCTCGGGTATGTTATCATTGTAGGGAGGCAGGGCACATCAGGCCTTTCTGTCCCAAGTTGCAGCCGGTAGCAGTGGCAGCGTTGCAGCAGGTGCAGCCTGGGGGTCAACAGGTGGCACGGATTGAGCAGACGCCACGTGCTTACACGACAGCACAGACTGGTGGAACTAGTGCCGGGGCGATCACAGGTATAACTTCTGGTACTTAAACTTTGTGAATTTTTAGTAGGTACAGATTTTGTGTTTTCCTGTGATAAGTGTTAGGTTCTCAACACATGAGGTTTGTGTAGGGACCTTGTTGGTGGGCGGGTTTAAGTCCCACGTTATGTTTGATTTTGGAGCTTCTCATAGCTTCATTACTCTGGAGTGTGCAGAGTGTGCGGGAATCAGAGGGGATCCCGGGGAGCGTACAGGAGTTGTTAGAGTTGCTGGAGGCAAGTTCCTAAGAGTTATTGGACGAGCTAGAGGGGTTGATATTCAGATCGCAGGAGAGTCGAGGCCAGCGGATTTGCTTATCAGTCCAGTGGAGTTGTATGATGTTATTCTCGGGATGGATTGGTTGCATCGGCATATGGTGCATTTGGATTGCTATCGGGGTAGAGTGGAGTTTGAGCGTCTAGGAGGGAAGTTGGTTTTTCAGGGTATTAGACCGACTTCGGGGAGTCTCGTGATCTCAGCCATTCAGGCTGGGAAGATGATCGAGAAGGGCCGTGAGGCTTATCTGGTTACGATATCAATGCCAGAGTCAGTGGGGAAGTCTACGGTTAGCGGTATTCCGGTAGTAGAGGAATTTGAGGATGTGTTTCAGTCTTTGCAGGGATTACCACCATCTCGGTCGGATCATCAGATACCGATAGATGAGGCTGATGTGAGGAAGACTGCTTTCAGGACGAGGTATGGGCATTATGAGTTTGTGGTGATGCCTTTCGGGTTGACTAACGCACCAGCAGTGTTTATGAGATTGATGAACAGTGTGTTTCAGGAGTTTCTGGATGTATCTGTCATTATTTTCATCGACGATATCCTGGTTTACTCTAAGAGTCCTGAGGAGCATGCAGTGCATTTGAGGGCACTTATGGAGAAGCTGCGGGAGCAAAAGTTGTTTGCTAAGTTGAGCAAGTGCAGTTTCTGGCAGCGTGAGATGGGCTTTCTGGGTCACATTGTTTCTGCAGAGGGGGTTTTTGTGGATCCAGAGAAGATTCAGGCTATCAGAGATTGGCCTAGACCGCAGAATGCTACAGAGATCGGAGTTTCCTTGGATTGGCAGGTTACTACAGGAGGTTTGTGCAGGGGTTTGCAAGCAGAGCACGTCCTATGACTAAGTTGACAGGAAGGATGTTCCTTTTGTCTGGTCAGAAGAGTGTGAGGAAGGCTTTGCAAGCCTGAAGGAGATGTTGACTACTGCGCCAGTGTTGGCTTTGCCTGAGCAGGGAGAACCCTATGTGGTTTATACAGATGCATCTAGAGTTGGTTTGGGGTGTGTTCTGATGCAGCATGGGAAGGTGATTGCCTATGCTTCGCGGCAGTTGCGGGTGCATGAAGGCAACTATCCTACTCATGATTTGGAGATGGGTGCTGTAGTTTTTGCCCTGAAGATTTGGAGATCTTATCTTTATGGTGCAAAGGTACAGGTGTTTACAGATCATAAGAGCCTAAAGTATATATTCACTCAGCCTGAGTTGAATTTGAGACAGAGGCGGTGGATGGAGCTTGTGGCAGAGTATGATTTGGAGATAGCTTATCACCCTGGTAAGGCTAACACGGTTGCAGATGCTCTGAGTCGGAAGAGGGTAGCTTCGGCTCAGGAGCAGGAGATGGAGTCTCTGGTAGGAGAGATCAGTGCTTTGAGTTTGTGTGCTGTTTCACTGGAACCGTTGGGTTTGGAAGCAGTTGACAGAGCAGATCTTCTGAATAGGGTGCGGTTGGCACAGGAGAAGGATTTGGGGCTAGTGAATGCCTCAAAGGATGTTGATTCAGAGTATCAGGTCTCAGATAATGGTACTATCTTGGTGCACGGTCGGGTTTGTGTGCCCAAGGATGAGGAGTTGAGGCAGGAGATTCTGAGAGAGGCTCATGCGAGCAAGTTATTCATTCATCCAGGAGCGACTAAGATGTACCGTGACCTCAAGAGGTATTATCATTGGGTCGGGATGAAGAAGGATGTAGCTAGTTGGGTCGCGAGGTGCGATGTGTGCCAGCTAGTGAAGGCTGAGCATCAGGTTCCTGGCGGTTTACTGAAGAGTTTACCCATTCCTGAGTGGAAGTGGGATATGATTACCATGGATTTTGTGGTAGGATTGCTAGTGTCACGGACCTTTGATGCTATTTGGGTCATTGTGGACCAGTTGACTAAGTCAGCACATTTTCTGGCCATTAAGAAGACTGATGGAGCAGCAGTCTTGGCTAAGAAGTATGTGAGAGAGATAGTCAGATTGCATGGGGTGCCAGCGAGCATTGTGTCTGACAGAGATTCTAAGTTCACTTCGGTGTTCTGGCAGGCTTTTCAGGCAGAGATGGGCACTAAGGTGCATATGAGTACAGCTTATCATCCCCAGACAGATGGGCAGTCTGAGAGGACGATCCAGACGTTGGAGGATTTGCTGAGGATGTGTGTTTTGGATTGGGGTGGCCATTGGGCAGATCACCTGAACCTGGTAGAGTTTGCTTACAACAATAGCTATCAGGCGAGTATTGGTATGGCTCCTTATGAGGCTTTGTATGGGAGGCCGTGTCGTACACCGTTATGCTGGACTCAGGTGGGGGAGAGGAGCATGTACGGGGCAGATTTTGTTCAAGAGACCTCAGAGAAGATTTGGGTTCTCAAGCTGAACATGAAAGAGGCTCAGGATATGCAGAGGAGTTATGCTGATAGCTGGAGGAGAGATCTTGAGTTTCAGGTAGGAGACAGAGTGTACCTCAAGATGGCCATGTTGCGGGGTCCGAACAGGTCATTGACTGAGACTAAGTTGAGTCCAAGGTATATGGGTCCGTTCAGGGTGATTGAGCGAGTTGGACCAGTGGCATATAGACTGGAGTTACCTGAGGTTATGCGAGCTTTCCACAAGGTATTCCATGTGTCTATGTTGCGGAAGTGTCTCCGTGAGGATGATCAGTTGTTGGCTAAGATTCCTGAAGATCTTCAGCCTAAGATGACTTTGGAGGCGAGACCAGTGAGGGTTCTCGAGAGGAGGATCAAGGAACTTCGGAAGAAGAAGATTCCTTTGATGAGAGTCCTTTGGGACTGTGATGGTGTGGAGGAGCAGACTTGGGAGCCTGAGGCGAGGATGAAGGCAAGGTTTAAGAAGTGGTATGAGAAGCAACCACAACCTGAGCTTGCCTAGTCTGGTTCCGTCTGTAATCCGTGGCTGGAGCGGGAATGGAGTATTCCAGCCCATCTCTCTTGTTACTCGGTCGCTTGGGGTGGTTGGTTGTGCGGCTCAGTAACAAGATGAGGTGGTGCTCGGGATACAAAGTTTTCGTGAGGCGGGATTTGGGAAAGTTTCCCGAAATAGAAGTTTTCCTGAAGTGGAAAGGTTCCAGAAATGGAAAGTGCTATTTATGGAAAGTTTTTCGGAAGAGAGAATTTGTCCATTGTAACGGTGGGAAGCCTTGGAGGGGGCTTTTGTGGCCTTTGTGGCGGACTTTCGAGTCAGTGTGCCCGTGTGTGGCGGTCTTTTTGGACAATGTGTGGTCTTTGTGACGGGCTTTTTAGCCAGAGTGTCTTTGTGACGGTCCTTTTTAGGACATTTGTGTGGCCTTAGTGGCGGTCCTTTTTAGGACATTTGTTTGGCCTTTGTGGCGGGCTGTTTAGCCAGAGTGTCTTTGTGACGGTCCTTCGGGACAGATGGCCTTTGTGGCGGGCTGTTTAGCCAGAGTGTCTTTGTGACGGTCCTTCGGGACAGATGGCCTTTGTGGCGGGCTGTTTAGCCAGAGTGTCTTTGTGACGGTCCTTCGGGACAGATGGCCTTTGTGGCGGGCTGTTTAGCCAGAGTGCCTTGGTGGCGGTCCTCTTTAGGACATTTGTTTGGCCTTGGTGGTGGTCCTCTTTAGGACATTTGTTTGGCCTTGGTGGCGGTCCTCTTTAGGACATTTGTTTGGCCTTGGTGGCGGTCCTCTTTAGGACATTTGTTTGGCCTTGGTGGCGGTCCTCTTTAGGATATTTCGTTGGCCTTTGTGGCGGCCTTTGTGGCGTGTATATGATCCTTGTGTGGTCATGAGGTATTCCAGTGAGGGGATATGTGGTTGGTAGGACATTGAGATGTTTTACGCGAGCCACGGGAGGGAAACCTGGATAGGGATAGGACTCAGACGTGTTCAGAATCGTTTGCTTGCGGCTCTTGGAGGACTTTGGTTCTCCTAGTACTGCCATATTCGGAGACTTTGTGACTTTGGAGTATGGTTGGTATATCAACTTCGGACGATGGTCCGGAGGCGCGCTGTAGGGTGACGACCCGAGAGACGAGTTGGATTTTTCCTTATATATTATGGCATGCGGGCTTAGGCCCGATGAGGAGCCAACATTGGCATGCAGACTTAGGTCTGATGAGGAGCCGATGAAACTCAAGGTTTAGGCCTATGAGAAAAAGGAAAGTCCAAAAGTCGAGAGCAAATGACGCCTGGAGCGTGAGTCTATCGCCTAGAGGTGACCTTCTGTAGATCGGTCGTAGGAGTGCGGGCCGTGGAGACGGTTGCACGGGAGTTCTTGGCTGATGGTTGATCGGGATTCGAGGACGAATCCAGTTTGGTGGGGGAGAATTGTAACATCCGTGAACCAAAATCCCGGTTTAGGATCTGCATCGGTCGATGCAAGTTGTGCATCGGTCGATGCAGGGTCAAGTTTCTGCGTTTTGACTTAAGTCAAACGCTGCGTTTTGGGTTAGGGAAAACCCTTAAGTCGACTTGTTTGTCCCATTCGGGATTTTTGGCCGTTTTCGAGAAAAAGAAAGGGAGAAAGAGTTTATGTGAGTGTTCTTGAGGATTCTGGAGATATGGGGCGTTTCTTGGTGAGATCTGTAGCTGGGATCGTTGTAGAACCTTCCTAGGAGCTTGTTCTTGATTGTTTGACGTTCAGTTTCTTCTGTGGCAAAGGTAAGTGCATGACCATGGCTTATCTAAGCTAGAGATCTCTCTGATTTGCTTGTTATGTGTACCTAGGCTGGTTAGATTGTTATTGGGGACGTTTGGAAGCTTTCTTGTGGCTTGGGATCGAGTTTCGTGGTTGCAGGAACGAAGATCCGGCGAGAAGCTTCGGAGGAAAACAATGCTCGGCATTGCATCGGTCGATGCACAAAGTGCATCGGTCGATGCAGATGCGAGGACGGCGCGTAAACTCTAGGGTTTTCGTGTTATGTCGAGCATACGTCGGTCGATGCATATCTTGCGTCGGTCGATGCAAGTTAACCTTGCATCGGTCGACGCAGTTCTTGCGTCGGTCGACGCAACCTCCAATCTGGTGTCGGTCGATGCATGTTGGTATCGGTCGATGCAGAGTCCTGGTTTGTTATTGTTGATTGTTGAATGTTGTTTGATGGTTAGAGATGTCTCTATTGCTTGTGTGTATAGCCCAGTAGATGGGAGGATTGCCTTACTGAGTGTTTGTAAAATACTCATGCATTGCAATATGTGTTTGTGGTGCAGGTAAAGGCAAAGTGTGATCGTGGAATCCAGGCAATGAAGAGGAGGATGTTCTAGGGACTCGGATTTTATGTTGTCTGGCATTGCTAGGTTGCTAGAGTTGGGTCATTAGAACATTGCTAGGTTGCTGGTTCTATGATTTATGTTGTTTTGGATATTGATTATGTTGAATATTGTTATATTTTATTATTGGATTATTATTGGATATTGGTTGGTTATTTCCGCTGTTGAATGTGTTTGTGGTTAGGTGGCTAGTGGGTATGAGACCACTAGTTGTAGTTTATTTTATTATATTATATTTATTATTTTTTATTTTTTTTTTTAAAATAAGGGTCGGTCGTTTCAATAACTCCTACTTTTATTTAGTAATAGTATTTGACCCGTGCTATAGCACGGGATAATTTTATGTTATTAAATTTATTTATTTTAAATTAAATTATTAATTTTCTTCAAAAATTTACATAAACCTAACAAAAATCCAAAATTAATTTCTAAATATATAAATAATCATTATTCTATCATCACAAAATAAAAAATGTATGAAAAACACTTACAAATTTATGATGCATCTAATTTCTGCAAAGTTAAAATCTACATCTTTAATTAAACTACATATAATTTTCAGATTTTGTTCTCAGTGGTTATTTAACATATACCGTTAAAATAGTACTCAACTTTAATTAGATTAAGTATAATGGAAGATTTATGTATATAAAAAAATCATTACGTATTGCTTGTTAATATAATTTAAATGGATACACATTGGCATGTTTTTATTAGTAGTTATATATACACAGAATACATGCATAATAATAATTTACTATAATGTAACATTCTAAATTTTAAATATTTTTAGTTAAAAGACGAACTTTCCCACGAAGAAAGTTTTTTTGCTCTCTTGCCCAATATAAAGGATGATTACAATTATGTTATTTGGCATTGCAATCAAGAACAAACAAACTTATCAAATTCAATTTCTACAGAATCATTAGACTACAACCTAAATAGAATCAAATGCTACAGAATTGGATGATTGAAACAAACTATATCATCCAAAGTTTTTTTTTTTTGAAATGTAGTACCTAATTAAAAAGAAATGAGGACTGAGTTATATACAGAGTAAATTAAGAAGAACGAAATATAGAGCATCACAACAAAATAATAGTGTCTAGAAATACAGAGCCACACCTCTCGGTCGAAGATGGTTTTAGGGAGCAGTTGAAGCTTCTGGTTGGAGACGGTTGGAGAATGTGTATTACTGTATGAGGCAAGTTTTCGATTGACAGTGTCCGCGATGAGTCTCGATGTACCGAAATGGGTGGTTGGATTGTTGACGTCGGACGTTCGTTTCGTTTTCACAACATGGGCTAGCTCGTTGCTTGGAAGAGCAGCCTTGGCCAGAACCATGTACGGTGAAAAGGTAATGACTATATTGAGGCTGTGAAGCGTGGTAGTCCACAGTCCGAATTAGTTTTTGTGCCAACTAATTTGTCTTGGAATACATCCGGTTCACCACAAAGAGTACATGCCTAGACTTGACCCCATTGTCATGGGGAGGATCTTGCATAAGATATGTATAGAAGAATCAGAAACAGAACAAACTAATAAAAAGTAACAAAAGAACTAATAGGATATTAACACAAAATTTGAATAACGATAATTTAAATGTAGACATATTCACTAACTAAAGAGTTATTTTTGTTTTACCTCGAGGAATTTGTCTGGGTTTCTCAACTAAAAAGTCTAACGCAAGAAAAGACTGTACTACGACGTATATAATTGCGAGTATTTAGAAGGTTAATCCTGTAACATGTCAGTTTAGTGGGGGAGTTAAGAAAGATCACGGAAAGAGAAGTTTTTTTTCATGATAGTGTGGAAGTTAAATTCGGAGTTTTTGAACACACAAATAAACGACTTGTTTATATGCATTTTTCAAGATAACTTTAAATTAGGAGTTGTTAATTTCTCGTAATAACTATTTTAAATGACAGTTACTTTTGTTTCTGTATTATTATTATTTATTTATTTTTCCAACTGAAGTTATTTTGTGAAAATGTTCAATTGGATTTTTTAGTTTTGTCCAACATAATGAACGTGCTCTTCCTTTTCTTTTTTTCCCTTCTTTTTAGCATTAAACGTGTTTTTTTGGAAAAAAAAATTATTTTTTACATGTTTTTTTTTTAACACTGATTATTTTTTACATGGTATTTATTGATTTTGACGAATAGCTGTTTTTATAATAATTAATTAGTTTGGAGAAGTAAATAATTAATAACTCATGAATTTAAAATTTATTTTTGTGGAATCTTGTTAAGAAAATATTTTCAAATTAAATGGTGGAATACGTAAGTTTAATAATCATGACTTGTTAATTGAGAGTATTTTTAGGACTCTTTAATTGAAATCATGAGGTATGTTAGAGTATTAAGGGATTTATAGCAAAAACTAGATATGGACCCGCCCGATGTGCGGGTTTAAAGTTTTATAAATTAAATTAAATTTAAGAAAAATATTAAAATTTGTTGTACGTTATTTATAAATTTAATTTTTGTCATCATACACTGATTTATATCGATTTACAAATCTTTTATGTATGTTACTATTAAAAGTGTATTTTTACACCTAAATATACTCGATATTACAAATATATTCTTTATCATCACCTATAAAATGTCTATATGAACACATTAAGACAACTATTTTACTTTCACTTATGCATAGCTTTTTAATTACTAAAATTGTTCGCTCAAAAAACATTTTGAATAAAAAATATATTACATAATATACTAATCAATGATTTATCATCACAATAATGTATGACCACCAGGGAGAAAATATCGGCTCCGCCCTCATCCTTTATGGATGGAATCTTGCGTCCAACCTCCTCCACCATGCAGAGAATTTTGGCTCCACCTTCCTCTCATAGGGAGATAACCTTGCGTCCAACCTCTTCCACCTTCATTTCTTAGGGAGATAACCTTGTGTTCAATCTTCTACACCATATAAAAAACATCGGCTCTGTCTTCCTCTTGTTTGGAGAGAACATGTTCACGTCTTTTTGCTATCTCAAAATGACTTACTCCAAGCTTCCAACAACCAATGAAAGTAAAAACCTTTTTCTAACGTCACAAAATCTTTTGATAGTAACTAATGTTAAATTTCCTAATGTATTCGTGGAAGGGTCTTTGTCCACTCTCAGTCCATGGTCCCACCTTCCTAAGTGGGCTCTACATCTATTCCCGGCCCGAGGATCCATCCATATTCGATGGCCGGTTTGTTAGCTTTAGAAATTTGTTTATCGACCCTACAAATCAGCAAATGATATTTTTCTGTATTTAGTCTTCACTCACACAGTTCTGACAATCACTTCCAGTAAGGTCACCCATCATGAAGTTTTCTCAGAACTTTTGACCAAAAAAATAAGTGCATTTTGGTGATATATATGGCCAAATCAATTTTTTTAAGTCTTTCTGCAAACCATGGTGTTACAGTCTTCGAGCTCCTATGGATCTATCAACAACGGTTTATGTTTTTCCGGTCTATCTATCTATGTTTATTGTAAGTTTGTGTTTGATTAGCCTATTTTATCTATCCATTAGGTTGATGAGCTTCTACTTGTTATCTTTTTTTGGGATTGAATGAATAATTATGTTTGAAAAAAAAAAAGGGTTTATGACCAACCAATCAAGGTTGAGAAATTAGAAAAAAAAATTGACATAATTAAAGAAACAATAGAAAATTAAAAGCACGCGGTAATATATGAATCCCAAATAATTCAAAGTTGAAAATATAAATTAAATAAAAAAAACTAATAACACTACAATAAATTTTAAAATACAGTATTAGGAAAAGAAGACGCGTATTATTAATTTTTTTTCGTGTCAACATATTAATCTTAACTATTCCCAATTGAAAAAAGAGAAAGTAGGAGAAAATTTTGGTTTTAAAAATAAGAAAAATTTACCTTCCCATTAAAGAAAATTGCCCAATTAAACAAAGTTGAAAGCAGTGTTTTTGAATAAATTATTTAAATTATTCTATTTTTTTGTAGAATTAATAACTTAAAATTTAAAATAAGTAAATAATATTATAATTCTGAATTTTATGATATATATATATATAATTTTCTTATAATTATTTTAAAAAACTTTGTATTTTTTATAAATTCTGTAATTTTTGATGATTATCTTTTCACATTATTAATATTTTTAAAACAAAATATTTTATTTTTGTTGTAATCAAATTTCTCTTATTAAATATTAATTTTTTACAAATGTCAAAATCTGAGATTAATAACTTGACACATGTCAAAATCTTGTTAATGGCTAACTTTCAAAACCCAACTTTATATAATAAGATATTATACTTTTAATATTTATTTTTTAGTAAAAATATGTTTTAATATATGTTTCAAAACTAAAAATTACTAATATATATATGGGCGGTAAATTAGATATTCATTTTTTTTCAGAAGTTGTCTAACCGATTTTCTTATTTACTTTTAATTTTTTTTGGTTAATTACCTAATTATGAAAAGAAATCTATGTGGCAATATTTAATTGGTGCAGTGACTTGTGCTTTATAGTATAAAGGATATGGCAGTATTATTTTACAAAAACCAAAACCAGTTTCTACGATTAAAAGAATTGTTGGCTCTGGGATGTTTATTTTTTCCTCTGACAATTACATATTCACATCCATGGTAAATTGGGTGTTCGATTCATTTTATTTGTCTATGCATCTGCTATACATGAACTCACATTATTTTCTTTGCTTCTTCTTTCACAGCCCTCTATTTCCAAAGTCTCAGGTACATTTTGAATCTACGCTTCTATTCACTCTGGGTTTGGCTTACATTATCACCACCAACCAAGACTCCATTCCTTTTCGACAGTTCTTCCAAGGAGATTTTTATTCCTCTCCTCTGGCATAACATGAGTGCAACCTTAAGACGTACGGCACAAAGGTCAATTTCCTTGGGATGTTTTTTTCTCAAGTTTTAAAAGTATATATTCCACATTAATCTCTGAAAAATACACCTAAAATATAGTAACAGAATCCGTAATATGTTAATATCATCCCAACAGTATGAAAAACTTTTTTTTTTTCAGTATGAAAAAACTTGATATTTGACATAAACGATGTTCAGGGGTCCGCTCAAGTACAATATTAGGATAATCTCAAATTTGATACATGTTCCATTTCTATTGTTGTGACATTGCATATCATAAAATGAATCATTTTACTTTACCAGTTTTGCATGATATCTCAGTTAAATTATGTATAGAATATTTAATATTTTCATTAATTATTATTGAAAATATTGCAGCAAAATAACATAAATTTGAAAAAATTAATTTAACTTATTTGTCCCGTACGTAGTACGGGGTAGGATACTAGTCTTTAATATAATTGGCATTAAACATTTCAGAAACTTATATGAAACTGTTACATGTGATATTGAAAGTAGCTCATTTTTCTTTCAAAATGGTGTTTGACTTTTGAATTTTGGCGAGGCAATCTAGAAGAGAGGCAAAAATAATAATCTCTCTAAGTAATACATAAGAATCTTTACAAACATGTAAGAAGTAGTTACACTCTAAAATACAAGCAGCAATTGTTGACTAGTAATATTTTGTTGTTCTTGTGGTTGCAAAGAGCATCTAGCACTAGAGATTGACATTAACAGAGCCTTTTCTGTATCTCCATCCATTCGCCTTTTGATCAGTTTAATGAGATACTCCAAGAAAACCGAATCAAATGGCAATGTGATTGGTCCTTCCGTCGGCAGACCAAACTCTTCTTCAGATATTCTCAAGAGCTCTTGCACAACCGGGTTGCTCAGGTAACTTATAGGAAAAGCAAAGCGGATTTTATCTGCCGTGTAAACCACAAAACAACCCTTCTCTATAACTGTTGAGCTACTAGTAGTAGCACTTGACCTCTGAAGTGAGATTCTTTTCCTGTTGAAGGCTGCTCTCTGTTGCCATTTCTTGGCCATCTTTATTAGCTTCCTTGTGATCATCATCATTTTAGGGGAAAAGATTTAGATTGGAAAGCGAGATGGAGAATGAAGGAGAAAAGATTTGTGAATTCTCCGTTGAAAGCTCTCTGAATGAAAGTTATGATTGATGAAGAATACCATAGGCTAGTCTCATTATATAGAAGGATAAGATAGGCTTTGCGACAAGTTTCTGATGAGCAACCTAACCAGACACAACACATGCTTATGTTCCCTCTCTATAAGGGTCCCAAGTTTGTAATCAACTTGTGTGGACTATAAAACTTGTTGTGAGAAGACATGATCATGTGGGTATAAATACTATTTGACAAGAGTTAGGTACTAAGACATTTCGGAAGAATGCAAGAGGTATATTTATATTCAAACACGTACGAGATGTTGAGAACATGTAAGTTTTCAGCTACAAACTCATGCTTCTGTACACCTTTGTTTGTAAGCATAAGGGTCCCAAGTTGGTTAGTCGATCCATTAGCTAAATCAAATGTGAGACACAAATATAATAGGTGAAGTTATTATTATTCATGGACAACAACTCGTTTGCTGAAATCAAGGACAAAATATGTGGTTAGAATTAATAATGATCAGAGATATATAGATAGATGCAAAGAAAGACATACGCTGGTGAAGCAAAAACGAAGAGCATGTAGGTCCTTCAATTTTCTGGCCAGCGAATCAACTATTCCAACTAAAATTTCTCATTTCAGAGAGGTTACGCTTAGGTCATACTAAAATTTCTCATTACTTCTACGAGATTGATAGGTACAACTGAATGATATATTGCTTTGAATGAAATTTGTTAACTACGGCACCACTTTTTATGACATAAAGATTCACAGCAGAACAGTTTTGAGTAAACTGTCACAACATGTGATGTTGAAGTTATCTCATTTTTCTTAGTTTATAACGAAAGTAGATTTTAATGACTGTCTGAAAGAGAGGCAAATACAATGGTTTGTATTTCTAAAATTAGCTGTCTGATCTAATACATTAGAATCTTTACAAACACAGAAATTGCTACAGTATAATTCTCTAAAATACAAGCAATTGTTCTTGTTGTTGAAAAGAGAATGGTAAGGAACATCTAGCACTAGAGATTGACATTAACAGAGCCTTTTCCGTATCTCCATCCATTCGTCGTTTGATCAATTTGATTAGATACTTTAAGAAAACCGCATCGAACGGCAACGTGATTGGTCCACTGGTAGAGAGGCCAAACTCTTCTTCAGAGATCTTCAAGAGTTCTTGAAAAACAGAGTTGCTAAGGTAACTTATTGGGAAAACAAAGCGTGCTTTATCTGCAGTGTAAGCCACAAAACAGCCCTTCTCTACAGTAGTTGAGTTGCTAGTAGTATTTGATCTCTGAAATGAGATTCTTTTCCTGCTTAAGGCTGCTCTCTGTTGCCATTTCTTTGCCATCTTCAAGAGCTTCTTTGCGTTCATCATCATTTTCAAGACAAAGTGTGTTTCCTAAAAGATCAGAAAGAAACAAAATCTGTGAGTTGTTGTGCTGTGTGCTGTATAACTCTTTGAATGCAAGTTATGGTTGATGAAGAATCCAATAGGCTTGTTAGGCTATATATAAAGGAGAAACTTTAGGAGTTTAGATAGATTAGAGAAACCAAACAGACAGAACACATGCTTCTGTCTTTGTTTTATGTGATCATAAGGGGTCACAAAGTTGGTAACCAATACTCTACTAACCAGCTCGTGGATTAGAATTTCTGTTGATAAGACATAACCATGTGAGTGTGAGTATAAATCTTATACAAAAACATAACCATGTGCAATGAGTGAATGAAAGATACAGAATTTGTAGGCCTTTTGATGTTCTCAACGAAATTAAAACCCCCTAAACCTGCAATTTTTAATAGATTCCTAGGTTCCTTTCAGGGGACTAGTGTTCAGATATGTAGAGAATAATTAGGAAAACGAAAACGTCTGAAACCAATATTAATGCACACACGTCTAGAGAAGTTAAACTTGCATAAATTTCAGTGGTAAAGGTAATGTCTGAAAAGATTTATAGATTGAAAGTTTCAAGTTTATTCCTGTAGATTTCTAAGGTTCTTGACTTTTTTTCATAAGAAAAAAGTATGTCTTGATAGATGTTGTAGAGACTGTCTTATAGTTTATTCATCAAGTTAATCTTTTGAACTATATTAGTAGTGTTTGTTATTCTTGTGGTTGCAGAGAACCATTGTAAAGCTTATCTAGCACTAGATATTGGCATTGTAAGAGCCTTTTCTATGTCTCCATTCAATATTCTCAATCAATTTGCTGAGATAGCAAAACCAAATTTAGAGGCAAGGTGATTGGTCCACCAACTCTTCCTTACAGGTGTTTAAGAGCTCTTGAAAAAACAGAGTTGCTCAGGTAACTTCTCGGAAAAGCAAAGCGTTCTTAATCTCTATAGCAATTAAGCTGGGAGCAGTAGTATATGATATTTGGAATATGTAACTGGAGAATCTGAATATCTAGTGCTACTGTAATATCAAAGTCTCAACAGGTTGTTATTGGAGTATCTGGAGTTGCTCCTGTTTGTATCAGAATCTTTATATAATTTTATAGTAACTTCTCATCTTAAACAAAAGAAGAGCACACAAACCTGTACGAGAATCTTTTCTATTGATGAATTGAAAAGAAGAATGCAAGACATTTTTGCAAATAATATAGACAGAAGTATTCTCAAAAACTTTGTCATATTTATGCGAAAAGATAGACACGTCACATGTTCAAAATTACGCCTTATATATAGATTGCAGCGAGAACAATCACACAAATTAAACAGAACACTGTACTCCGACACAATTATACTCTTCATACTTCTTCTTCTTTGGTATATATGTCTTTAATAATCACCAGATTCACATACTTGTTAAGCTTTGACGGCACTGATTAATACTCTCAGCGGAAGAACCATTCTTTGTTATCAGAGAAACTTGCAGGGAGGGGGAGGGAGTGCTCAAAGCTTTTGCCTCCGCTGCTTCTTTCTCCTTGAATCTTCTTCTTCATCACTCCATGACGTTTTGTTATTTTCAAAGACAGAGTTGGTTTCACCATTGTAGTCGCTTCTTGACCACAAACTGAACATGTCCAAGCAGTCAAGTTCATCTCGCATGAATGTGTAGCCAAGCTGTTCCAGTTCTTTATAATAGTTCAGATGATGGTCAAAGAAAACGGTTGCTACCATCTGGCAAAGACAAACAGAAACAACATAATATCAGAACCTGAAAGCAAATTAACTTGGTGCACAAGAAATATCAAAAAGAATTGAGATCTTGTTGTTTACTTACTTGATTTAGAGCTAAGCGAGCAGCTATCCTCTGTCTTGCAATTTCTTCTCTTCGATGATCGATGTGCCTCTTCTCATGAATTTTATGTTGTGCCTTTGCGATCAAGTTTTTCAAATCAATCCTCCCATCAGGCTTCGCCGTAATCGAGCTCTCCGGTTTAGTAACCTTTGGTGTAATTGCTCTCGCATCGACCGGTTTAGCAACCTTTGTTGTAATTGCTCTCGCATCGACCGGTTTAGTGACTTTTGGGAGTGTCTCTTGCTTTGACTCGGACTCTGTTTTGTGAAGAAGACTCGGTGTCAACTTCCTAATAGATTTTGCCTGAAGAAGAAGATTTCAGAAAAGTAAAAAACGTAAGCAAATTAATTAACAAAAAACAAAATCAATCTAATTAACAAAAACAAAACACATCAGTCAGTCAAGCTTTTTTACCCTAAATTTAGAAAACAAAACAATTGTCGAAACTAGGGTTTGACTAGACGAGTGAGATACCTTAGTAGATGAGTCGACTTCGTCGGTCTTCTTTTGTCTCTTCACCGATGGAGTTCCTTCGTCGGAACGTTGTTGGCGTTTCTTCGGAGCGGCCACAACGTCGCACTTTTCCTTGCCATGTCTCCCGGCTCGACTCAGAATTCGTGGGTCATCTGGCTTAGGGTTTATAGGTAGCGACGATGAGAAATCGAGTAAATTGAATCTGACACCTTTGCTTTTAAATCTCTCTTCTTTTGGAAATAAATTGAAAGCAGTCGAGGTCCTTGCAATCTCCATTGTTGGCTAACGCACAGAGTAAAGGGAAAAAAATAAACGAAAGCGATGGAATTTGAAGATGATGAGACGAAAGATAAGGAAATAATCTGACACAAAATCTAAAAGAGAGAGAGAAGCAAATTTGTTGAGTCTTTGGGACCAAGTTACCTCTATAACCAGGTTTTATAGTCTTTCTCACTCCTACCTCTGCTGCTTCTTTCTCTAATATGAGAAAAAGTGGGCCTAATGGGCCTTGTCCGAGCTTTTTCACAAGCTTTAGCTGTTTGCCATCAAGTAAACGATGTCGCTTTATGTGCGAACTAATTAAAAAAAAAAAAAAAGTCTTTCATCTGTCCTCGAGTCTTCTTCTTATTATGTAGCTAGCTGCTATATGTCGGTGACCGACGACGCGGGGGTTAAGTGAATAAAATAAACAAACAAACGTTGTTGCAAAGTTAATTATTTTGGTGTGAAATCAGAAATCAGATCCCACTTTCTGGTAATTTAACACCGTCCGTAACTGTGGAGAGTGGAGAGCAACTAGTAGTAAGATTTGCTCACTCGCCACTTGCTCTTGAGTTATATATATAAAACTTGTGGGATCATCATTGTATCTTACTCTCGTTCTTTCTTCTACTAGATCCGGATCTGGAACTTTCTTTACTCTGTCTCTCTCTGTTCACAAAGTTTCAATCTTTGGGAGATCTGAGCCAACCCTTTTCTCCTCTGGTTAGTTCTTTCAGTCTCTCTCTCTCTCTCTCTCTTTGTTTCTCTTGAGATGTTCTTGCTTCTGAGTATCTCTCTGCAAATGCAAGATTCCCTAAGTGATCCGAAAGCTTTTCTCTTTGTTAGTTTTATTCGTCTTACTGATGTGTATGCTCTTGATTTTGCTTTTAAATATTGTGATTTGGATTTTGACATGTTTGATTTGGGTTTTACTTGTTTATGGATTTTGCTGACTTGGTTCAGTTACTATTTTTAGATCTGCAATTGTTTACATCTGCTTCAGCTTAGAAATTGGACTTAACCCGTCAAACTAATCTCAAAGAAACAAGCTCAAGTATGAGACTAGTCTTAGTCAATATAGTGTGTTCGATGGTTTGATATCCATTGTGTACGAATCCAATATCATTTGAGATCTTCCTTTGTTATCTTATTGTGAGGGAATACTTGTTATTTATTTTGTTACTAGTCCGAGCTGCTAAACAGTTAAAAACCAAACCTTTAGATAGTGTTTCCGATCACTAATCTCATTGTACTCTCTTCTTGATTGGTTGTGTTGCAGGTGCATGTGACTAGGGGTCGTGCCTTGGGTTTAGGAACATGGCAATGGGGAAATATTCTCGTGTAGACGGGAAGAAGTCATCGGGATATGGCTTAACCATTACCATTATTTTGATTGTTTCTCTTTGTTTGGTTGGTGCTTGGATGTTCATGTCTTCATGGTCTGCCCCAACTGAGTCTATTGACTTCTCTTCAAGCGAGACTTCCAAAGATGTAGAAACTACTACTAAGAGTGATTTCAAAAGTGACGAAGTTGATCGAGGTTCCAAGACTTTTCCTGATGAAAAGAACGAGGAACCTGAGGTTGTGACGGAGAGCAACGAAGAGAAGCCTGATCCTGAGAAATCTGGTGAGGAGACCTCTGGTGAGAAAACGGAGTCAGTTGAGGAAAAAAAGAATTTGATGACAAAAATGGTGATGGGGATAGAAAAGATGGAGAGGGTGAGAAAGATACGGAATCAGAAAGTGATGAAGCCAAGCAAAAAGAGAAAACACAACTAGAAGAGAGCTCGGAGGAAAACAAATCTGGGGAGAGTAATAATGGAACCCAAGAGAATGCTAGTGAATCTGAAGAAAACACCGAGAAGAAGTCAGAAGGTGAAACTGAAGAGAACACTGAGAAGAGTAAGGATGTTTTCCCAGCTGGTGACCAGGCTGAAATCACAAAGGAGTCAAGCACCGGAAGTGGGGCTTGGTCAACCCAGTTGGTTGAATCGCAGAACGAGAAGAAAGCACAAGTGTCTTCAATTAAATGGAAAGTCTGCAACGTGACAGCTGGACCAGACTACATCCCTTGCCTCGACAATTGGCAAGCTATCAGAAAGCTTCATTCAACAAAGCATTATGAACATCGTGAGAGGCATTGTCCCGAGGAAGCTCCACGCTGCCTTGTGGCTCTTCCCGAAGGGTATAAGCGATCCATCAAGTGGCCTAAGAGCAGAGAAAAGGTAAAAAAAAATCAATATACATAATTACATATTAGAAAGACAGAAACCTGCTTGTGCTCCTTTTTGTGTGAATGATATCTATTAATTACTCTGTTTTGTGTTGTCACAGATCTGGTACACCAATATCCCTCACACCAAGCTCGCAGAAGTCAAGGGACATCAAAACTGGGTGAAGATGAGTGGTGAATACTTAACATTCCCTGGTGGAGGTACTCAGTTCAAGAACGGTGCTCTTCACTACATTGATTTCCTCCAAGAGGTACAACTTACTATTGATTGATCTTTCATTTAATGTGTACACAACTTTCACATTCAACTATTGACGTTATGATAATATGTTTTTGCAGTCATATCCTGATATTGCGTGGGGAAATAGGACCCGTGTTATATTAGATGTTGGGTGTGGGGTTGCTAGCTTCGGGGGATATCTTTTGACAGAGATGTACTTGCTTTATCATTCGCACCCAAAGACGAACACGAGGCACAGGTGCAATTTGCTCTGGAACGTGGCATTCCTGCAATGTCAAATGTTATGGGAACCACGAGATTACCTTTTCCAGGGTCTGTTTTCGACCTTATCCATTGTGCTCGTTGTAGAGTCCCTTGGCATATTGAAGGTGAGAAGTTTCCCATATTATAGTGTAATTCAGCCTTTTTCTTTTGTTTCATTGAATAACTTGTTGTCGTCTGAACTGAAGGTGGTAAACTACTTTTGGAACTGAATCGTGCGTTGAGGCCGGGAGGATTCTTTGTCTGGTCGGCGACTCCAGTCTACAGGAAGACCGAGGAAGATGTTGGCATATGGAAAGGTTGGGAAATTTGTTATCTCTTTTGTTTGGCCATGAATAGGGCTTTGGCAATCTTTGTTAACTAACTTGTGGGTTGCTATTCTATGTTTTGTAGCTATGTCGAAGCTAACAAAGGCAATGTGCTGGAAACTGATGACAATTAAGAAAGATGAACTGAATGAAGTTGGTGCTGCCATTTACCAGAAGCCAATGTCGAATAAATGCTACAATGAAAGATCTCAAAATGAGCCACCTCTCTGCAAAGACTCCGATGATCAAAATGCCGCCTGGTAGTTTATCTGTTTCCCTTCTTATATCATTGATTATGCAATGCATTTCTTGATGCTAACATACTTGTTTGACGCAGGAATGTTCCACTTGAGGCATGTATGCACAAGGTAACAGAAGATTCATCAAAACGCGGAGCAGTTTGGCCTGAAAGTTGGCCTGAAAGAGTGGAGACTGTTCCTCAGTGGTTAGATTCTCAGAAAGGTGTATATGGAAAACCTGCACAAGAGGATTTCACAGCAGACCATGAACGCTGGAAGACTATTGTTTCAAAGTCATACCTCAACGGTATGGGAATTGATTGGTCTTACGTGAGAAATGTAATGGACATGAGAGCTGTCTATGGAGGGTAAGCAAAAGCTTATACAATCTTTCATCAAAACAAAACTGACTGTATTGATTGATTTCTAATGAAATCTCTTTCTCTTGTGGGTTTCAGTTTTGCTGCTGCATTGAAGGATCTGAAACTGTGGGTGATGAATGTAGTTCCTATCGACTCACCTGATACACTTCCGATTATATACGAACGTGGTTTGTTTGGAATCTATCATGATTGGTGTGAATCATTCAGCACTTACCCTCGGACTTACGACCTTCTCCACGCTGATCATCTTTTCTCTTCACTGAAAAAGAGGTATACATACATTTATTCATCCCCTTTGTCTATCCGATATATAATTTGTGATTGCAAATTCTGATGCTATGTTATAAACAAAATCACTTTAGGTGCAACTTGGTTGGGGTAATGGCTGAAGTAGACCGGATTCTTAGACCAGAAGGAACTTTTATAGTAAGGGATGACATGGAAACGATAGGAGAAATCGAGAAGATGGTGAAATCGATGAAATGGAATGTAAGAATGACGCATTCCAAAGATGGAGAAGGATTGCTCTCTGTTCAGAAGTCATGGTGGCGTCCTACCGAGGCCGAGACAATCCAGGCGGCAATAGCTTGAGATCAAGGATACGGAGAAGAGTGTGAGTTAATATAGTTTTATGAGTAAGTTGTTTATCTTACGATCCAATTGATTGTTTCTTACATGTATTAGTCCAATATTTGTATTCCGTTTTTGCATTGAAGAAAGTTGTATACATTATACAAGACAATTGTCTCAAAAGTGTAATCTTATAATCAGCTTTTGCATTGGTCCTTAGCTCCCATAAAAATCCTAATTCTAATTCTTGTGGCAAGCACTTTCCTCTGTAAGAGATGTAAGATGCAACCTTTCTGTGTGTAGAGTTTAAGTGGCATAAACATATTCGAATGCTTTTGACACAATTACCAAATTTTAACATGCATAATCCAAGGCTTCACATCCCAAAGAAGCTAGAATCCACCTCCATAATCCAATGAAACAAAGGACATGGATTACACTTCTTGCCAGTGAGATTTGTTGAACTTGCTGTTTAGATGTTCATTTGTATGTTAAAATTATAGAACCAATGATCCTAGATAACGACTTTTATACATCCAAACCAGGGTTTTGTTTTTACAGCCTTAGCCTCCATACATTATGCATCACTTATTATGGATCCTCAAAGCTCCTTTAGCACACTTGCTTTGATCATTTTGGGATGGCTTTTACTTCGACATGTATGCCATGGCTCAGTGCTTCTAACCCAAAATGAGGCAAGGGAAAAAGACAATAGGTGATAAGAGATATTGAAAGGCAAGGGAAAGGAGTAAATTGTGTTGAAGCGTGGCATGGAGAAGAAACACTAATGTGTCGGATCTTTTGGAACACTACAGAGTAAGGTCTTTCAAAGAGAACACAAAAGCATCACCCGAACGAGAATGTGTATATCGTCTTATTCAAACTTCATTGTCACGTTTATATCTCAGGTCAAAAACAAAAGAGTGGAAGTAAAATCTTGTCATTATCTTTTAATATCAGCAGAAATGTAACCATACAAGTTATTGATACAAACAAGAGCAAACTCCAAATAGTCTAATAAACACTTGTTGCGACTTCGATATTCCAGTAGTAAAATACCTTCAATGCTCTTTCATTTTCTCTGACATGAACTTGTCAATAAAACACGGATCAATATGCTAGTTGGCATCTCCACAAGGTATCATAAAAAACGACAGAGAGATGGTTCCAAAGATTATCCCCACGGAAGCAACTTCAACACCAAGAGAACCAAATCAGGTAGCTTATGGAATAAAGAAGCTAACAGTGTCGCAAAGCTTGATTTCACTTTCTGCCTAAGAAAAAACGAAATGTCCAAACACATTTTCTTCAACTTTGGACATCAGATACCGTAGGCAAATCATCAACGATTAACACAAAACAGAAGAAGCCACTACCACACCAAAGAGAAGCAAGCCAAAACCCCCTGCATAACAATAAGATAAAAGATGATACGAATAGCACAACAATGAATTAGAAAAAACCAAAACAAACAAGAACAAAACAAAAGATTGATGATAAACAGGTATTAAAGTAACAGGTAGCTTATGGTTATAAAGAAGCTAACAGTGTCGCAAAGCCTGATTTCACTTTCTGCCTACGAAAACGAAATGTCCAAATACATTTTTATCAACTTTGGACATCAGATACCATAGGCAAATCTCATCACACAAACAACACAAAACACAAAGACAAAAATCAAAACTTTAATTATCAAATTCACCAAATTGAAAACGCAAAGACTTAAGGATCAGAGAATAAAGGCAAATCAATCACTCTGCAAAAGCAGATCAGACTGGGTGTCACAAAACATTAATGCCATTTTCATCATATAATGGTTACTCCATTAACCATTGCCCTCTTATAGCTCTGAAGCTTATCCTTATCCTCTGGCCGAGGACCCGACACATCTTCCATCTTTTGCTTCCCTTTGTCGCAAAGAGTGGACACCGGGAAACATCAAGACAAAGTCTGTGACACCTTCGACAATATCCATACAACCGCTCATACCGCAGAGTCACCGTCGTCTCCTCTCCACTATGGAAACTCTACTGAGGCATCAAAGACCAGGGGGCTTCAATTGAAACCATCAAGCAAAACCTTAACCCGACCATTATCAATAATTCAATATCAACCTCCTCTACCTCTCCCAAATCAGCCCCACCCACCCTCTCCTCAATCTTCCAGATCCGCGGCAGTACAAACAACAGTGCCTTCATATCCTGCATCACTCGATTCATGCCTCTACCAATTAAGGTCTTAGCATAAGTGCATAACCCTCAATCAAAGCCGAATTATCAAACCATGGAACCTTGATCTTAAGCTTCCCTTGGACCCCGAAGAACTCCCATGCGTAACCTTGAAGACAACATTTTATATTAAATTAAAATTTTATTAAGAAAAGGCTCAATAAAAAGAAATCTAATAAAACTAAACAAGTGTAGCTTAAAAATTGTAGCCTATAAACATAAACATATGATGCTCTTCACCTAAATATACTATGGGCCGGGCCTGCATAGAGAACAACTTGGGCTTTTTTTGTGTGCAAACAACTTGCTCCCAAAGTCTCCGTAATTGCTTATATATAATCTCCTCTTAACTTAGGGTTACTACTTTTCAGAAAGTTTCCATCTTTCGTATCAATCTTTTTTGTTTTGGGGTAAAATTTCGTTCGAGTCATCATCATCTATAGACTATGGCCTTGATTGGAACAACTGTTAGTGAAGCATTAGCATTATGCAGCATGAGCAGTATGCTGCATAAGCTGTATGCTATTATTTATTAACAATGGTATGTGATTGGTACAACTGTTAGCATTAAGACATAAAATTACAAAATTAGATATTTTAAATATACAAATATAATAAACTTTAGGTGATTAATAAGGGTAAAATTGTATTTTAATAATTTTAAACCATTATGCTTGGGAAATGCTTCATTTAGGAGCATTTGCTGTAGAGCATTTAAAGCCTTTTATGCTCTCTTTATGTTTTCTAAATAAAACGTGATTGGCTTTCTAAAATCTATATGCTCACTTATATACACTACCAATCAAGGCCTATGGAGATTGCTACAACATGCCCTTCGCATTTATTTCCAAAACAACAGAGAGTCAAAAGCAGAGGTGTGAGGTTCAATTTACTCGATGTCTCGTCGTCGCTACCTGCTATCAACCCTAAGCCACACGACACACGGGTTCTGGGTAGAGCCGGAAGACATGGCACGGAAACTTGCGACGCTCCGAAGAAACGCCAACTTCGTTCTGAAGAAGAAACTCCATCGTCGGTCAAGAGACAGAAGAAGGCCGTCGTCGAAGTGGACTCAACTACTACTAAGGTAACTCACTCGTCTTGTCGTCAAACCCTAGTTTCAACAATTGTTTGTTTTATTTCTGTTTTCTAATTTTAGGATACAAGTGTTTACTTTTTCTCTTAATGTGCATTAGATTGATTTTTATTTGTTAATCTGCTTACGTTTTTTACTTCTTCAGGCGAAATCTAATAGGAAGTTGACACCGAGTCTTCACAAAACAGAGTCCGAGTCAAAAAGCAAGAGACGAACACAAAAGTTACTAAACCGGTGGATGCGAGAGCAAATACAACCAAGGTTACTAAACCGGTGGATGCGAAAGCAATTACAACAAAGGTTGCTAAACCGGTGGATGCGAGAGCAATTACAACAAAGGTTACTACTAAACCGGAGAAATCAATTACAGCGAAGCCTGATGGGAGGGTTGATTTGAAAGACTTGATCGCAAAGGCACAACATAAAATACATGAGAAGAGGCACATCGATCATCGAAGAGAAGAAATTGCAAGACAGAGGATAGCTGCTCGCTTAGCTCTAAATCAAGTAAGTAAAACAAGATCTCAATTTTTTTATATTTCTTGTGCACCAAGTTGATTTGTTGTCAGGTTCTAATATTATGTTGTTTCTGTGTGTCTTTGTCAGATGGTAGCAACCGTTTTCTTTGACCATCATCTGAACTATTATAAAGAACTGGAACAGCTTGGCTACACATTCATGCGAGATGAACTTGACTGCTTGGACATGTTCAGTTTGTGGTCAAGAAGCGACTACAATGGTGAAACCAACTCTGTCTTTGAAAATAACAAAACGTCATGGAGTGATGAAGAAGAAGATTCAAGGAGAAAGAAGCAGCGGAGGCAAAAGCTTTGAGCACTCCCTCCCTCCCTGCAAGTTTCTCTGATAACAAAGAATGGTTCTTCCGCTGAGAGTATTAATCAGTGCCGTCAAAGCTTAACAAGTATGTGAATCTGGTGATTATTAAAGACAGAGACAAACAGATATACCAAAGAAGAAGAAGTATGAAGAGTATAATTGTGTCGGAGTACAGTGTTTTGTTTAATTTGTGTGATTGTTCTAAGCTACAATCTATATAGAAGGCGTAATTTTGAACATGTGACGTGTCTATCTTTTCGCATAAATATGACAAAGTTTTTGAGAATACTTCTGTCTATATTATTTGCAAAAGAAGTATGTCATCGTCTTTTGATATCAATAGAAAGATTCTCTCATACACAGGTTTGTGCCTTAATCTGTTTTGTTTTAGATGGAAGTTACTACAGAAACTCTGTTTTTCAAGAGATCTTGAACTCTGTTTTGTTTTAGATGGAAGTTACTACAGAAGTTACCTGAGAAACTCTGTTTTTCAAGAGATCTTAACACCTTTAAAGAAGAGTTGGTGGACCAATCAAACTGATGACCGAGAATGAATGGAGACATAGAAAAGGCTCTTACAATGCCAATAGCTAATGCTAGATGAGCTTTACAATGGTTCTTTGCAACCACAAGAATAACAAACTAACAAAGTTATACTACGAATATTGATCAAAATATTAAGTTGAGTAATAAACTTTATGACAGTCTCCACAACATCTATCAAAACATACTTTTTCTCATGGAAAAAGGGTCAAGAACCTTTAAAATCTACTGGAATGAACTTTAAACTACAATTTATGACATATTTACAACCAAGCAAAGGTGCTTTAAGAGATTGAACAAGGTTCTTCATGGTAAAGAGATCATCCCCATGAGAAACCACTTCCACACCAAGAGAACCAAGCCAAAAATCACCTGCGCCATGTAAACAAACAATAAAAGATGATAACAAATAACATAAGAATGATTTAGAAAACAAAAACAAAACCGAATATTGAAATAAGGAGATGTAAACAGGTATTAAAGTAACAGGGTTTAGGGTTTATAAAGAAGCTAACAGTGTCGCAAAGCCTGAATTCACTTTCTGCATAAGAAAAACGAAATGTCCAAACACATTTTTTTATCAACTTTGGACATCAGATACCATAGGCAAATCTCATCACACAAACAACACAAAACACAAAGACAAAACAATTCAAGGATATGATATAGAGAAAACAGCAATCTCAGTCGAAAGATGGTGATCTAGTGATTATGATAATCATTGAATAATCATTCAATTTGGACATAATTTCATCATTGATTGCATATAATCAAAGGATCTCAAAAGAAAAACAAACGAAAACACAAGAAAGAGAAGAGGTCAGATGGTAGTGCATGTCTAATGAATCAACACTGTAATTCAGATTTGCAGACGTATGGTAATTATTTCCTCATTCCTCTCTTCATAAAAATCAAAACTTTGGATCAAATTCACAAAATTGAAAACACAGACTTTTAGGATCTGAGAATAATGGCAAATCAATCACTCTGCCAAAGCAGATCAGACTGGGTGTCACAAAACATTAATGCCATTTCATCACTTCCCATTACAGAAAAGATTAAGATAAAACAAAAGCACAAAAGTGCTTTGAGAGAATCAGACAAAAAATAGTCAATCACCACGTTACATTCCATCGTAATGGATGCATATTAAGACTGGGGCGACAATTTCATATCATCATTTTGCCTCAAATCTGAGCTAAAACGAAACAAACACCAAAACTAATTTGAGCTAACGAAGAAACATATAGACAAGAACAACACCTAATTCACTAACAACGGCAGCAACTAGAACATCCTATGAAGATAAACGAATCCGAGCTAACGAAGAAACATATAGACAAACACAACACCTAATTATAAAACAAACAGAGTGTGTACTGTGTGAGAGAATCAGACAAAATTACTCAATCACCATACTACAACCATCGCAATGGATGCAAATTAAGACTGGGGCGACAATTCCTTATCATCATTTTCCCTCAAATCTGAGGAAAACGAAGAAACCCTATAGGCTATAGACACAAACAACACCTAATTTATTCACCACACTAACACAACAACAACATAGAGTAACCAGGGTTTATCAAGAAGAAGAAGAAATACAATAAGATTGAAACAAAAGCACCTAAACACGAACAAAGACATGATTCCAAGTTGGGTTGGGGACCCTCTCTCTCTCTCTCTCTCTTGTTTTTAAGCTATGAGGGAGAGTGTGTCAGCGACTGCTTTATATAGAGACAGCAGTTTGATTTCAAGAGGTAGCTAATAGGGTTTTCGGTTTATTTTGGTTTACCTTTACTAAAACCGGTATTCCAAAATTTCTCAAGGTTTAATTTTAGCTTCTCTTGAGTCTCTGAGAACGTGAACGGGTTAAAATTTTTTGGCTTCACTAATTTACAAAAGAATGTAACAAGGCCATCATAACCACTGAAACTTCCTGCAGACATCAAAGGGCCTACAAAGTTCTACATCTTTCATTCACTAGCACATGTCTTTGTGTTTTGATTGGATTTTTGTAATACTATTATTGTATACGACTCGTACGTACCCACATCCACATGCTCATGTCTTTTCAGGAGAGGTTTCTAGTCCAGACTTTTGGTGAGGAGACATGATTGGTTACTAACTTTTTGGGACCCCTTATGATCACATACAACAATGACAGACGCATGTTATTCTGTCTAGTATGGTTACTCTTAATTTTATCTAAACTCTAATAGTTTCTCCTTATATATATAATCAAACAAGCCTATTGGATTCTTCATCAACCAAAACTTGCATTCAAAGAGTTATACAACACAGCAAACAAGTATCTTTTACTTATCTGAAAAGAAAAAACACTCTTCCCTGAAAATAATGATGAACGCAAAGAAGCTCTTGAAGATGGCCAAGAAATGGCAACAGAGAGCAGCTTTAAGCAGGAAAAGAATCTCATTTCAGAGAACAACTTCTTCTACTACTAGCAGATCAACCTCTGCAGAGAAAGGCTGTTTTGTGGTTTACACATCCGATAATATCCGCTTTGCGTTTCCAATAAGTTACCTGAGCAACTCTGTTTTCCAAGAGCTCTTGAAGATCTCTGAAGAAGAGTTTGGCCTCTCGACCAGTGGACCAATCACATTGTCATTCGATTCGGTTTTCTTGGAGTATCTCATCAAATTGATCCAACGAAGAATGGATGGAGATACAGAAAAGGCTCTGCTAATGTCAATCTCTAGTGCTACATGTTCTTTACCATGCTCTTTTCAACAACAAGAACAATTGCTTGTATTTTAGTGTATAGCAGTTTCTATGTTTGTAAAGGTTAATCCACTGTATCAGATTAGACAGATTATTTTAGAAACACAAACCATTTAATCTATTTCTGCCTCTCTTTTACACTGTCTCATCAAAGCCAACTTTTACTGTAAACAAAGATAAAATGAGATAACGTTGACATCACTTGTTGTGACAGTTTACCCCAAAACTGTTTTGCTCTAAAACTTGAAGTCATAAACTAGAAGTACTACAAGACATGAGAAGTATGTATAAGGTCTAAGCTTAACCTAAGGAAATGGGGAATTGCAGCAGGAATAGCTGATTCTACATGCTCGTCATCTTTGATTCACCAGCACATGGCTCTCTTTTGTATCTCTCTATCTGATCATTAATTTTAATCAGATTTGTTGTCCTCTTGATAAGTACAAGAATTCTAAAAAAGTTGGGACTCACATTTTGATTTAGCTGATGGAACAAACCTGGGACCCTTATCTTAACAAATAAAGCTATATAGAGTTTGGTATTTTTGGCTTCTCTTGTTAATATAACGTCTCAGTACCTAAACCTTATCATATTAATGTCCATATATATAGGATTCATACCCACATGATCATGTCTTCTCACCATAAAATTGTATAGTCCACAAGTTGATTTCGAGACATAATTGATGACCAACCTGGGAGACCCTTATTGATCACATAGAGTACACACATAAGCATGTGGTGTGTCTGGTTAGGTTGCTCAGGAGCTTGCTACAAAGCCTATCTATTAGTTTCTCCTTCTATATCGAAAGAAACATAAGCAACTCTGTTTTTCAAGAGCTCTTGAAGATCTCTGAAGACATACGGAGTTGGTCAGAAACATTGACTAGAAACATAAGCACGTGTTGTGTCTGGTTAGGTGCTTAATAGTTTGTCACAAGTTCTGTCTAAATCTGTTAATATCTCTCCTTCTATATAATACAACAAAGCTTATAGCATTCTTCATCAATCAGAACTTGCACTAATACAAAGATTTCCTCAATACAACTTTCAAGTAATAATCTTTTTATTGCTTTCCCAGAGAATAATGATGAACACCAAAAAGCTAATCAAGATGGCCAAGAAATGGCAACAGAGAGCAGCTCTCCACAGGAAAAGAATCTCATTTCAGAAGTCCAGTGCTACCAGTAGCTCAACCGCTGTAGAGAAAGGATGTTTTGATGTTTACACGGCGGATAACAAACGCTTTGCTTTTCCGATAAGCTACCTGAGCAACTCTGTTTTTCAAGAGCTCTTGAAGATCTCTGAAGAAGAGTTTGGCCTCCCAACCGGTGGACCAATCACATTGCCGTTCGATTCAGTTTTCTTAGAGTATCTCATCAGACTGATACAAGGAAGAATCGATGGAGATACTGAAAGGGCTCTGTTAACGTCAATCTCTAGTGCTACATGTTCCTCACAACGCACTTTGCAACTACACGAACGGAGTCAGCAATTGTTTGTATTTTAGAGTATTTTGTACCATTACAAAATGCTATTTGTAAATATGCTTTGCAGTTAGATTACACTGGAATACAAAACATACACAATTAATTACTCTCTCTATATTGTTTTTGCATAACTCTTAACACAAACACCTATTGGATTCTTCATCAACCATAACTTGCATTTTAAGTTTCTAAAATACAACTTACAAATCACTTTTGCTTTCCGATCTATTTGCCCACAAAATAGGGATGAATGAACGAATTACAAATATGCTAATCAAGATGGCAACGTAGAGCAGCTCTCAACAGAGAAAGAATCTCATTTAAGAAATCACTTTCGCATTCCGATCTATTTGCCCACAAATTTTGCTCCCCAAACATAGGCCTACTTGACATCAACCACAGAGATCCGAAAACGACAGACAACAGAGTGAAAGCCTAGCAATCAGAGGAAGAAGCAACCAACATGATCCGAAAAAAGCGATTCTGAGACAAAGAAATCTAACCACCAACCCATAGAGAGGGGAACTCGACAATTGAGAACAAGAACATCAACCAAGGTTGAAACAGAGTTCCAAAATCCTCGCCCATGACCAACGCCTCAAGAATCCAATTCGAAACAGAATCGACAATAAACCCTCAAGAATCTAGGTCAAAACCACCGCCAAGGTCTCTCACCTGAAGACTAAACGAAACTGCCGATCCTAGCCAGCTCCGCTTCCACCCTTCAACTGAAACCCTAACCACCAAGACCTAATCACCACACCAGCATCTCTGCCTTCTTCACCTTCCTTCAACCGAGCTCACGAAGCACATCAGAGAAAAAGAAAAGGCATCACCAATTGTGTTGGGAGTAAAGCTGGCCGAAACCGCAAGAGAAACAAAGCCGAACCATCGTCCTATAGAAAACCGACGCATGTCCGAGCCAAAAGACTGAAAAGCTAGCCGACGTTGCTAAGGAGCCAACGACGCTAGATGAAAGCCGACCAACACCACTGACAAAGCTGGCCGTTGCCGGAGCCAAGATGGATTCTCGGAGAAGACAGAGGAAGAGAGATTTAAATTTTATTAAAAATTTGTTAAATTTAAATTTTATTAAGAAAAGGCTCAACAAAAATAAATCTTATAATATAAAATAAAAAGAGTAGCTTAAAAATTGTAGCCTATAACATAAATATAATATGGGTTGGGCCTGCAGAGAGATAACTTGGGCCTTTTTGTGTACAAACAACTTGGTCCCAAAGTCTCCTTATTGCTTATATATAAATCATCTTTTAGCTTAGGGTTTGTTTTCAGAAACTTTCCATCTTTGGTTCGTGTCATCATCAATGGAGATTGCTACGACATCTAGCGCTTTCAATTTATTTCCGAAACAACAGAGAGTCAAAAGCAGAGGTGTGAGGTTCAATTTACTTGATGTCTCGTTGCTACCTATAAACCCCAAGGCACACGACGACACACGGGTTCTGGGTGCGACGCTCCGAAGAACGTGCGACGCTCCGAAGAAACGCCAACATCCTTCTGAAGAAGAAACTCCATCGTCGGTGAAGAGACTGAAGAAGACCGTCGTCGAAGTGGACTCAACTACTACTAAGGTAACTCACTCGTCTTGTTGTCAAACCCTAGTTTCAACAATTGTTTTCTTTCTGTATTCTAATTTTAGGATAAAAAAAGTTTACTTTTTTTTTCTTATGTGAATTAGATTGATTTTTATTTGTTAATTTGCTTACGTTTTTTACTTTTTCTGAAATCTTCTTCTTCAGGCGAAATCTATTAGGAAGTTGACACCGAGTCTTCTTCACAAAACAGAGTCCGAGTCAAAGCAAGAGACACTCCCAAAAGTCACTAAACAGGTCGATGCGAGAGCAATTACAACAAAGGTTGCTAAACCGGTGGATGCGAGAGCAATTACAAAGGTTGCTACACCAAAGGTTGCTAAACCGGTGGATGCGAGAGCAATTACACCAAAGGTTACTACTAAACCGGAGAGCTCGATTACGGCGAAGACTGATGATGGGAGGATTGATTTGAAAAACTTGATCGCAAAGGCACAACATAAAATTCATGAGAAGAGGCACATCGATCATCGAAGAGAACACATTGCAAGGCAGAGGATAGCTGCTCGCTTAGCTCTAAATCAAGTAAGTAAACAAGATCTCAATTTTTTTATATTTCTTGTGCACCAAGTTGATTTGTTGTCAGGTTCTAATATTATTATGTTGTTTCTGTGTGTCTTTGTCAGATGGTAGCAACCGTTTTCTTTGACCATCATCTGAACTATTATAAAGAACTGGAACAGCTTGGCTACACATTCATGCGAGATGAACTTGACTGCTTGAACATGTTCAGTTTGTGGTCAAGAAGCGACTACAATGGTGAAACCAACTCTGTCTTTGAAAATAACAAAACGTCATGGAGTGATGAAGAAGAAGATTCAAGGAGAAAGAAGCAGCGGAGGCAAAAGCTTTGAGCACTCCCTCCCCCTCCCTGCAAGTTTCTCTGATAACAAAGAATGGTTCTTCCGCTGAGAGTATTAATCAGTGCCGTCAAAGCTTAACAAGTATGTGAATCTGGTGATTATTAAAGACATATATACCAAAGAAGAAGAAGTATGAAGAGTATAATTGTGTCGGAGTACAGTGTTCTGTTTAATTTGTGTGATTGTTCTAAGCTACAATCTATATAGAAGGCGTAATTTTGAACATGTGACGTGTCTATCTTTTCGCATAAATATGACAAAGTTTTTGAGAATACTTCTGTCTATATTATTTGCAAAAATGTCTTGCATTCTTCTTTTCAATTCATCAATAGAAAAGATTCTCGTACAGGTTTGTGTGCTCTTGTTTTGTTTAAGATGAGAAGTTTCTATAAAATTATATAAAGATTCTGATACAAACAGGAGCAACTCCAGATACTCCAATAACAACCTGTTGAGACTTTGATATTACAGTAGCACTAGATATTCAGATTCTCCAATAACAACCTGTTGAAAACAAAAAAACTCTTCCCTGAAATAATGATGAACGCAAAGAAGCTCTTGAAGATGGCAAAGAAATGGCAACAGAGAGCAGCTTTAAGCAGGAAACTTTGCGTTTCCAATAAGTTACCTGAGAAACTCTGTTTTCCAAGAGCTCTTGAAGATATCTGAAGAAGAGTTTGGTCTCTCCACCGATGGACCAATCACATTGCCATTCGATTCGGGTTTCTTGGAGTATCTCATCAAATTGATCCAACGAAGAATGGATGGAGATACAGAAAAGGCTCTGCTAATGTCAATCTCTAGTGCTAGATGTTCTTTACCATGCTCTTTTCAACAACAAGAACAATTGCTTGTATTTTAGAGAATTCGTAGTGTATAGCAGTTTCTATGTTTGTAAAGATTAATCCACTCTATCAGATTAGACAGATTATTTTAGAAATACAAACCATTCTGCCTCTCTTTACACTGTCTCATCAAGATGGCCAAGATGGCAACGTAGAGCAGCTCTCAACGGAGAAAGAATCTCATTTCAGAGATCAGATTCTTCTACTAGTAGCTCAACCTCTACAAAGAAGGGCTGTTTCTTGGTTTACACGGCAGATAAAGAAAGCTTTGCTTTTCCGATAAGTTACCTCAGCAACTCTGTTTTTCTTGGAGATATCTGAAGAAGAGTTTGGCCTCTACGGACGGACCAATCACGTTGCCTTTCGATTCGGTTTTCTGAAGATGGAGAATGAAGGAGAGAAGATTTGTGAGTTCTTGTTTCTAAGAGCACTTTGCAACTAACAAGAAACAGAGAAGTACACAGTAATTGCTTGTATATGCTTCTGATCCCCTTATGATCACATACAATGAAGACAGAAGCATGTGTTCTCTCTGTCTCTAATCTTTTCAATTCATCTTGCAAAGGAATGAATAAAAACAATAATCTTCTCAACACTTTATAATATATAAGTCACATCAACATGGAGAAAGAAGAGGTTGGTT